>LPNX010325067.1:74020-107924 GCA_001517045.1 Pseudotsuga menziesii | reverse complement strand
TATATATATATAAAATAAATATAAAACTAAGGTTCCAAGTTTAAAATAACAAATATAAAATGTTCACTCTAAAAACAAATATAAATTAAATCTATACAAAACTATGAACATGTGGGATCCTCAAACAAACATAAAACTAAGCACATTTCAGATCAAAATATTAAAAATTAAATACAAAATAAATACAAAACTAAGCACATGTTCCTTCCAAGTTAAAAAAAACAAATATAAATGTATATTTAATACCAAAGTGTTTGAAATATTTATCTTTATTTTAAGATGGTTTTTTTTCAAGTGGTGTAACAAACTTAAAATACCTTCAATACTCTCTTTCTAGATACACTGTATAAAGAATTTCTATTGGTTCAATCAGGCACACTAATTATGTTAGTCTCATAGATTTACAGACTTTGCATTCAATGAGACAATTTATATTACAATAAGTTAGTTCTATGAACATCCAAAGAATTTTACAATTTCATTCAATGTCTCTTGATAACATAGTGTATGGACCAAAATGCACAATTATCTTCTCATAATTTACATTGTCACGGTTAACCTGCATCCATAACCGACAACCTCATAGTGTGCTCGGTCTACTAGGCTTGAGTTGAGAGAGAGTCTCCTGATCAACTGTTAGGGAAAATAACAAGATTAGACTGCTTTATCAAGTATCATCATAAAAAGAACCTAATATGTAAATATGTAAACTAATTCCACCATATTGTTTTCAAGTAATTAGTCTAATTCCTTCATTGGATCCCATTCTCCGCATTCACAACAATCAAGTCAATTCATAGTACCTAGGAGCACAGAAAAACATTTACCATCATAAGCTACTCAATGCATAACATAAAAGATAAAAAGAATATCTACTTAGTTAAACTTAGTTATTTAAGGATTATTTCTCAAATCTTAAAGGATGGAGAGATTGAAAGCTCAACTTTGACTTTCCTCCCAACCATTGACTCTATTTGGAGTATGTATTTCCGCCTAAAGCCACCCCCAATTTGGGCGACGAATCCACTAAGGTAGGTTATACTTCCCAATCCCAATCACATACACATAACCACTAAGACATAGATTCCAAATAAGGGTATGCCAAAACCTGATATGAGTTTTTTTAGTTCAAGAAACTAAATACTTAAACACATGTACCATAGAGCAAACAAAAGAACCCTGGAAAAGCGCAACAAAGTTAAGGATCTCTTCGGATCAGTTGTCTATCAACAACATATGCTATATCCAAACGAAAATCAAATGTGCAACACAGTTGTATGGATCCTTACACATGTTCCATATCAAATACAAAACCAAAGGAGAAACAATGTATACAGTTTAATAGATCCCTGTGGATATGCTATCTATTAACCACAAATTCCATAAAAATGAAACACAAGGAGCAGTGCATACCATATCCAAGTCAAATTGCAGACTAGTGCATACCATATCCAAGTCAAACTGCAGACTTGTGCAGATCAAAATAAGCAGAGACATAGTATATACATTCTAGATCCTATCAAAAAAACACAGGAATAGGATATACAAATCAAATCACACGATGACAACTACCTCTTCCCTCTCTTAGCAAAACACAAAAAAACAAATACCTCTTCCAACTCTTATCAAAATGCAGGAAATAATAAATCATCAAACAATTTTTACATGCTTCATATATTAACCGAGGAAGCAAGAAATCATCAACCACATTTTATATGCTCCTAATTTTAATAAAACACAGATCTTATCAAACCCATACAAAGCTATGATCTCTAGGATTATCACACAAGACAAAACAAAAGGGCAAAGACATAACATTTATTGGCGCTCTCAGTTCTGTTGTTTACCTAGATCAAATGCAATCAACGAATAAAATCTCAGATCAGTTGGTTTTCCAGATCAAAAGGTATTCCAAAGAGAAATGTAGAGGTTAGTAAAAGCACACACAGAGTTCAGACCCTAAGTCAAAATTCAATGTATATTGAAAATATATACATCACGGTTTACCTTCAAATATTTTAGTTCCATCACAATACATTTTTATATAGATTCCCAAATGGAAAAACCCTGGATCAAAGGTCTACAGTATAAATACATGTTAGATCCTCCACATAAGAGGAAATCATCAAATGTTAATGCACATAACAGGATGTATCTTAACGCGGGTAATGGATCATCTGCTGGTTTCCCAAAAAACGCAGCCGTCAAGACACACGGGGGCTTCAATTGTTGACCAATATACTATCACGTTAGTTCATATTGTGGGTTTTAAAATTATCAAAAACCGAACCAATATATTGCAGGTATTGGGGGGATGAGGGGTTTAAGGTGGGGCTGGGTAGGGTGGTTTATAAGGATTGAGCTATAAAAAGGGGTGGGGAGGAGGTTTTAAGTATTGGGAGGGGGTTTCAACAAAAAGAGTTTGGGTCAATATCTCTTGAAATTAAGGGTATTCTTTAATATCCCACGATCGCATGTGCTATGTGAGAGGTTCACTAAGTGAAGTCCCCGTGTCAAGACATAGACCAAAATAAATGAAATGCATCCCAAGTTTATTCACAACGAAAATGCAGACACAAATCACGAAATGAATCACATGTCTCCTTCACATCTCAAAATGGATACAGGAATCAGGAAATGTATCACAAGTCTCTTTCACATCTCAAATGCATACAGAAATCATGAAAAGTATAATAGGTCTCTTCGCATCTAAAAACGCAAAAAAGAAAACATGAAATTTATAGCAGGTATCTTTCACATCTAAAACGCAGATGAGAAATCATGAATTGTATCACAGGTTTCTTTCCCATCAAAAAATACAAAGAGGAAATCGTGGAATGCTGAGCGCGCCATGCCCCATCACCCCCCTGTATCAAGTGAACCGGTATCCAAATAAATAACCCAAAAAAGAAAACAAAAATAACCTCCACGATGTGCAGAGTATCCCGAAATGCGCTGAGTTGATTTTTTTTCATTAAGAGATCACTCAGTTTAGTCTTGGTAATCATAAATATTACTGAAAATATGCCATCGTTCATGGGAGGCAGATTGCCCCAATTTCACTGTGAAGTAACTACCTAGAGGCATGCGCCCAACAAACAAATCTATTGGCTCTCCTTCTATTTTAACATATAGAAGATAATATTTGTTTTTTTCGTAAGGAATATTATGTATGTGATTATAAAATACAATAATTTACTTCTTTGCAGTTTAGCCCTAGTTATATCAGAAAATTCCATTTACTTGTAGAACATAAGCTAATAGGGAAGAGATTATCTTGTGTAAAACAAAGGGGTATTAATTATATCAATATCTTTCCATGGGAACATAAGTAATGTTAACTACTTCACTATCTTGTCTAACATAATGTATTGACGTGTAATACATAAGGTTTAAAAGAATCCCATTCTGACATTTAACTATTTTAATAAGAAGATCATTTTATTTTTTAATATCAAAGCCCCATGATGGAACTTATTTAACATTAAAGGATTACCAAATATTTGCTAACTCTTAACCTTTTCCTTTAGTGGATTCGTCCCCAATCATTTTTCGTCGAGCCAAGCTTTCAACCTCCTAACCCTATCAATTGCATCCGTAACTTTCATGAAGTTAGAATCGATAATTACAGTGCCATTTACTTCACTATGTGTTTAAGGTCGATGTATTAAGGGGATGCTACATCCTTTCCCCGTAGAATGAACACCGACCTCAGTGTTTTACGTATGTCAGAAAATTTCATCTTCCTTCCTTCTCCAAGTTCTTTTTGTTTGCTTGCACATCCTTTGTGTTATCCTCCAATTTTGTTATCTTTTAACTTGTTCCATGTACAATATCACGAGGTCTACCTAAAATGTCATCATAATTCGTACATGCCTCTAACTGTAATAACAAAATACATAAGTAAAATTGTTTTACTTAACCTTTTCGAGTGTCATTCTTCTTTGTAGTTCTTCAGAGGCAATCTTCTTAGTCAATTATTGACTTGTTATACATATTTTAATCCTTAGATTAATAGATAACCAAACCCAAAGTATAATGTACATTAATAGCATATGCACAAATTAAATTTCATCACTCTTAAATTTTCCATGATTTACATTGGTTGGTACTCTTATTTATTTTAGTCGCCAATAAATAAGCATATTAACACATAGAAACGAAATTACTTACAACACATTTACCTTTTACAAGTATTATTCTTTTATGTGTCTTTCTAGTCTCTTTGGATGTCCTCCATCCAAGCAAGCACTCCAAGTGCTAATAGTACTCTCATTATTGATCAAAACTACCCAACACGAGGATGATACCCTTCTTTAGGTGTATCTCCTACCTGTGTTATTCAGGGTGCTTCACCAAGCTCAAACGCTTCCTTTCTCAGACACCATAATATCTATAGGTCTTCACAGAGCCCCCACTCTCATGACAATCCTCTTATGGTGTGGATGTGTGTAGAAAGAAGTATAACCAGACATCTTACACCTGGGCATCCCCATGGATGCATACTGGTGCCTAGCTAGTCGGTGTTGGAGACATTTACCATCATACACACTCTTTTTGGTCAAATTGGCCTAGTTAAACCACTATCCTAATTATAATTGACATTAATTGACATCAGTGGAGCATTAATTACCATCATCCAGTCACACCCATGCCTACCTACAGTCAAGGAGGCTAACATAGCCTTCTCCTATAGTCAAGGAGGGTAACTGGAGCACTCTGGGGGTGATCTGAGTGACATTAATGCACCTAATTGCTAACTGGTGGTTACAATCAGTCCAACCAGTCAGTTAAGGCACCTCCAGTCATTAAATATATTATTTAATGATTATTTATTATTATTTAATGATTTGGCGTCAACAAGGTGCCTCCACCAACTTCTGATGGTCAGTTCAGCTTCAGTTAACCTCATTGGGGTTCATTGAATTCATGGAGCACTAGCACTTGATGGTTGGCTTGCTATGACATGTGTTTGATCTCCTTCAGTTGAAATTCAGTCATTTATTGCACTCCAACTTTAGTTAGGGTTTGGTGAGTCAATTAGGGTTTTGGTCATGTGGTTAACTGAGTGTGATTGAATGGCTAAGAGTCAGTTAAGCCAAACTCACTCACTGAATTCGAATTGTCTCCTTAGGTATTCGAATACTTCATGGAATTAAGCTATTGCTTGACATTGGTTTTGTAACCATTCATTGTTTATTAAATATACAGAAAGGAAACCAATTCCGGTTCTGATTAACACCAATTCATGAGTATTTGTTAATTATTCTTTGATGATTTTGATTCCTAGTTCCTAGATCATGTGCAAGAATTAATATGGTATCGGACCTTATGGCGAGATGAAGATCAATCTCTCAAAAACAAGATTTTTGACAAATCTCTCCATGGAAAGTGAGCAATAGCTCAAAATTCCAGCACTGCACCAGAAGCCAAGGCTTACCACTCAATATCCCAAGTAAAGAACTTGTTAATCAAGCTTGCTTGATTGACTATGCTGGGTGTGATGAAAGCCTAGAATGTGCAGGCTGTCTGACCTTATTTTTCCCTTTCTGTTTTGATTTTCAGGTTTCTACAGGTGAAGCATTCACTACAGCATATCCAGATGGCCTCCTCAATACCTCTCTTGACTCCATACAATTTTCACACATGGAAAAATAAAATGGAGGTTCAATTGCACTCCAAAGGACTCCATAGAGTCGCCATGGACACTAAAGTTGAGCCTGGATCCGCCATAGAAAAATCAAGATTCTTGAACAAGAAGGATGAAGCCTTCGGTTTCCTGTGCCTCTCTATTTCTGAAGACCTTCTCTTCCATCTTATGGATCTGAAGACACCGAAAGAAATATGGGACAAATTGGAATCTCTATACGGAAAGCATGATGACTTGAGAGTTTACCAACTCGAAAATGAACTCATGTCTCTCCAACCTTCCAATTTCGAGACTCTGAATGATTTCTTTACAAAGTTCAAGCATATTGTTTTCCTTTTGAAGAAATGCAGAGTGGATAAGGCAGATGATCAGCTCATCCTATCCATCCTCTCCAAACTCGGGGCTGATTATTCAGTTTTTGTTTCTACATTACGTGCGGGGAAGCTCACAACCCCCAGATGGAAGATGCCTACACTCAATTCCTTCATTGAGTCCCTAACTAATGAACATAACAAGCTTGTCCAGATGGGGATCATCCGATCTTCCCGTGATCAAGCCCTCCATGTCTCATGGCCCAAAGATGTGAAGGGTAAAGGAAAGCAGCAGAAAAATTAGAAAACTAAATTTGATGCTCCCAAGCCTAGAGTTGAAAATCAGCAGCATGATGAATCTTCCGGATCAAGGAAGAACAAAGGAAAAGGACACAATGGGAAAGAAAAAGTTAGGTGTTCTTACTACGGGAATGGTTTTCACCCTGAACATGCCTGCATGAAGAAAAAACTTGATGAAGCAACCTCTCTCCTTGAGAGGAATCACATCAATATTCCGCAGAGATTTCGGAGGAGAGATCACTAAGATCGGGAACCATAGCATGAGAAAGGTCATGCCCTCATGGCAAGCACTTCGAAGTCCAAAGCACTGTTGATTGACAATGGAGCTTCGAATCACATGATGGCTAAAAAAGACTCCTTTTCATCCTTGGAGACCGGCAGATCCATCCCCATCCACATGGGAGATGACTCCACCATTATTTCCGAAGGACAACGTACTGTAGATCTAAAAAATGGTTTTTTTTCTAATGTTTTGTATGTACCATCTCTAGCAGCAGATCTCCTTAGTGTCTATCAGATGACACATACAGGAATGCCTAAGAGAGTCTTTTTCAGCCTAAATGATGTTGAGATAACAGAAATTGCATCCGGGAAACTCATTGCAAAAGGCCTTACAAATCATCATGCAAAAGCCTATGAGTTCTTTCACTTTGTTGCATATGCAAAGCCCACCGCTCTGCTAACTCATGGAAATGAGGTTAGTAGGTTGTGGCATGAGAGGTTTGGCCATCTTAATTTCAAATATTTGCAGCAATTACAGAAAAAATCCATGGTTGAAGGCCTCCCGGTCATCAAGGCAACCACGGGTGTCTGCAAGGGCTGTGTGATTGGAAAACACCATGAGCACAAGTTCGATTGGGGGAAGGAAAACCGAGCTACAAGCATATTGGGGGCTGATACATTCCGATATCAATGGTCCAATGCCTGTCACATCCATGAATGTATCAAGGTACCTCCTTACCTTTATTGATGATTTTTGAAGGTATACATGGGTTTTCTTTCTCAAAAAGAAATCAGAGGTATGTGAAAAATTTCTGAATTGAAGGCCTTAATCGAAAATGCCTCTGGGCTTGAGATCAAGATATTGAGATCTGATAATGGAGGGGAGTATTTCAGTAATGAGTTGCTGTACATTTGCTCCCAAATTGGTATTCAGGTCCAACATTCAATTCCCTACACTCCCCAACAGAACGGAGTAGCGGAAAGGAAGAACCGGTCTCTCAAAGAGATGACCACCTGTATGTTGGAGTCAAAGTAGCTTGCTGCAAATTTGTGGGATGAAGCCATGCATGCTGTAGAATACATTCAGAAAAGGGTGCCACATTCATCAGTGAAAGGAAAGACTCCTTTCTAAGCATACTTCGGACACAAGGCAGATGTGTCGAACCTACGAGTGTTTGGGTCCACTGCATGGGCCCGGATTCCGCTTGATAAAAAAAGGGCTTTGCAACCGCAGAGCATAGAATGTCTGTTTATTAGGTATCCTGATGAATCTAAAGGATTCAAGCTACTGGATATCAAGACCAAATAGATCATCATCAAGAGAAGTGTCAAGTTCGATGAGCCTCTTCAAGAGGTGGAACTAGTGAAGGAGAAAACTGTTGAATTTCCTTCCTATTCCACTGAATATTTGGATGATGAAATTGGGGGTGATGACCTTGATTTGGATCCTCTAATTTTTTATATCAATGTGCAAAAATCATCAAATACTGAATCAGAACCTGAAGTGCAAAATCATCTTCCTACATGGGCCCAAAATACACTCTCCTCCGCAGGAGACAACATTGGAAATCCGGATGATCCAAGGAGAACCCAGTCTGATTTCCAAAGAGCAGGTATTGCGCTCTCTTGTTTTGATAATTTTCTGTCTGAAACTTGCTATTTGATGATTATTTCAGATCCAAAATCCTACTACCATGCTCGGAATGATCCGAGATGGCAAGTTTCCATGGATAAAGAGATGAATTCTCTTCAGAAAAACACTACTTGGGAGCTAGTTTCTCTTCCTCCAGGAAGGAAATTGGTTCAATGCAAGTGGGTGTTTCGGACAAAAGTTGCTGCTGATGGAAGCACCTGCAAATATAAGGCAAGGCTGGTAGCAAAAGGTTTCTCTCAGGTCCAAGGAGTGGACTACCATGAGACCTTTGCACCGGTTGCAAAAATGGACTCCATCATCCTTGTTTTGGCCATTTCTGCATCCAAGCACTGGGAGGTGCATCACATGGATGTTAAGTCAGCCTTTCTGCATGGATATCTTCATGAGGAGATATACATGAAGCATCCTGAGGGCTGCATCACTGATCCATCTTTGGTTTACAAGCTAAAGAAGTCACTATACGAGTTAAAACAGGCCCCAAGAGAGTGGTATTCCAAGATGGATGCCTTCCTTCTCTCGCAAACCTTTCAGAGATGTAGATCAAATCCAAATGTGTATTTACAGTAGCATGATGGTCATTTAATTATCATTGTTTTATATGTTGATGACTTACTGATCATAGGTAGCACAATTGCCTCCATTTTAGCTATCAAAACTGCTCTCCACAATGCCTTTGAAATGAGTGATTTGGGCTTCTAAAACAATTTTTGGGGCTCGAAATCGAGCAAAATTATGATGGGATTATGGTCACTCAGTCCAAATACATTTCAGACCTGTTAGTCAAGTTTAACATGGTTGAATGTAGGCCTGCACCATTCCCTTTCCTTTCAGGGATCAGCCTTGAAGAAGGAAAAAACACACCTCCCATGGACTGCACTATCTATCGACAGCTGATTGGTAGCTTGTTGTACTTGACACATTCTAGGCTTGATATTTGTTATGCCATGAATGTTGTATCAAGATACATGCAGCAACCTCATGATCTTCATTGGAAGGCAGCCAAGAGGATCCTCCAGTACATTCAGGGAACCAGGACCTACGGCATTCACTATGCTGCAGACTCCGAGCTAGAGCTGGTTGGATACACAGATTCCGATTGGGCGGGTGATTCTATTGATTGGAAGTCAACTTCTGGATATGTATTCATGTTTGTTGGTGGCCCTATTTGCTGGTCAAGCAAAAAGCAGGCTGCCATAGCACTATCTTCAGCAGAGGTCGAGTATCGAGGAGCGTTGAATGCTTGCATCCAAGCAGTTTGGTTGCAAGGCATTCTTTCATAGTTTGATCTTGGTAGTACTTTGTCCACTGTCCTCTTTTGTGACAACCAGAGTGCTATTAAGATATCCACAGATCCAGTTACCAGGTAGAGGACCAAGCATGTAGAGATTCACATGCACTACATCAGGGAGCTAGTGCATGACAGGACCATCATTCTACAATACTGCTCGACTGATGAGCAGATTGCAGGCATCTTCACCAAGAGCTTTTCAGAAAAGAAGTTCACTTACCTCCGTTCACTGTTGGGGGTGAGTTCATCAAGGTGATCCAGACTACTTCCAGTGTTCAGCTTGAGGGGGGGGTTTTCCCACTAGGTTTTCCCTCTTTTCCTCACTAAGTTTGTTTTGAGCATTGTTTCAGTTTCAGCATTGTACAGGGTGACCTATGGCCTTAGTTTCTAGGGCCCTAGCATTTTTATGCATCTATGTTTTCTAACTCTTCCTAAGTATAGCTTAAGGGGAGATGTTGGAGACATTTACCATCATACACAGTCTTTTTGGTCAAATTGGCCTAGTTAAACCACTATCCTAAGTATAATTGACATTAATTGACATCAGTGGAGCATTAATTGCCATCATCCAGTCACACCCACGCCTACCTACAGTCAAGGAGGTTAACTGGAGCACTCCGGGGGTGATCTGAGTGACATTAATGGACCTAATTGCTAACTGGTGGTTACAATCAGTCCAACGAGTCAGTTAAGGCGCCTCTAGTCATTAAATATATTATTTAATGATTATTTATTATTATTTAATGATCTGGAGTCAACAAGGCGCCTCCACCAACTTCTGATGGTCAGTTCAGCTTCAGTTAACCTCATTGGGGTTCATTGAAGTCATGGAGCACTAGCACTTGATGGTTGGCTTGCTATGACATGTGTTTGATCTCCTTCAGTTGAGATTCAGTCATTTATTGCACTCCGACTTCAGTTAGGGTTTGGTGAGTCAATTAGGGTTTTGGTCATGTGGTTAACTGAGTGTGATTGAATGGCTAAGAGTCAGTTAAGCCAGACTCACTCACTGAATTCGAATTGTCTCCTTAGGTATTCGAATTCTTCATGGAGTTAAGCTATTGCTTGACATTGGTATTGTGACCATTCATTGTTTATTAAATATACAGAGAGGAAACCAATTCCGGTTCCGATTAACACCAATTCATGAGTATTTGTTAATTATTCTTTGATGATTTTGATTGCTAGTTCCTAGATCATGTGCAAGAATTAATAGTCGGGGGGTAAACATGTACCATAGGTACATCCTTCTTTTATATTTAGTTTCTCATAGAACCCAACTTTTAATAAAAAAATCTCTCTCATCTTATATGATCACTTGTAATCTCGATACCTTAGTTCTCATCATGGATTTTTGTCACAGTGCCATTTCCAAGTTTGAGTACCTGCGACTTCTCCACAAAAGAGTCACAATATCATATCCTTGAATCATATAACATAAATATTTCAAGTAATGAGTTTTCATGTATACATCTAACGTTTTTTTCAACTAACAGTCCAATACACCATTATCTTCATTTAAAACGTATATGGAATGATCCTTTAATCCTTAAAATAATGTGTTCTCCTAAGGTATGTCTAAAACGTAACTCCTCTTATAACATATAAGAAAACCTCTCAAACCATTTCGGTAACATAAAGTGTACAAATGTAAATAATCATTTAAAAATGCATGCCATATTTTTTTATGCAAACATCCATTACTTAATGTAACACGGTGAATGAATATAACATAAGCCTTTTCAACTTTCAAACATAGCCATTAATTATTTATTAACAACGATACTATGCTAATGTAGACTTGGGGACAACACAGGTAGAACATGACTCTTAGTGCCGAGATTGCTTGATTTTTCAACTTCAAGATGTGAAACATACAGGCAAGTGACACTTAATTGCCATATATTTATAACTGATAGCACACGAAAGGACTGTGACTCCTAGATTCGTCAATACATAGACTCATACTAATCAAGTCTTCATAAGGGAAGTATCTCAAAGAAGAGTTGTTGAGTATGGAACCATTATAGTAATAATATGTTCCAAAAGAAAAGAGATGGAGAGCGCCTTATTGAGTATTGTAATTAACATATAGCACACAAGAAATTAGAAAGCCAACATTTATCTGTAGATTTCAAATTTTGAAGGTCAAGGAATTTATAAATGCATCACAACTGTCATTAACACTCATATGATATAGCATTGATTGAATTTTTTTTTCGTAGGTGTGTTGAATCCTGTGCGCTACAATATCTCCTTTATCCCATGATTCTGGTGAGAGCAATTACAAGTTCAAAGAAGTTAGAATATTGTATTTATGGGACTAGTAGAATAGATTTGTCTATAAAGATATAACCTCATAATCCTTTGGAAAATGTCTCCCACTCTACCAAGCTCCACAAAATGTTCAAAGGGTTTTACGCCCAATTTCAAAATAAAATTCATCTCAATGTTTCGAAATAAATTCAGCTCAAATATTCTCTTTTAACATGGGCTTGATCTCTCAAGGAAACTGCTAACCCTTCTAGGGTTTAATTAATATATATTTACAAAGTTTTTTTTAATGCCATAATTCCTTAATGGGTTGTAGAATTAAACATTAACACAATCAAATTGTTTTCCAGCATGGGTTTTCTCTCTTCAGGGAGACACCCCATCCATTAAAATTAAATAAAACATGGGATCACTCCCCAAAGGAGGTTCCCATGCTTCCATTATTTGGTAAGAAAAAACAAATGCTGCCCATACAATGCTTAAGCATGGGATCTATCTACCCAGATATGCACGTACATGTAAAGTCTAAATATACATATTTAATAATAAAATCAGTCAAACATTTCTCTTTGGGCATGGGATCATCAATCAATTTCAATCAATCATCATTATTCTTTGCATGCAAGTTTACTGCAAGAAATAGGGAGACGCCCAAACATTGAATTTTAAGGAATACGAAGTCAATGATTTGTCCAAGTGTTGGATTGATCTAAGAGGTTCCCAACTATGCAAAATTAAACCTTTATCACATGTAATCTTGAATTTTAATACTCACATAAGTGTTTTAGACATAGGGTTGTTGTCCTATGGAGTTTTCCAACCTTTCGCTTATGATGATTAATTGTTAAAATCACATACATGTTTTGGAGTGTAGAGGTTAAACCATAATCTTAGACTACATTTATTTAATACAGTTCAACATTTTCTTATGGGAATTGGAGCTAACCTTCCAAGTAGGCATCCATTCCTTGCTACATTTTAATTTAAAACACCATCAATGTTTCATAGGCCTATGATTTCTCTCCCGGTGGAGGCACCAAACAATTAATAATAATAAAAAATACTCATCCATATATTTTTTTTTCTGTTATGGGTCATTCTCCTCAAGGGAGACACCCATCTGATCTACAATCGTTAACCAAGAATTCAGTCACACGTTTTTACCTTGGCATGGGACTGTTCTCCAAGGAGATGCCCAACCATGCCATAATTAATCAAGAAATCAGTCACACGTTTCCTTTAATCCTGGGGTTTCCCAACTCTCAAATAATATGCAAGATTCAACGTGAAAACAGTTAAAGGATTACATTCATATCAACCTTTTTTTTTTAAATAAGGAGGATCAACTGCATGTTATTTAACAAGAAGGATAAACAATTATTGATCAATTGGAAGAATTTAGAAACCTACCAAATAATATCGATTCATATAGGGAAATCATGATCCATTTCTTGATCGATTTCCAAATCCTGTTCATATTCTTGAATTTTCCTTCTTCAATATTCACAAGAGTAAAGGTGAGAAGTGTGCCCTCTATAGGAGTTCACGCTCTTATTTTTAGGCATCCAAAGAAGAATTGTATTATTTTCTTTTCTTTTTAAAGTGTTCACCTATGAGTACTTGGGTTCCACTTCTTGTATGTTTAAAAATAACATAATACTAAGAATTCCTCCATGAATACTCCTATACATCATTAAAACATTCATCATGCAAAACATTCATCGTGCAACATGATGTAGATGAAACATTATTTTAGAAGTTCATGATAAAAGCAACTAGCAGGGTACTTACCTCGTTAATTCTGACAGTTGTTGTGGTTACATCAGCAAAACACTCTTGTCATGAAAATAATTCAATATTTCCTTCTGATTCCATTTTTTTTGAGCCCAAATAGGACCTAGTGATAAAACATCATCTCTGATACCATACTTAACAAACCTAAAATACCTTTAATACAGTCTTTCCAGGTACACCGTATAAAAATTTTCTATTGCTTCAATCAGGCAAAGTAATTATGTTAGACTCATAGATTTACAGACTTTACATTCAATGAGATGATTTATATTATAATAAGTTAGTTCTATGAACATCCAAATAAGTTTACAATTTCATTCAATGTCTCTTAATAACATAGTGTATGTGCCAAAATGTACAATTATCTTATCTGACATAATTGACATTATAAAATTTACTTAGTCACGGTTAACCTACATCCATAACCAACAACCTCATAGTGTGGTCGGTCTACGAGGATTTAGTTGAGAGAGAGTCTCCTGGTCGGCTATTAGGAAAAATAACAAGATTAGACAGCTTTATCAAGTATCATCATAAACAAGAACCTAATATGTAAATATGTAAACTAATGCCACCATATTGTCTTCAAGTAATTAGTCTAATTCCTTCATTGGATCCCATTCTCTGTATTCACAACAATCGAGTCTGTCCATAGTAATTAGGAGCACAGAAATTTTTTTACCATCATAAGCTACTCAATGCACAACATAAAAGATAAAAAAATATCTACATAGTTAAACTTATTTATTTAAGGATTCCTTCTGAAATCTAAAAGGCTGGAGTGTCTGAAAGCTCAACTTCTACTTTCCTTCCAACCATTGACTCTACTTGGCGTATGTATTTCCCCTAGAGCCACCCTCGAGCTGGACGACAAATCCACTAAGGTAGGTTATACTTCCCAATCACATACACATAACCACTAAGACATAGATTCCAAACTAGGGTATGCCAAGACCCTATATGAGTTTTTTTTACACATAACCACTAAGACATAGATTCCAAACTAGGGTATGCCAAGACCCTATATGAGTTTTTTTTAGTTCAGGAAACTAAATACTTAAACACATAACGTTAGAGCAAACGAAAGAACCTTGCCAAAGCGCAACAGATTTAATGACCTCTTCGGATCTGTTGTATATCAACAACATATGCTATATC
Source organism: Pseudotsuga menziesii (assembly GCA_001517045.1). Taxonomy (NCBI): domain Eukaryota; kingdom Viridiplantae; phylum Streptophyta; class Pinopsida; order Pinales; family Pinaceae; genus Pseudotsuga; species Pseudotsuga menziesii. The sequence goes on along the minus strand of LPNX010325067.1, from coordinate 93,273 downwards.
CAAACGAAAACCAAATGTGCAACACATACAGTTGTACGGAGCCTTACACATGTTCCATATCAAATATGAAAGCCAAGGAGAAACGCATATAGTTTAACAGATCCCTCTGGATCTGTTATCTATTAACCACAAATGCCATAAAAAGGAAACTCAAGGAGCAACGCATACCATATCCAAGTCAAACTGCATCCCTGTGCAGATCGAAATAAGCAGAGACATAGTATATACATTCTAGATCTTATCACAAAAATGCAGGAATAAGATATACAAATCAAACGATGACAAATACCTCTTCCCTCTCTTTGCAAAACGCAAACAAACAAATACCTCTTCCAACTCTTATAAAAATGAAGGCAACAATAAATCATCAAACAATTTTTACATGCTTCATATCTTAACCGAGGCCAACCACATTTTATATGCTCCGAATTTTAATAAAACACAAATCTTATCAAACCCATATAAAGCTATGATCTCTAGGATTATCACATAATCCAAAACAAAAGGGAAAACACATAATGTTTATTGGCACTCTCACTTCTACTCTTTACCCAGATCAAATGCAATCAACGAATAAAATATTTGATTGATTGTTTTCCAGATCAAAAGGTATTCCAAAGAGAAATGTAGAGGTTATTAAAAGCACACGCATAGGTCAGAGCCTAAATCAAAATGAAACACATATTGAAAATATATACATCACGGTTTACGTTCAAATATTTTAGTTTCATCACAATACATTTTTATATAGATCTCGGAATGGAAAATCCCTGGATCGAAGGTCTACAACATAAATACATGTTAGATCCTCCACATAAAAGGAAATCATCAAATGTTGATACACATAACAGGATGTATCTTAACACAGGTAATGGATCACCTACCGGTTTCCCCAAAAACGCAGTCGTCAAGACATAGACCAAAATAAATTAAATGCATCCCAAGTTTCTTCACAATGAAAATGCAGACACAAATCACGAAATGCATCACATGTCTCTTTCGCATCTCAAAACGCATACATGAATCATGAAATGTATCACAAGTCTCTTTCACATCTCAAACGCTTATAGAAATCATGAAAAATATAAAATGTCTCTTCACATATAAAAACGCACACAAGAAATCATGAAATGTATAGCATGTATCTTTCACATCTAAAACGCAGAGGAGAAATCATGAATTGTATAAGAGGTTTCTTTCCCATCCAGAAATGCAAATAGGAAATCATGAAATGTTGAGCATGTCATTCCCATCACCCCCCGTAGCAAGTGAACCGGTATCCAAATAAATAACCCAAAAAAGAAAAGAAAAAGAACCTCCACGATGTGCAGAGTATCCCGAAATGCGTTGAGTTGATATTTGTTTTCTTTAAGAGATCACTCAGTTTAGTCTTGGTAATCATAAATATTACAACAAATATGCCATCGTTCATGGGAGGCAGATTGCCCCTATTTCGCTGTGAAGTAACTACCTAGAGGCTTGCACCCAACAAACAAATATATTGGCCCTCCTTCTATTTTAACATATAGAATATAATGTTTATTTTTTCATAAGGAAGATTATGTATGTGATTATAACATACAATAATTTACTTCTTTGCATTTTAGCCCTAGTTATATTGAAAATTTTCATTTACTTGTAGAACATAAGCTAATAGGGAAGGTATTATCTTGTGTAAAACAAAGGGGTATTAATTATATCAATTCCTTTTCCCGGGAACATAAGTGATGTTAACTACTTCATCATCTCATCTAACATAATGTATTGAAGTGTAATGCATAAGGTTTAAAAGAATCCCATTCTCACATTTAACTATTTTAATAAGAAGATAATTTTCTTTTTTAATATCAAAGCCCATGATGGCACTTATTTAACATTAAAGGATTCCCAAATATTTGCTAACCCTTAACCTTTACTCCTAGCGGATCCGTCCCCAATCATTTTTCATCGAGCCAAGCTTTTAGCCTCCTAACCCTATAAACTGCATCCGCAACTTTCATGAAGTTAGAATTAATACTTACAGTGCCATTTACTTACACCGTGTGTTTAAGGTTGAGGTATTAAGGGGATGTTACAACTGGTTCACAATAATAATTCTAGAAGGATCACCAAAAGGGGCTTGGCCCTATCATCTCCAATTTTGGGAGCCTAACCTCGAAGGAGGCAAAGAGTTTGATTGTAACACCATTATACACACAATCCTTAATGTAATTAATACAATAATATTTACACATTGTTAAAAAGAAAAATAATAACATCTTTACAAAGCAACAACATTCCAAAACCATTTATATCTACTACGTAAATAGATACATAAAGAAATAGAACCACTTCTTTGTAAAACAACATCCACTTTATCTATTATACACTATATAATGTTTATCCATTAATACCATATATGCTTACTTCATAGAAAAATTTCCCATTCCATAAAACAATTTCATGGAACTATTTTCCATTTCATAAAACAATTTACATCTGTTGATGCATGGAAAATTCCCAAGTACCGACAGTATGGATTCTCCCCAGCAAGTGATCGCAACTAGATCATTCACCGTTTGGTGTGGGGAACCCATCCGGTTACCGACCCGGCTTCCGTAGAATTAAAGTGTTTAAGTCTGTTTTACCGGTTGTGTCTCGGTCCACCGTTTATGTGATTTTATATATTTGAATGATATGTAAGTGCCTAAACTAAATGTAGGTGACTCGTGAACAAGATCCTCACAAGTGATGCATAGGTTCTTACATCCAGTCTTATCACTCTTGCTCCTTAATCAATTATAAATTAAGCAAATCTAAATTATACTAATCTAACCTATCCCCAAGGGGAGCAGAATTTAAATAGAGAAGTGTAATGTGTTGTGATGCTTCATATTGAATCCTACAGGTAACTGTTCGAATTCGTCATGCATAGTTACTATAGAAAAATAAACAAAGATAGCTTTGCAATGGTAAAACATTAATTACTCAATATATGCACAACATTTCAAATAGAAACCAAAATCATTCATCATTGCAAAAATAATTCATTAAGTCAGAACAATATCATAGTTGCATGAAAGATAAATAAGAAGTAATTCAACATTGGCACTCCATACAATCCACATAATATCTTTTATAGTCCTTCCCCAACAAAAAAATGTTCTTCTTTATTCATAGAAAAAGTAGTTCTTCATACAAATAACTCAGCATGCTTGCACTAGTGAAACTCCCTTCTAATCTATATTTACTCCTCTTTATAATACTATTACAAAAGGCGTTTGTACTACCCTGGTTTTTCGACTTCCGTGATTTTTTTACTTCAAAATTTGTCCTCTAGTGCCTTGCACTAGGAAAATTGAAATAAAATAAAAAAAATTACATAAAGTGCCATAACATAGAAAATACAAAGTCTCAAGTAGGCCCAGCTGGTATTTCAATGAATTCACCCCACACGTTAGCTCCTTCAACGATAGTTCTGTAGTCTACTAGTTCTAGCAGTCTTACAGTCCCAGCCTCCGTAGAACCCATCCGGTTACCGACCCAACCTCCATAGAATTAAAGTGTTTGTTTGTTTTACCAGTTGTGTCACGGTCCACCGTTTATGTGATTTTATGTATTTGAATGATATGCAAGTTCCTAAACTAAATGCAGGTGATTGGTGAACAAGATCCTCACAAGTGATGCGTAGGTTCTTACCTCCAGTCTTATCACTCTTGCTCCTCAATCAATTCTAAATTAAGAAAATCTAAATTATACTAATCTAACCTATCCCCAAGGGGAGCAGAATTTAAATAAAGAAGTGTAATGTGTTGTGATGCTTCATATTGAATCCTATAGGTAACTGTTCGAATTCTTCATGCATAGTTACAACAACAAAATAAACAAAGATAAATTTGTAATGGTAAAACATTAATTACTCAATATATGCACAATATTTCAAATAGAAACCAAAATCATTCATCATTGCAGAAATAATTCATTAAGTGAGAACGATATCACAGTTCCACGGAAGCTAAATAAGAAGTAATTCAACATTGGCACTCCATACAATCCACATAATATCTTTTATAGTCCTTCCCCAACAAAAAAATGTTCTTCTTTATTCATAGAAAAAGTAGTTCTTCATACAAATAACTCAGCATGCTTACACTAGTGAAACTCCCTTCTAATCTATATTTACTCCTCTTTATAATACTATTACAAAAGGCTTTTGTACTACCCTGGTTTTTCAACTTTCGTGAATTTTTGACTTCAAGATTTGTCCTCTAGTGCCTTGCACTAGGAAAATTGAAATAAAATAAAATAAATTACATAAAGTGCCATAACATAGAAAATATAGTCTCAAGTAGGCCCAACTGGTATTTCAATGAATTCACCCCACACATTAGCTCCTTCAACGATAGTTCTATAGTCTACTGGTTCTAGCAGCCTTACAGTCACTTCATGCATAGCCAGTTGTGACTCTATTTCTGCCATTTTGGGTGGGGTAACTCTGTACAGGTCCTCCAATAGGAAATTACTAACCGAAGCCTATGCAATCCATTTTTTTAGCACTTCTTCAATGATGCATGTTACGGAGAGAAATTTCCCATCGTTTGGGGGTACCAAAACAGACAGTATGACACCAGAAATCAATCTTTCCCAATAAGCAAATCTAACACTAAGGGATATCGAATCGTACCTTATTCAAGACGGTTGAAGTAGATCCCCGTTGAGCTTTTACATTTCAATTGCAATTATAATTTTCTCTCAACAATAGCAAACAAAGAAAGCATGATATATATAAATGTGTTCGAGATATTCTAGCATATATAATAAACCTATGGCATATATATAGCAACTTCATATGGCTTGGGGGTACCACAACAGACAGTATGACACCGAAAATCAATATTTCCCAATATGCAAGAACAATAAGCAAATCTAACACTAAGGGATATCAAATCGTACCTTATTCTAGATGATTGAAGTAGATTCTCGTTGAGCTTTTCCAATGCAATTGCAATTATAATTTTCTCTCAACAATAGCAAACAAAGCAAGAATGATATATATAAATGTATTAGATCTATTCTAGCATGTATAAGCAATTAAATACATCCATGGATTCAATATTCATATTCAAAATGCACATGAATTGGACAGGAAAATATATTTCTATTAATAAATCAGAGATACAATAGTGACAAACTCTGTCGGCACTTCTGCGTACCAGAGAAGCCGAGTCCTCTACCTGACCCTCCACCACTTCAATCCTCCATCTCTCAATAGCAATCTCACAAAGCAAAGGTGAGATTGGGAAGAACACTATGTGCTCCAAGGGACAAAGGGATGCATACTAAAGTATAAGCAATGCTAAGGAAACAATGGACTATAGTTTACTTGTTCTTCAATATATCCAAGGCGTTCCTTATATAGCACTCCAAAGAGGTAATGGAGGGTTGAATCCGACCGTTCTCAGGGCATTTGGAATGCCAAGACTCAAGTTATTCGGAATCATATGAGGAAAAATCCAAAAATATTTGGACTTATCCACACATCCCAATGTGTGCGGGTTTGAGGTAAAAAGTCACATGTACATGTGAGTATAGCTTTAAAAGCAGCCTACAGCAATAAAGAGGTCTTTTTTAGGGATGATCTTGGGACATCAAAGTATAATAAAATTCCATAGGGTCTGAGTATGTAGAGGGATAGGGAAGGTTATAAATGTTGGATCTACCTGGTGTGATAAAATCGTTTATAACATATGCCCCCTAATGTGTGAGGTCTATAATATCCCAGATACATATATTATACTATTTTCTATACTAGGGATTGCTTATAGCCTCCATATTTACAATAATAATGAAATAAAACTCACATGCAAAGTGTTGAGCAAATGGCTCTATTTTATAGCTAACTATGGCAGAGATTTGCAGAGAATAGATCAACCCTTACCACTGATAATCCAGATGATAATGCTCCAAAGATAATGCGCATGCAGTGAGAACTAATATGGTGAAGAACTGGTGCTCCTTTCTTCTAGTGTTATCACCCAGCAGCATGAACTCCTCAATCAGCCAAAGATGACATTTTTTATGAAGGAACTGTTTGATGAAGGTGAGGATTTGTAGGAATGAAGGTCTTCCCATGCCGGAGAGATTTACTAGAGCGTGCAAAGGTTCTGACCACTCTAAGCAAGCTAGCAAATTGGTTTACTAGTTTAGCTGCACATGCCCCCAACCACACAAAACTGATGAGAGCTGTTAGAAAATAGGACCATAGAGAAATAACAAATATACAATTAAATCATTCAACAAGATGCAAAACACATTAAACACATTACAGAGAGACACAGAAATAACGTGGTTCACCCAAACGATGGGCTACGTCCACAAATAAATTTCTAGTCCTTTTATTACAATCCAGAAAGATGAAGGGATACAACCTGCAACAAAACCGCTGCACTCCCTCTTCACACTCTCACAATCTCTCCCACTCAATAACAGAGATTGTTTTCAATACAATACAATACCATACACAGCCATGTTACAATGCTTTCTTTTATAGGGGAAATACCATGGGAAGATACTATAGTTAACCCAATACCATGGGTCCACAAAATTGTTGGGAAACACACATCCCAAAAAATTTTCTTGGGGGCACTACCCTCGCACCCACCAATCGGAATGAGTGTATAGTAAACCTAGGCTAAAAACACAGCTGCTCAATAATATCTCTAGAGATCAGGCTCCATAACCAACAAGAACTGCTCTGGATGAGAAAATTGGAAGCTGATGATCACCTGGTACTAAAGGATGGTCCTAATGATGAGAATGGTGCCATTAATCAGAAGATAAACGAATATCTAAAGACCCAATGAATGCTTTGGGGTTTTCCAACTAAAAACCCCAACAACTGCACACGTGTCCCTGTAAACGATATTATGATGGGTGTCGGATATATGTATATGGATAAATAAGATGAAGAACTGATGGTGGATCTAGATGGCCTACCCTGAAGGAGACTAGGGAAGATATTTCACTGTCAAACCCTTGTTAGCTGAAGACCCCATCTTCAACCCCAACTTTCGTGGCCGCACGCTGTGCTGCTACTCAAAATCTCCAAATCAATAATACTCATAAGTGTTCTTCTCCATTCACTTTACCTTTATTTTATAACTTTCAATTGTGATTAACCTATATTTTGACCTAATTAGGTCACTTTAACTTCTAATTTGCAGTTGAATTGCATGCAGGTGCATTGAGACTCAATCGAGTGCATGCATCATGAAATAGTACTTAGATGTCATGCATGTAGGTGGCATTTGGCTCTGTTGGTCCCAGTATACCCAATGATGGTATAATATTGATGCCCTAGATCTTCCTATATGGCATCAATCCATAGCTGATTCCCTGACTGTCAGTGCCCGCTCGAACCTATGGGAATCATGTAGGTTAGCGAGCTAGTCCTCAATTCCAAAAAAACAAGAGAACATTATAGTCCTCCCCGCTCAAGTTTTATTGTCCTCAAGCAACTGTAAAGCTGGGTGATGTAATACCTATTCTCCCTCCCAAGTGGCCTCCTCTATTGGAAGATATTTCAACTAAATCAAGTAGTATCTAATGATTATGTTCCTCAGTTTCCGCTCTCGCACCTCTAGGATGTGCTCAGGAATAAGAATCAATTTTCCCTCATCATCAAGGGGGGAAGCTCAGAAGATTTAATAATCTGTTGACTGACTACCTTCTTGAGGTTTAAGACATGAAATATGTTGTGAATATTTCACTCTGCAAGTAGTTCTAGCTCATATGCTACCTCTCCAACCTTCTGGATTATCTTGTATAGACCATAGAAGTGAGGTTTGAGTTTTTCCGCTCATTTCTTCTTAAGAGATGACTATCGGTAAGGTTGGAGGCATAAATAAACGAAGTCTCCTACCTCAAAACTGTGCTCAACCCTGTTGCCGTCTGCATATATCTTCTGCTGATTCTGACCAGCCTGTATGTTCTCCCTGAGTATCTTGAGGATATCTTGACCCTCTTGAATCCATTCCTTGGCCTTGGGGGGCCTTCTATCACCGAATATCTAGTCTGCGAAAGTGGAAGCATCATACCCATACAGAGCTTGGAAAGGGGTCATCCTAATGGTCATATGGTGGGTGTTGTTGTAACAATGTTCACCCCAATGTAGCCATTTGATCCATGTCCTCTGCTGACCTGCTACGTAATTTCTCAATTATCCCTCAATCCACTTGTTGATAATCTTCGTCTGTCCGTCACTCTATGGATGATAACTCATGCTCATGGCTAACTCAGTCCCCAGTAGCCGGAAAAGATATTTCCAAAAGGCTCCTATGAATTTGATGTCCCTGTCATTGAGAATGGTCCTAGGTAACCCATGGAGTTTAAATACCTCTTTGAAAACTAGTTCTACTACCTGTGCTGCTGAATAATATGAAGGAATGGAAAAGAAGTGAGAAAACTTGGTCAATCTATCCACCACTACATACAAGCAGTCTCTGTCCTGAACTTTGGGCAACCCAATAATGAATTCCATGGAGATGCTCTCCCACTTCTGCTCAGGAATAGGTAAGGGTTGTAGTAAACCATCCAGGTTGGTGTGCTCTATTTTTTTTCTATTGGCACAAGCTACACTCTCTCACATGTTGTATCACATCATTCTTGAGGCCCTTCCATGAGAACCTTTCTCTAATCTGTTTGCAAGTCTTGAGAAACCCCTGATGCCTTGCTAATGGTGAATCATGTGATGCCTGCAAAATATTCTTCTTGAGGGAAGAATCTAGAACTAACAAGATTCTATTCTTGTAGTATATGATGTCATCAATTACCCGGTACCTATCATCCTAAATCTGTCCATCCAATAGCTCGCAAGCAAACTTATCTTTGGAGTACTCAACCAAAATATGAGATCTCCAATCTGATGAGATTCTCATAAGGGATAAAGCAGTTGGTCATCTGGAAAGTGCATCGACCACTGCTTTGTTCTTTCCCTTCGTGTACTCAATCTTGAAGTCATAGGCCTGAATTTTTCTTACCCATTTCTGCTGCCTCTCATTTAGCTCTTTATTCTTTAGGAAGTATTTCAAGGTATTGTGATCTGTCTTCACCTTGAATCGTCCACCCACTAAGTACTTCCTGAACTTGGTTAGCACATGGATAATGGATAGTATCTCTTTGCCATATATCGAATAGTGGTGCTCATAGTATTTGATCTTTCTACTCTCAAATGCAATGGGGTGGTTGTTCTGCATCAAAACTGCCCCAATTGCCTCTCATGAAGCATCACATTTCAACACGAAGGGTTGAGAAAATTCTAGTAGAGATAATACTGTTAGCTGGAATATTTCACCTTCTGCGGACAGTAAGGTGTTCCACTAGTCTGAATGGTTTAGATCTAGAACAAATGAAGGAAAGAGGTTGAAGAACCTCCCTGGACATCATAGATACCTGGAATGTGATGCTTCGATAGTAACCCTATGTACCTGCAATCATACTAAACATGCAAACACATCAAAGCTGCCAGAATATAATCTATTGATCCATGTTAGTGACTAAGGAATCTAACAACATACATGTGAAATCAAACAACAACAATAATGTGGGACGAAAATCAACTTGCATTAAGATAAAAATGGAGAAGTTTACAACCAAGCCTTAGTGTTGACATGCATCTCCATGAAACCAAGCACTCTCATCCCCAGAAGCTCCAACTCTAGCTCTCTATGATCTCCAACGGCTTGGCCAAGTGATCAATCCAACAGCATAACAATACCTTAAGAGTTCTCCCCCTCAACCATGGATATGATCTTGTATTTATAAGGCTCAATGGATAGGGATGGTTGAGAGATTAGTGGATGAGGTGGAGTCTAAGATCCTAGGATGAGGGATCTCAAGCTCAACTGACCCACAATGATAGGGATAAGGGAGGACACGAGGCTCATGATCTAGAAGCCTCGAGAAACTTCTATTTTTTCCTTTTTACCTAGGGTACTGCGTTTCTCCTTCAATGACAGAGCGGTTCTGGTAAGAAACGCTTATGGAATAAGGGCCATAAGCGGTGGCACTACTTGTGGACAACAAGGGATAGGTGGTGCGAACAAGGTACTGCTCCTGGACAATAGGGAAAGTGCGGTGCTGGGAATTTTCATGAAAGATTGACAATTAACATGGGTTTCCACTCCAAGTGTTGGGATTAAGGGAAAATAGTTATGTCAAAGGGCTTATCACATGATGATGATAGGATTTTGGTATAACAGGATGCCCCCCCAAATAATGAGTCTTAGAGGGATACGATAAACAAGAGCTTTGAGAGAACAAGTCATCGTTATGAGGTGAAAATGTCGGCTCGATCTGAGCATGTTGTCAAGTAGGCATCTGTAGTACATCAGTATGTTGACTCATAGACACAAGTAACCAAACTCATGGCTACAGACCAATACAAGGCAGATCCATGGGAGGAATAAACAAGCATGGCTACTAGAATACAACGTAGATCCATGTGATAGAAGACTCAAACTTGGACATAGCTACCAAACATATAATGTAGATATATGTCATACAGATGCAAATTTGAGCATATCCATGACCATACAAATGTGGATCCATGCTAGATATACAAAACTCCATCGCAACATGAGGAAAAGCAATGAGCAATTTAAACAAATACCCAGGGTCTTCGTCTCATCTTCCACAAAGTACGATTCTATCCATGTGGTTACAATGATCTGAACTCGAACATGGTAGAAACCACTTGATTACCGGCCAATGATGTGAACCGTTAACAAGTGCAAGGGAGATCACCATTAATGTCAATGATTCCCAAGGTACTCTAATACAATCTACTGAGTGTGAATAGATGTCATGATGTTCAACACCCAGTCGATTCTATCGATCAAAGGTCAATGATGTGAACCTACGTCGAGACCGAGAGAATATGTCATTAAGACATACAAATATCAAGGTACTAAATATTGTTTCTAAGACTATTTCTTAGATGATGAGCTAATGTCGACGGGAAAAGTCTCGTCGAAGGAGGACCATGATGAGTCCCACGTCGACGACATGAAATTTGGAACATAGTTCTGGAACGATGTAAATGTAGTAACCATATGACCGACTCAAAGATACTGACACAAAGATTGTGTAGACTGCAGAGGTAAAAATTCTTCAAATCCCCTTTGAAAATTGGGCGGAACAACAAAAAGACTTGACAGCATGACTGAACGGGACAAACACACAATGCGACAGTGGACAATGCATTCTTTTGAAAGACTCAAAGGAGTGACATGACTCATGAAAGTGGATCATCGTGGGGATCAGCTGAATACCCAATTGACTGACATGATGTGCAGACAAGTGCCATGTTCAAAGGTAACGACAAACAATTGCCATTATTTAAAAAATGATTCCCTTCCCATTTCCCCCATCATGATCGATGAGTGTCTCTTTTCGATTTTACGAGTTCAAAGAGGGTAAAAAACACTCAATATAGCTTGTCAAAAGACAAGTCCAGACTCATATGTTTTACGAACCTGAGAGAGGAGGGGTTCATTCCCAAAATGGGTCTCTCAATGTTTAATTTAATGAGTCCACTGAAAGAAAACTCGATATCGTTCATGCTTAAAGAGTCTGAACGAATACGAAAGAAGACTCCAAAGGGGTCCTTTTTCGTATGATTTAGTCTCTAAGGCTTGAAAAAGTGTAAAATCATACCTTAGAGAACTCTTCTAGTCACAATTGGATGGAGTGTTCCTTTTTCGTAAATAGTCCTATCCGAACCAAAAAAGAGATAACCTACTGTCGGACAGATGACTCTTCAAATACTTTAATGAGCGTGAAGAAGACAATATCGCTCGACAATCTTTTCGTATTTAGGGAGCCTGAAAAGAGTTTAAAGAGAACTCTGTGAGGTTTCTTTACACAATGTCATATTTTACGAGCCTGGAAAGAATTGGAAACGGATTGGATGATCTTTTCATGTTTAAGGAGCCTGAAAAAGAGGTGAAAAGAAGACTCCATGATGCTTCTTTACACAATGTCAATTTTTTACGAGGCTGGAAAGAAACTGAAATGGACTCGGACCTTTGATACTAGGTTTAAAGAGCATGATCAAAGAGTCGTAATGAACGCTCATTGACCTTTTCCATTTTATGAAAGTGCAAAAAATCCATAAACAAACTTCCAAAGCTTCTTACTATGGTTCTCTTATCCTGGAATCGACTTAGAAACAAGTGTTAAATGCATTTATAACTAGCATTAAGGGATTACGACAGATAAACTTTGACTAAAATATGATTTTATATCAAAACTATAGTATGTCAGACCCAAAAATTCCTATATAAGTCATGTAAATAGTAAAAAATCAAATCATTTCACTATTTACCCATAGCGAAGAGCACTTGGAGCATTTTCTTATCCATATCTTCTGCAGCTGATACCGGGAGTTACCACCATCCGTTTTGAGCATCGTCAGTTGCAGGTAACATCTAACACCCTATTCTTTCATTTCATAGTGTTTAGTTTGAGTTTTGGTGGGGTTTTGGGCTCATATGGCAAGCCCTAAAACCTTAAAAGCGGGCACCGCGGCTACCCCTTGCGGGATACACGATACCACCCGAGAACCGCACCTATAACATAGTTGGCAGGCGGTGCCACCGCTTGTCTCCAATGGTGCATAGGCGATGCTGGCCGTGGAGACTTTAAGCTCATAGCATGAGCAATAATAAGTCATTCTTTTGATTTTTAATGATTAGGAATGATTCTAATGCATACTATGATTGTTTTTTACAGTTCTTGGTTGCTCAAAACATGGTGATATGGAAAGAAAGAACACGTGACAATGATGATGCCTTTGCATAGAGAAATGCAGGTTGTATTACCGCACTATGGGACTATGGGCTCCTAAAGTTCTTCCAGACCCTAAGCATGGTGTCACATGAGCGGTTACTGGAACACATACTACGGATGTGGAATCCAGAGCAGCAGTATTTCAAGGTGGGGCCCATATTCTTATAGTGGAAGTAGAGGATATCTACTTATTAACTGGTCTCTCGAGACAGGGTGCCCCCATCTCACTAATAGGTTCCCGTGGAGGGGATATTACCACTCGAGAGCTTATAGATCATCACTGTCCTCTAGGGATGAGCACATTGCGGAAGAATATCCCCATCAAAGCAGTGATAGATGGGCCCCTATAGACTGTCCTATTTACTATGTAGGGGGTGTCCGAGACTCAAGGTGTGCACCAGGATTCTAGGGCACACATGTTGTACGCCATAGAGGCCATGGCACCCACGGTGTTAAACTGGGTAGAATCCATGCTTCCAATATTCAAATATCAGTTGACTAAGTGTTGGCAGGGAGAGATAAAGCATTTTGGCTTTGGCTCCATTTTAGCCTGCTTCTTCTTCGAGTGGGTTCCACAGATGAGACCTCAGGTGGTCTTCCTGAGTCTGAGAGCATGGGACCCCCGTATGCTGAGGTGGGTCCAAGTCATGGCTCGTACAGGAGTAGCTATGGGAAGGGTGAAGTTCGGTGATCTGTTCTTCAAATGGCTTTGAGATCAGATCCTCATGGTTGAGGATTATGCTTACGCATGTACGAACTTCACCGGAGATCCTGACCTACCACTCCCACCTGGTGGATAGTGGGGCGACATCAGTAAGAACCAATAAACCCTAAAATGGATGAAATGTTTTTATGTTTTTTGATGTTTTATATTTTTTATGTTAAGTGATGAGACCTGTATATTCTCATGCAGATGTTGGAGCAGCGCGACTTGGAGGAGCATCTCCATTGGATAGGCGAGTTGGAGGAAAACCTGTAGAGGTTGACCTTGGATATCCCAGATGTTGACATTGATGACCTCCCGATGAGATATCAGAGATCCACAACGGGAATACTGGGTTGATTCAGTAGGCTGCTACGTAGAGTAGCTCGAGAAGTGATGTGATATCACAAGCACCACTAGTGTATGAGATATGTACTGAAAGCTGACATCTTCAGGATTTTGTATGATGATTTTGCCTGAAAGCCTATGTGCTTCAAATGAGGTCTCGGGACTTATTTTTTGTAAAAAAATTTCGTATATATATATACACAGACTTTTACATGGTGTTTATATGTTTCAAATGGAAAATGCATTTTCTATGAGTTTTATGTGTCTTTGAATGTTTATTTACAATGTACCATGTTTTATTTTGCCATCCTGAATGGGCAATATGCCAATCTAGGATGTAATTAGCTAATGAGTCAGCAACTACATTATGTTCCCTAGGTATATGCCTATAGGTAATGGCTTCAAATGATCTTTCTAGCAAACGTACTCTCTGGAAGAGGCGGATGAGCACCGGGTTTATAATGGTGTAAACATGGTTTAAATGACAAACCACGAGTTGTGAGTCCATCAAGACTACTAGATCATGAATATCCTAGGAGGCAGCTTCAGTCAGAATACCAATGACTACTTCATACTCAGCGATGTTATTATTAGCGGGACCTATACAAACTGCTCCTAAACTAACCAAATCTTTAGCTGGGGAATAGAGGACTCAAGCAGCTGAGGCTATATTCAAGGTGTGGTGGAAAGCACCATCAGCGAGGCCGTAGAAAGCCATCTGTATGACCAAAACATGGTATAAACAGATGTGGACACTAAACTCAAAACCATCTTGAAAATACTAAAAGCACACTAAAAGCCAATCAATATACATATATACAAGATACTATCCAAGAAAGACCTAGGCATAGTACCTTTTTAGGTACAACCCATTGCGATGTTGCCCCAAAGGGATTCCATCATAATCAACAAGATCGTAAGCTCCTTTCTCTAACACCTTAGAAATAACGAAAGGTCGATACCACATGGACTCGAACTTACCCTTCCCTAGTTTGTCATATCTCTGATCATAAGTCAAGACTAGGTCACCCTCGTTAAAGACACGAGGTTGGATGGATTTATCATACTGCGCCTTGACGCATTTCTTGTGTGCCTAATTAGCCAAGGAAGCATCTCTCTGAGTCTCGTCAAGGTTACTCAAGTACAAAAATATTTCTTCCTCCACGGAAGTGTCTGGGAGAATTTCGACGGCAAGTTGTAAGGATGGAATCTAACATTGAATCGGTAAGACAGCTTCAAGTCCATAGACAAGCTAGAATGGTATGAAACCAGTGGCTATTTTCACAGAAGTCTGATAAGCCCACATAGTGAAGAAAAGAAAGTGGTGCCAGTTGGATTTATGATCTCCAACCATCCGACGAAGCATAGTTTTCAAAACTTTGTTAATGGCCTCTACCTGACCATTATCTTGTGTATAATACGGCGTAGAGTTTTCATGGAAAAAACCTATCTTGGAACTCAGTTCCTCCATCATTTGATTACAGAAATGGGATCCATGATCAATAACGATGGACTGCGGAACTCCAAATCTAGCTATGATATGATTGAACAAGAAGAGAGCAGCAGTCTTACCATCTTCTGCATATGTAGGCATGGCCTCAGCCCATTTTGTGAAATAATCAATGGCTACGATGATGTAACCATGCCCCCCAGATGAGGTAGGCTTACAATGCATGAAGTCAATCCCCCATTTGGAAAATGGACCAATGACAATGACAGGGTGTAGCGAAGTAGGATGCGTACGCTTTTTAGGATAAATGTGTTGACAAGGTGGGAATTTCTTAACAGCCTCATGACAGTATTTGAAGATAGAAGGCCAGAAATAGCCAGCGCAAAGGATTTTCTGGGCTGTAGCCATCCTAGATAAGTGACCGCCACATGCTCCAAAGTGGCAATCATTTAACACATGTTCAGCCTCCTCATGGGTGAGGCATCGCCAAAGAATTGAGTTACTCCCATGTCTATACAAGGTATCATTCAAGATGAGATAGTACTTCATGTGGTGACGGATACGGCGGTGATCATCGTGGGATAAATGCGGCTGAAATCGTTGTGTTTGGAGATAAATAAGCAAATCTCCATACCAAGGATTGGTAGTGCTAATAAGGAATAGGAATTCATCCAAAAATGAATCACTGGGCTCAGATTCTGTCGAAGCATAAGGAAGATCACACATAAGCTCGACAAAGACCAAGGATTTCTTTGATGTGGCTTTGGCAAATTCCAGATCAAACTCGTGAAGTATGACTATCCAATGGGAGTACTTGCCCCTTGAGCACCTGACGAGTCAGGATGTAATACATCAGGTTTTGGTCTACCAATATGGTGGTAGTGTGGAGCAGAATGTAGTGATGAAAATTTTGTACAGCAATGACCGTGGCCAATGCTAACTTTTCCACACATGAATAGTGATATTCAAAATCCATGAGATTCTTACTGGCATAATAAATCACATGCTCTTGACTGTGGATATTTTCCTGCACTAAAACCATGGAGATGGTAGTAGCAGAGGTAGCAATATACAAGAGAAAGTCCTTTGAATATGTTATACAGCTGATTGGCACCTCTCCGTCCGAGTGCTGACATCCCTCAGGTCAGCACACAAAAGGACACTTATGGATTGAGGTTTGCCTAGTTTCATTATACCTTGGTTGATGATGAAATACATTACCTATATGCACAGCTGGTTACTTTTCTATTTTGAGATTTTGAGTGCATGCGCGACTATCACTATTGGCATCTCGTGCATATGCGCGAGTATTATGTTCAGCAGGTCGCGCATACATCTATGCGCGGGTTGCTCTTGTACAGAGTCGCGCATGATGCGCGGGTTGCTTTACTACAGACCCGCGCATAGTTTCCTCAAAATTAGTTTTTAAAAACACGCGTTAATGGGATATTAGTTGTTTCATTTACCTTAATCCCATTAACTACTACAACCTCCCTAACCTTCGAGAACTGCCTCATTTCCTTCAGATAAATAGAGGCCTTGGGGAGGGTGTTGGATATTCATACTTGGAGAGCAAAGTTATGCTGGTGGATTTTCTACAGAATCTTTGGAGCAGAGAAACTCAGAGTCCTTTGGTGACAGAGGAGTCCCTTGTTCAGACATTAGGTTGTAACCTAAACTCCCTCTATTATTGTTAATAAAGCAGATTACTTCTTCCATATTGTGTTTCATGTGTTGTGGCTTGGTAAATGTTTATATTTCATTATGATATGTGATTGGCCTAACCTGCATCTTTATATATGAATCATACTGTATATTGGAAGAATCTTTGTTAACAGGTTGAAGGAGGAACTATCCTGGAGATTGTAGAAGTGAAGCAAAGAGGAAGGAGTTAGCTTGGATCAACCTTCGTTTATTACAAGTAAGTTCCTGGTACTTCCCTATTTCCTATTTGTGCTTTTATAATCAAATTGTCTTCAAGGTCATAGTATGTTGGTAAACCCCAAACCTAGGTTATTAGGTGAATTATCCATTACAACAGAACTGGCGACTCTGCTGGGGATGCCAATTCTGCTTTAGGTCTTTTTCTGTTGTCCTGGCCAGTAATTGCTCGAAGTCTTGTTTGTGATCTTTTGTCCTGCTTTCTTACATACTTACAGCATTTGAAAGTCTCGGTTTTTCTCTGTTTTTTGAGAAAATTTTATACCCATGAGCGGGTTGTCTTTCTAGATAGTCGCGCATATCGAGTTGCATGCGCGGGTTGTCCTTATAGACAGTCGCGCATCATACGCGACCTGCACTACTACACAGTCGCGCATACTCCTGAAGACTATGATTTTTGTGTTGAAGTTTGCTTGTTCTTTGGCATGTTATAAGTCCTGTTTTCTGTTGAGGCTTTCTTTAAGAGTGTTGCAGAGTTGTCTGAGTGTATCAGGTGATCACGTTTTAGTGCTTTTCGAAGCCCTTGTGTTCGTTTTACTTGTATTATTTACTGTCTGCATTTTGAAACTTTCTGGCCTGTTTGGGTTATTGGTTGAGTGCCTGAGTCTATATCAGTGATCAGGGTCTTAGACTCTATTTGTCCAGTCTGCTGTCTATCAGTTTTTGGTCTGTACTTTCCTGTTTGAAAGTCTGCAGTGATCTTTAGGTCATTGTTTGCACCCAAGTTGAGGTCCTGGCCTGCTTATTTTGCTGGTTTTTAGGGTCTGTCTGCCTTTTAGTTTCAGTTTGTGTCCTTTATACAGTCTATAAGCGTCAATTCTACTCAAGCATTGCATTTATACATGCACAGTAATTTTTTGAGCATTTTCTAAAGTGAAAAATAAAACATAGATAATCTTCTGCATTGTAATTTTTGCATTAGAATAGTGTTTGTTTCAGTTTAAGAAATACATATCTCAGAAAAATACAAAACATATAGGCTAGTTTCTCTTATTTAAGTGCTGATAGTTCATCATATATCTTTGAAAAAATGAAAAGAAGCTTATGTTTATAGTGTTTCATTGCTTTAGATGCACCTTTATTTCATTTATTTTCTGATGAGTCAAAACACCACACAGTTCATCACTACCGCTTCCTTCGAGTAAAGAACAGCCCTTAAAATTAACGCTTAAATTTAAAATCTATTAGTAAGTTTTTATTTTTAGGGCCTTCCACCTACTAGCTTAGGCTAGGTTTGTGGGCTAGGGAGTGTAAACTTCCCACAAAATATAAACTCAAACGTAGTCGGCCATTCATTAGGTAAATCCTTGGTTCTACCGCTGTATCTGGGAAGCTCCTCTCAAAAGGGAGTTAAGCACGAGGCCGCGTGGAGGCTTGGACAGAGGGGATAACCCCCCGAATCCTTGTCAAAACATAACCCAGGACTTTTACGCATCTGAGGATTCTGTCTAGGCAGAATTTCGGGCTCAGCTACCCTACTCATGCGTACGATTCCGGCTTGCAACTGTCCCCCAGACAGTAGGTATTGTCAAGGTAGCCTTAGTCTCTTGTCTTTTTAGGGCTCATACACAGGTAAACCGGAAGGTTATTTCTGGTTGACCTTGAACGGACTTGGAAGGTAACCCTTGTGGAAAGTGCAGGAGGGCGGTTGGGTGATTCCTCTGCTTGTGCCTGAGAACCCCTCAAGGACGCCAAGTAACTGTTCATCAGCCTTCTTCTGGAAGGTATATCTTTATAGCCTGTTTTGCTTGCTTGAGACTCTAGGATCTTTTTAGTGTATGCTCTGTGGATTTGCTTGTGATTACTCTGACCTTAGGGTGTGGTCTGTTTGAGTCTTAATTCTAGAGGACCAAGAGATTAGAAGGTCAAGAAGGTTGAGAAACCTTCCTCCTCTCACACCACTGGAACCTCCACCTTTACCCCAAAGGAGGAGATTAAGCACAGGTGGTTCTTTTGAATCGGTAGGAACTAGTGAGGTTCTTC
>LPNX010325067.1:6348-65620 GCA_001517045.1 Pseudotsuga menziesii | reverse complement strand
CAAAGAGGAAGGAGTTAGCTTGGATCAACCTTCGTTTATTACAAGTAAGTTCCTGCTACTTCCCTATTTCCTATTTGTGCTTTTATAATCAAATTGTCTTCAAGGTCATAGTATGTTGGTAACCCCCAGACCTAGGTTATTAGGTGAATTATCCATTACAACAGAATAATCTGGGGGTGTATCATGGGTGAATGAGTCATAGCATGCTTAAGATTATCAAAGGTTCGTTGGGCCTGGTCAACCCAGAAGAATGGAGTGTTCTTCTTGAGGAGACACATATAACTATGCGTTTTCTCTACAAAATTGCACAAGAAACGGTGGATAAATTTTGCCTTCCCTTGCAAACTTTGGAGTTCAAGGAGATTAGTTGGGGCTGGTAGATCTAAAATAGAGGCAATCTTCAAAGGATCGATCCGGATGCCATCCTTGGATACCACAAAGCCTAGCATATGTCCCGTTTCAATCCAAAAAACACATTTATGCGGATTGAGCCGTATATTATAATGACGACATCTCAGGAATATGTCTCTAAGATGACCAGGGTCATCCTCCCATCATTGTGAATGAGCAGGGAGGTCATCAAGGTACGGTTCAACAATATGCTTAATATCATGAAATGCATAGGACATCGCACGATGGAACGGGGCTCCAACATTTTTCAAGCAAAAAGGTAACTTCTTATATGAAAAGGTTCCCCATGGAAAAATGAATGATGTCTTATGCTGATCAGATGGTAATATCTCAATATGATTATAGCTGGAGAAGCCATCCATGAATGAAAAGATGACACTTCCAGCATAGTTGTCGATAATCTGATCGATGTGCAGGGTAGGAAAGTTGTCCTTGGGACAAGCTTTATTTAAATCCCTAAAGTCGATATAGACTCTAATGGTGCCCTACTTTTTATTTACAGGGAAAACGTTTGATACCCATTCCGTCAAGGGTACAGGATAAATAAACCCAGCTTTGAGAAGTTTCTCAATTTCAGCTTTAATAGCTGTGGCCTTTCGAGAATGGACTTGCCTTAGTTTTTTCCTAACAGGTTTAGCCGTGGGATAGGTTTTAATCTCATGGACCAAAATGGATGGGTCAATCCCCGACATCTCTTCATAGGACCAGGAAAAAATATCATGGAATTCTTTAAAAAGTGCCTTGTATGCTTCAGATTCGTCTGCCAAGTAGTTCTTCCCAACATGAACGTGCTCTATAGTATCAGGCTTGGCTAATATGTCAATCGGATTCGTCTGAGTAATGTTGCAAAGGTTTCCTTTAGAATCTGTATCTTGCAACAATATAGGACTTTGGGGTACGTTGACAATATCAGTAGGAAACAAGGATGTAAAATCGTGGCTAACCAAACTGGTGTTGGGGAGGAACATGGATCTATGATGATGATCCTCCCAAATGGGATCATCTGTATTCATGATCTCCATAATGAACTCATCATAAGGAAAAGTCTCGGAGAGATAATCTAGAATAGGAAGAGAAGGTTCTAAATGGTATGGTAAATGGTAAGGATCTGAAGCCACTAGATGAAGATCATCCGTGTGATCATCGGAAAAGGTTTGAATGTTGTCATACATAGCTTCATGTGGACTCAACGAGGTGGACTCAACAAATTTTTTACCCTTAGGCTCATAATCAAATGAGGCGATCATATGGATTGTTGCGTTATCCATGCTAGGAGGAGTGGATGGAAAAATCCACATAAGGGATGAATCCTTCAACATGCCTACCCCAATCGACTGGTAAGGAGCAGGGGACTGGCCTAACATGGGGATGTTATTATCCATGGAGGTAGTAACATCCGACATACAGAAATCAAGATGATCAATAGTAACAATTCTCCCTAGATGCGAAAATTGGACTGTTCGAAATATTGTTGAGGTGACAACAGTCATGGCATAGAACCAATTTCTTCCTAGAAGGAGGTTGTAAAATAAAGGGGCATCTACCACTTCTACTAGAATGGAAATAGTTTTTCCCCCCATCTTGACCGCTAGGGATGATATGAGACCATGGGATTGGAAACCCCATCCTTCAAAGGCCTTGAGGGTTGTAGGTGATGTTACAAGCTCAGGAGAGCTAAGAGCATTCCAACAAGTCAGAGACAAAACCGAGGTCGAAGCTCCTTCATCTAGTACTGTTCAAAAAACTTTCTTTCCCACAAATTTCGTAATGATCTGAAAAGAAATTTTATGCGGTAATCTAGGCTTATAGTTTTCAACATTGAAATGAATCAAGTTAGTGTTATCTGGGTCTAAAGCTCCTAATGTTGTCAACAAGTTTTTGCGCTGTTTAGGGAAACTTTGGAGTACTTATAAGGTAGACATCGCACAAGGTGCCTGAGTGAGATCTTCAACCACATTATAAAATTGAGTAGCTCAGGAATTGGGATTAAATACAGCCTTCCGAAGAGTACTCTTAGGTGGACGCAAAATCATGTCGAGAGTAGGCTTCTCGATAGATAAGGGGACAGTAGACGAGGATTCTAGAGAACAAGTAGAGGGATTTTTCCCTAAAGAAGAATGATCTTCTTTCTTATCTATGGGTTTTTCATAATTTTGACTTTGAGTTTGCAGATTGATGGTATCTAAGGACATCATATGAATTTCCTTTGATGAACTAGAGTTACCTTGATTAGACATGTGGTCTATCAGTTTTTGTTGAGAGGGAAAAGGATCTGTAAGTACTATAGGTGCGAGATTGGACTTATGAAACTGGGAGATTTCGTCTCGATGAGGACACTCCTTCAAAAAAAGGTCACCCCCGCATAGCGGACAGGGATATTTTTCCTTCATTTTCCCTTTATCGTTATCACTATTGGTTGGTCTTGGATTCTCCTATTGGTTTCCAGGTTTTTTATTTCTATTTTTACCTTTCTTTTTATTATTACTCGAGGTTTGAGTACTTTGAATAGAGTTGACCTCAGTGGAAACCTTAGGATTCGAAGGAGTATGGGTGGCAGTTTGGGGTTGCTTGGCAGGTTTTGCTGTAGACGGGGACTGGATTGAACCAACAATCCCATCAACAAGTACTTCTGCTAGTGGCTTGGTGGGATCGGTGCTGGGGAGAGGATCTTGAGGAATCATGTCATAAAGAGTTCCATACTGGGAATAAACCAAGTCTAGGTACTGAGCCTGAATAATAGCCTTCTCTTCAGTAACGACACCGCCCATAGCCACATCTCAGGCAATAGGAGGAAACAAGGATTTGGTAAACCAATCAACTAATAACTGATATAGAATAGGGGCCTTAATAAGTCTTCTCCGCATTCTCCACTCATGAATGTGATCGGATATGTGGGTGGAGGTGTTCTGTCATAGAGAAGTTAAAATATTAGTGCCCATTTCATAATGAATAGGGAGCTGAAAGTGTGTAAGAAACACAGTTACTAATGAGCCAAAATCCACAAACAAATGTTGTGGGAGTTCAATGTACCACTTCATGGTTGTACTAGTCAAAGTTCACTGAAAGAGTCGTAACCAAACGGAGTCATCCATGAGGGAGTTTAAAGAAAACCACAAATGGAATGTCATAACATGGTTATTCAGATCGTCTCCCTGCTTCCCATCGAATTTTGGAATATTCGATGGTAACTTTACCAAAATGGGAGGCCACGAGGGATTGTGTCCAATGGGGTCGTTAATCAACTTGGACAAGTAAGGCAAGTCCAAAGTTGCTAGGAAATGTAGCTGTCAATTGGGTTGCACATACTGGTAATATTGATATGGCATATAATTACCAGTAGGACCATAAGCTAACTAAAAAACAGGTTGCTGTGATGAAGAACTAACGGAAAATCCACCCACAGGGGGTTGATTTTCAGGATCAGGACCGCTAGGACCACTAGGGCCTCCCAGAGGAGGACCACTAGGGCCACCGGGACCACCAGGACCATCGGGACCACCAAGAGGTGAACCACCAGACCCTCCAGAGCCACTAGGAGGTAAACCTCCAGAGCCTCCGAAACCACTAGGCAGAGGGCCACCAGACCCTCTAGATCCATAAGGAGGAAATCCACCAGGCCCCCCAGGACCATCAGGACCACTAGGACCAAAAGGAAGAAAGTTGCCAGATCCTCCAGGACCATTAGGCCCCCCAGGGGGAGGACCTCCATAAGGCGGTCCTCCAGCACCTCCCGTAGTATGTATGGGTATCCCTCCCATAGTTGGCATGTAAGACCAGTTAGGTTTCCCCCATGGCATAAAAGTGTTACTAGGGTATGGAATTCCCACATAAGGCATTCCTGTAGGAATGGGTGGATGATTACCTACAGGTATTTGATAACCATAACCTCCATAAGTTTGAACGGTTAGAGGTTGTGCCCCCAAGGGCTGACCTGAACTAGATGGGGGAATAACCACATTAGTATAGGTGGGAGGGACATAAACTGTAGATGGTTCTATGTTGGAGGTCTGCCCTTGACTAGGTACAATTTCGGTGCTAGATAATGTAGGTTGTACCGGGGTTTGTCCCCTGGCACTAGAAGGTACTGACGAAACGAGAACTGAAGGTTGGGCCCTAGGTGCAGAAGACCAGGGAGGATTAGGAACAGGCATAACATGAGAGGTTATAGGGGTGGTAATTTGACCTGGGTTGTGTGGTGTCACTGCGTGATTTATAATCGGTTCAATGGGTCTCATAGAATCATCAAGTGAACGATATCCCACAGGAACAGATGTGGAACATGATGGTGTCGAGCCTAATAGTTCATCTATTTGCTTTTCAATCTCCTGTGCACAAAGAATGGTAGCACGGTATTTCCTACGTTCTTCTTCATCTTCAGAAGAGTTTAAGCAGGTGCCAAATGAGGTAATGGCCTTTCGTATAGAGGTATCCCAAAATAGAGCATTGGGACCATAATCCGGATGGGTTGTATCGTCAACATGATGTTCCGTGGGAGAATGGAATGAGTTATTTCCCCGAGAAGGTTGTTGGACCAAGGGAGGAAAGTGTGAAGAATATGGTACTCCACTTTCTGCAACCACATTATCTCCCACTTGGGAGGTAGTAGTAGCTCCTTGATCGATGGCTTCCATTGGATTTTCTCCTGAACCTAAAGTAAAATCAGGTGGCAAGCCCCGTACTCTTCTGGACTGTCTTAACTCAGCTAGTTTGTATAGTTCCTATCTAACCTAGGGTTTGAAAATCTGGAAAACACACCAAAAAAATTTTCCCTACATAATCTATAGGTCAAAACAAACACACTTAAAATGATAGGAGGAGTTCAAAAATTCAGGTCTCTCACCAGGATTGTCAAGAAGGTGCCACTCGTGATATACCTCAAGGGTACGTGAGTAGTAATCTCCCCGAATGTTATTTTCAGTGTATGGATCCAAGCAAGATGGCCAAAGGGCTTTTCTCAGATGGATAGGGTATCCTAGTGGGGTCTCCCGATATACTCAAGGTACGTGGGAGCTCGAATCGGTAGTAGTGCTATCTAATGCATAACCATACACAAGGGGCTTTCAGATATACAACTGAGTGTGTGAAGTACCTTTCTATAGACCTCAAGGGTACGTGAAAGGTTGTTCAATATACCGACGATACGTGAAAGAACCGCGTGAGTCCCTGGATGTAATGCGGACAAATAACGACAACTCCTACGCTTAACGACGCCCGAACACTTCTCTAACCTATCACTCAAATTGCTACGTAAAATTTAACCTATAACTACTGTTAATTTTAAAGTGGACGGTTAGGTGAATGCATGATGTTTTGAAAGAAAAGTAAAACCATGCAGTATGCTTGTGCAAATATTTCACTTTACCGTTCAGTATGCCTACTTACGGGGGGCAAAGAGAGTATTTTATTTTGTTTCAAAACCAAAAAAGACTTCCAAACAATAGTCTTGAACACAAAATCAAAGACAAGCAATACTTTTATAAACTGATTTCTCTTTTCTGAAAGCAATAAGAAGGAGAAGAATCTCTTTTCCTAAAATAAAAACAAGAAGCACACTATATGCAAACGCACTCTATTTTTTCAATCTTCTCAAAACATAAGCAAATCTAACTTAAAACTACAATATTTTTTATTTTGATTGAGATAGTTCTAAATTCATAAGAGATGAAAGAACATGAAGATCCTGAAAGCTTGTAAATCCAATCAGAGAACCAATGTCCAATGCTCAATGATGATAACATAGTCTCAGTCAAAAATTTTCTTTTTTAAAGGAAGGAAACATAAGTTTACTATGCAATCAAGAAATGAAACCTAGAAGCTAATCTAGTGTTCTTCTTCTAGTCTATATAATAGAAACGAAAAGAGATCTTACTAACACCCTAAGCTTTTTAGAAAACAAGAAATCCTTTCGCAAACACAACCAAAAAGCATAGAAGTAGATGAACAATCAAAAAGTCTAATCTAGCTTTTGAATTTCTGAATCAAACCAATATTAAACCATAAAATTTTCAATCCACAAGCATCATATTTTGTCACACAAGCTTGACAGTGCACGACTGAAAGCAACACAACTCAAATTTTTACAAAAAAAAATGAGGAAAAAGGGGTTTGGAATAATGCCTACCTGGCACCGCGCTTCTCAGGTGTTGACAAGGCGGCTCTATCCTAGCACCGCTTCTCGCCAACGGGATACAGGTGGTGGCACCGCATGTTGCCCACTTTGTTCAAGCAGTGGCACCACTCCTCGTACACTGCATAGGTGCGGTTCCCTGTAGAAGACCAAAACACAAAGAGAACGATAGATCAAGTCAGAAAAGGACTAGATCAAGGAAAAAACTACTAGATTGAGTATGGAAACAGAGCATAAAAGGTCGAAATGACTCACATCTGAACAGATCTAGAAGTTGCAAACCCAAATTAACTAAGTCAGCAAGCAGATCTGATAGAAGAGAGTTGGAGAAAGAGTCTGGATTCGGACAAGAGTTGAGAACTGAGGAAGATCAGAACAACTAATACATATATCTATTCCCCAACGAAGTCTCTATATTTGTTAGCTGGAATATTTCACCTTTTGCAGACAGTAAGGTGTTCCACTGGTCTGAATGGTTCAAATCCAGAACAAATGAAGGACAGAGGTTAAAGACCCTCCCTGGACGTCGTAGATACCTGGAATGTGATGCTTCGATAGTAACCCTGTGTACCTGAAATAAGCTTAAAAATGCAAACACATCAAAGCTTCCAAAATATAATCGACTGATTCATGTTAGTGACTAAGGAATCTAACAACATACAGGTGAAATAAAAAAAAAACAATAATGTGGGACGGAAATCAACTTGCATTAAGATAAAAATGGAGAAGTTTACAACCAAGCCTTAGTGCTGACATGCATCTCCATGAAACCAAGCACTCTCATCCCCATAAGCTCCGACTCTATCTCTCTATGATCTCCAATGGCTTGGGCCAAGTGATCAATCCAACAGCATAACAATACCTTAAGAGTTCTCCCCCTCAACCATGGATATGAGCTTGTATTTATAAGGCTCAATGGATAGGGATGGTTGAGAGATTAGTGGATGAGGTGGCCTCTAAGATCCTAGGATGAGGGATCTCAAACTCAACTGACCCACAATGATAGGGATAACGGAGGACATGAGGCTCATGATTTAGAAGCCTCGAGAAACTTCTCTTTTTCCCTTTTTACCCAGGGTACCGTGTTTCTCCTTCAATGACAGAGTGGTTCTGGTAAGAAACGCTTATGGAATAAGGGCCATAAGTGGTGGCACCGCTTGTGGACAACAAGGGATTGGCAGTGCGAACAAGGTACCGCTCCTGGACAACAGGGAAAGCGTGGTGCTGGGAATTTTCATGAAAGATTGACAATTAGCATGGGTTTCCACTCCAAGTGCTGGGATTAAGGGAAAATAGGTATGTCAAAGGTCTTATCACATGATGATGACAAGATTTTGGTATAACAAATATTGGGCATGAACTCATTACATTTTTCATTTTCTCGAATGTCTGTCGTGCTGTCTCCGACGAACTGAATGCCCCCTTCTTGGTAAGATCTGTGAGTGGTACGCTCATCTGTGAGAATCCACTGACATACCTCTTGTAGTAGGTGCAAAGGCCCAAAAATCCCTTCAATTCTGCCACATTTTTAGGTGTAGGCCAATCCAATATGGCCTGAATCTTCTCTAGGTGCACTTGGACCCCGTTGGTGCCTATCACATTCCCTAAGTATAACATCTTCTGCATGCCAAACTCACACTTGGACATTTTGGCATATAGTGACTTCTAATGTAGAATACCAAGTACTTCATCTAGATGTCTCAAATGTTCTTCCCAAGTTCTACTGTATATCAATATGTCATCGAAGAATACTAGAATATACTTACGTAACTGATCTTTGAAAATATTTTTCATGCATGACTGGAAAGTAGTTGGTGCATTAGTGAGCCCAAATGGCATCACTAGAAACTCATAATGTCCGCAATGGCATCGAAGGGCGGTCTTTAGAACATCCTGTTCCCTAACCCGAATCTGATGGTAACCTGAGCGGAGGTCAATCTTGGAAAAATACTTTGCCCCTTGTAGTTCATCCATCAACTCATCAATCCTAGGGATGGGATACCTGTTCTTTGTGGTCTTTTTGTTGAGTTCCCTGTAATCAATGAACATGCGTAGGGTTCCATCCTTTTTCTTTACTAGCACTATTGAAGATGCAAAGGGACTGGAGTTGGGTTTGATGTACCCTAGCTTGAGTAGTTCCTTGATTGTACTCTATATCTCATCATTATACCTATTGGGATGTCTGTAAGGAGAGTTGATAACTGCTTTATTTTCCTCCTCTAACTGAATAATGTGCTCAAATCCCCTATTTGGAGGTTGACCTGCTGGAAGGTCTCATAATACTTCCTTGTGCTTCTGCAGTAAGGCCTCTATATCTGCTAGATGTTGTGTGGCCTCATTTGGTGGTTTCCTAAAGCTAAATAAACACTCTGTATCCCACTCAATATATCCCTATCAAAGTACTACCTATGTCCTATGTGATGCCACTATTGTGGGAGGATAGGTATTCATCCCTCTCAATACTACCTTCTGTCCCTCTGCTCTTGTGAACTCCATCTCCATGGTTTGGCAGTTCGTGGAATAATTCCCTATGAAATACAACCACTAAACTCCTAGTACCACATTCATGTCAGGTACATCTACCACATAGAATGTCTCTATCATTGTATAATTCCCATGTGTTACTTTTAATTTAGGAATCCTTTGACTACAATCCATGGTGTGACCTGTTGTAGCTATTGAGAACCCATCAAAACTCTTAGTATGAATGCCTCTCTTTTTAACCCATGCAGCATCACTAAATTTGTTGGATTCCCCACCATCTATCAGCACTCCCACTCTGTGTGCATGTATGGTACCTATGATTTGGTGAGTGTGGAATCTAGGAACCCCTATCATGGTAGAAATAGTACCTCCTAAGTGTTTTCCCTCATCAACTGTCTCTGGTGTCTCTCCCTGCTCCAGATCCTAATAATCCTCATCCTCCCCACTGTCAAAATAGGCCTGTATGTAGTATTCCTTTCCCTTTCTTGAACATCTATGACCTGGTACCCATGGTTCCTAGTAAGTGAAACATAATTTTTTTCTTCTAAGGTCCTATCAAGTATCATTGTCCATCCATTATTTGTTGGGCCATTCTTTCTGGAAGGGTTTCCTCTCTTTATCTTTAATAGGAAAATTGCTTCTAGGAGGAAATCTATTCTTGGGTACTACATCCTGTAAATCTCTAGTCCGGATGATGGAATCTGCTAGGGTAGTGAGCCTATAAGACTTGACCCATCCCCGTAAGGGTTCAATGAGAGCCTTTGTAGACAACATAATTAACCTACTCTGATATATTTTTCACCATGACTGCTATCCTTTGGAACTTTGAAATAAATGCATCTGCACTACCTATCTGCTTGAGTTGTTTTAGCTCTCAAAAGTGTACCTCAGGGTCCTTTCGATCAAACTGCTCAATGAGCCTCAGTGTAAAATTTGGGTACAATGTGATGGTATTGTGACCCATTGTCACTAACCCATGGTACTGCCACTCATCTGCTTCTCCATCCACATGCAAGGTATCCAATTTAATGGAATCTATCTCAATCATGGGGTTGAGCTGGAAGTATGTATCCAACTTCTACACCCAATTCTGAGTTGGGCCACCCTAGGTACCCTCAAAGGTAGGGATAGTCAGTTTCCCTATGACGCGTTGTAACTCATAGTTCTGGGTGAATGTCCTATTGTAAGCTCTGGGTTTGTTCTTACTTTTAAAGTGGAAGAAGTTAGTGAAGGTCATGGCTGAATGGAAGTCATCTCTTAAGGCTCTATACTCCCTCAGATAGGCACTAAGGGATTCTTCTGGTTCTGCTTGTGCTAGAGGCACTGCTGTTGGACTATATAATAATTGAGGCATGGTAGGTCGGGAAGGCTTGTTGTATATATGGGGATGGATATGCATGTTGGTATGTAAGTGCTCCCTACTACTATTGGTGGATACCCTATAACTATTGGGAAACAAGGGACTGTGTGGGGTGGGCCCATTTTTCTCTGTTATTTTCTTGAAGGTACTCATCATTTATGTTTTCCCATTAGTGAGTTCTTTTATGGCTGACATGAGACTATTGAAATTTGTTTTATCATCCTTAGCCATTGTTTCTTTTCCCTTTCCAAACTGATACTCTTTGTCCCCCAACTCTATGTCCTCTAACTCATCTTCTCCTCTATTACTCTCTCTACCCCTCTGTCTCCGGAAAGTAATGTTGTATGGGTCTTCTGAATTCATTTATAATTTTTGCATGCCCACAACTGGAAAGGAAAATAGCTATGATACCACTGTAATATCCCAGATACGGATATTCTACTATTTTCTATTCTAGGGCTTGCTTATAGCCTCCATATTTACAATAATAATGAAATAAAACTCGCATGAAAAATGCTAAGAAAAAGACCCTATTTTATAACTAACTAGGGAAGAGATTTGCAGAGAATAGATCAACACTTACCACTGATAATCTGGATGATAATTCTCTATAGATAATGTGCATGCAGCGAGAACTGATAGGGTGAAGAACTGGTGCTCCTTTCTTCCGGTGTTACCGCCCAGCTGCACGGACCCCTTAATCATCTAAAGATGACGTGTTTTATGAAGGAATTGTCTGAAGAAGGTGAGAATTTGCAGGAATGAAGGTCTTCACAGGCTAGAGAGATTGACTAGAGCATACAGAGGTTCTAACCACTCTAAGAAGGCTAGCCAATTGGTTTACTGGTTTAGCTTCCCATGCCCCGAGCTACACAAAGCTGATGATAACTGCTCTGGATGAGAAAACTAGAAGTTGATGATCACCTGGTATTGAAAAATGGTCCTGATGATGATAATGGTGCCAATATTCAAAAGATAAATGGATATCTGGATACCCAACGAATGCTTTGGGTTTTTCCAACTAAAAAATCCTGTAGCTGCACACATGTCCATATAAAAAATATTTTGATGGGTGTTGGATAGCTGTATATGGATAAATAAAATGAAGAAATGATGGTTGACCTAGATGGCATACCTTGAAGGAGACCAGGGAAAATATTTCATTGTCGAACCCTCGTTAGTTGAAGACATCGTCTTCAACCCCAACTGTCACGGCCGCACATTATGTTGCTACTCAAAATATCCAAATTTATAATAGTCATGAGTGTTCTTCTCCATTCACTTTACCTTTATTTTATAAATTTCAACTGCAAATAACCTAACTTTTGACCAAATTAGGTCACTTTAACTTCTAATTTGCAGTTCACTTGCATCCAGGTGCATGGAGACTCAATCGGGTGCATGCATCATGAAATAGTACTGAGATGTCATGCATGCAGGTGGCCTTTGGATCTGGTGGCCCCGTCGACCCAATGATTATATAATATTGATGCCCTTGATATTCCTATATGGAATCAATCCATAGTTGATTCCTTGATTGTCAGTTCCCACTCGAACCTATGGGAATCATGTAGGTTAGCGAGATGGTCCTCAACGGCTAAGAAGAAGAGGACATTACAAGGCCAGAGGGGTAACATGATGGCTGGAATACATTATAAAATCCATCCCAGAAGTGGAGTAATGAAGATCCAGGTGGAAGAACCATCCACTCATCCATATCATACAATGATAAATATTTGCATGTGACTACAAATACATGGAGCGGTCCCGAACACATAAGAGAACAATGGCCATAGATATGCAAGATATACAAAGTGCCATATGTGGTCATCGCCACATACAATATACAATGGATCAAGATCTCCATAATGGATGAAGATATATGATATACACTGGAAATACTGGAATCATGATCACGAGAGTTGAAATCTCATGAATACTAGCATGGTCAAGGAGGTAGCATATATGGAATGCCACCAAGCTAGAATGTCTTTTACACAAACCACTACGAGTACTGAACTACTATGTGAATATATGTGTCAAGGTTGAACATAGTAGTCCAACATCTGATTACCGGTCATTGATGTATACTGTTAATAGACGCGAGATAACCCACTGATAATGAAAATGGGAATCAAGGTACATAGTGCAATCCAACAAGTGTGAATATATGTGTTGAGGTCAAACACTTGAAAGAATCCATCAAACAGGGGGAATTGATGTATTCCTAAAACTATTGATTGCAAGAGAACCTACCACTAATGACTGTAAGTATCAAGGAACTCAAATGACTCTAGACTCCTATTCCAGAATAAATGATATGATGTCGATGGAATGGAATCCAATGGAAGGAGGGAATTAAGGAATCCCCCATCAACCAACACAAGGTACTCAGCAACATTGTATAATGTGGAAGAACTCAACAAAAATTATGTGCATGAACCAGTAACAATATCGGTAATGGCTGACATGCAAAGTCAAGATAACTAAGGAATGGCCGACTCAGGCTTCAACTTCCTTCGAACAAGAGCATAAGGAAAATGGTGACTGAAGGTAGGAAGCATGGACTCGATATGCAAATTGGGACATCATTGTGACATAGGAGGCATCAATAGAGGCTCCATGGGGACTGGAATCTTAACCAGTCAGTGGAGATAAACTCAAAGCAACGAGTACAACTCCTAAATTCAAACTAATAACCCAACCAACGAATGTGATATACAGTGCTCTATTCGAAGGTGACACGACTCGAATGCTGCCAAAGATAACATCTTTTCCCATCCAACTTTTATGTTTTTTATTTTTTTGGACATTTTCAGATATTTTGAAAAGGTTGAAAAGGAATAAAAGTGATTTATAGTACACAGCTAGGAGGAGACGAGTGTCATGGACAGAAAAGCTAGTTCTGAGCAGTGGAACATACCTATGCTCAATGCAAGGAAAAATTATGTAGGATAACAACACTCAGGGGAAGGTCTCCTCCTGGTAAAGGGGTGATCAAGCTGCAAAAGATATGTTGAAGGCTTTGCTTGGCTAGACATGATACAAGATCAGGCTATATGGATGATAACTGAAAGTCAGGGAACCGACATAAAGCTCAAGAAGGCAAGAAAAACACATGAAATGAAATTACAACTTGATATACAAAATGGAGTCCCTATGGGGAAAGCGAGCATAGATTTCAAGAGGAGTATGAAGCTCTTTCTCAAGGACATGGCAGGACTAAAAAGGGACCCCCACAACCTAAAGGAGGCAACACAGCATGGGCGCCAAATGCAAAAAAGGATCTAACTAGGGAACCCATGTATTATAAATCTCTACCATTCACACAATACCACTTCTAACAACAACATGAAGGTTTTGTGATATCATGGAATGGGTTCATACCTAAGGTTAAAATGAAACGGTCATAAGGTCGTCCAAAATGCAGGAGGATGTGAAACCCTAACCTATATGCCAGTTCATACATTATACATGAAATAGGCATGAATGGATCAAATACCCAGTCAAAACACACTCAAAATGGGCCCCTACAACAACATATTAGTCCAAATAGTCCAAAATGGTATAAAACTATAGAAAGTGGGTAAAAATTTCAAACAAATTTCTATAAAATAGTGAAAAAATAAAAATTTCATACCTATTTAAAATTTTACCGACCATAGTGTTTTTGTACTCAGAACTTCAGAAGCTGATTTCGGGAGCATCCTCCAGCAAAATCACTCCCCATTTGGTCAAGGTAACATCTCATGACCTACTCCTCCATTTACAAGCTTTTATTTTTTAATTTGGTGGTCAATTTTTTAATTTGGGCCATCCTAAATAGTGTGTTTCGGCCCATGTGGGAATTGGGTCTTTTTTCGCGTATAGGACTGGGTATACGCGGAAAAGACCACGATACCCACGTACATACGCAATTGTTTCAAAAATAGTCACGTACAGGGATGTAAATAAAAAATTAAAGGTCAAAGACTAATGAAACTTGACAAACTTTGTGCAATATGGTGCTAGAGTGGATGGAGCGTGAACATGGTGATGTTGAAGAAGCTGTGCAAGGTGATCTCATGGCTCAACTAACATTAGGGGCATGTGGACTATACAATTTTTGGTGCCTTGGAAGCTTAAGGGAAAAGCCAAGTCTACTCCAGCTTCTAGTGGATTACTGGGATCCAGACTTGGAGACCTTTCAGTTAGACGGCATGCCCCTCAGCATTGAATTTGAGGACATATACTTTATCACAAGATTGTCCCACAGAGGGGAGGTGGTAAACCTACGGTCTCATCGGCCATGAGGTGGGCTCTTTATAGAGGAGTATATTGTTGTGTATTGTGTCCTGGATATAGAGAAGGTTGGGATTCAAATCTTGACCAACGCTATCCAAAATTTTTGGTTGAAGGCCATACTGTTGGCATTGGGAAGAATAGCGGGATTGGCATCCCTCCATCAGGATTCAAGGCCTTTGATGTTCTATGCAGTGGACTGCATGTGTCCTACTATATATGATCGAAGTACCTCACTGCTGAGCAACATGAAACAACAAGTTACTGATTGCAAGATGGGGTAGGTGAGGAACTTCAGCTACGGAAGCATCTTGAGTGCTTTCTTTTTTGAGCATGTGTCGGGACTAAGCCAAAGAGAAGATATTTCCCCACATGGATTTCGAGATCCGGCTCAGTTATGCTGGGAAAACATCATGCAAATACTAGGAGGGGGGTGGGTGGCCAACCCCTACCCAGCAGACTTCTTCCTCTGGTGGCATAGACAGATCATCGCCATAGATGACTATTCCTATGCAGGGATCAAATTTCATGGAGACCTGAACATTCCCATACCACTAGGATCTGTATATGGATAGATAGGTAATGAATCTCGACTCAAACTTTTTTTTTGGATAATTAACTTTTTGTGTTTTTTAATATATGATATCAAAAGACATGTTTTTGGTACGGTGACATATAGTGATACTATGTCATGTACATGCAGATGTGGGACCACGACGGCTAGATGGTTTCCCTCATCATCAACGAAGGGGAAGAGGAGATGAGATCATGGGAGTGGATGCGGAGCGTATGCTCCAAAGTATTCACACAAACTGTGTTCATTTGACACATAGGGTTCCCATGGCACAAGTCAAGGACTTGCCTGAGGCTATGCAGTGCCAGGTTGTGGAGTACCACAGGCATGGGTTCATTTATTTCTTCAGCTAGCTAGAGCCATAGTGTGCTACCATGATCAGCACCCTCCTCCCCCACAGGCTTAGAAGCTTGGGGTGTATATTTTTTGTATGACCGGGTAGTATATTTTGGTGGCTCGGAAGCTCCATTTTTGTATATGACACTTATGTATTATGACACCACATTTTTGGACATATATTTTAATGAAAAACACTTATGATGATTGATCATTATATTATTTACAGACCACCGAAGTTAAGGAGTCGACTGACAAAACATCACATCCATTTTATTGAAAGTGTTGGCTTCGGCATTAGTTTCCACTTTAGAAAATAGTACAGTTTTAGTGTTTACATATATTTTTCCTGAAATGGTAAGGTTCGACCTTCAGCAAGCTTAGTTTTAAATTATTTCTCTATAATTTAGTCGAATATACTTAATGTGGTTTTTGAGCATTGAAGAAATAAAAGGACTTAAGGTTAGGAAGCTACCAAACCTTGTTTTTGTTTTTGTTTTGATCCTTATGGCCCCATAGCTTTAAGTTCGATGAATTAAAATTGGATTATGATGTACGTCAGTACCTGCTTTATCATCATAGAGATTTAGGCTTTAGTCATAACGAATAAGTAAGGCCTTGGCCCATCCCTTGTACAGATCAAGAACATAAGCAAACAAACAACCACGACAAACTGCCTTGCGACAACAATTTTAATTTTTATGTCAAAAGAATGTCTTGTCGACAGATCACCATTTTTTAAGGAATTAAGTAATAAATTAAGTACATGACGATAGGAATGCATAGCGGAAGAAGTATGAATAATAACATCTCTATTGTATAGTAAAACATAATATTACATGCAGTAAAGTGTTTTTTTATTTTACGATTTTAGGGGATGTTACATGTGGTATCAGAGCGAGGTTCCAACACTAGGCCTGACTAGCTCACTCGCTTATAAACAAAAATAGTGTACTTATTTTATTTAGAAATATTTTTGTACATAAATATAAAAAGCGTTTTACAGGAAAATAGAGAATGCTGAAGCATCTACTAAGAATGGTCCTTAACATAATAACCCTAAAAACTTTTATGTAGATTTGAATAATTCGGAATAACTACAAATAGTTAGAGAGTTGAAGGATGAACTTCAAAGTGTGAAACAAGATAATCAAAGAATTTAAGAGTTGAACAAATATCTACTGGACAAAATAAATCACCTGAAAAAAGATAAAAGAAGTGTAATCAAAACTGATTCTAAAACAACTTCCTATAAACATAAAGGTAAGAAAGCAAAGTATCTTAATAGTGAATCCTCCTCAGAGGTTAAACTAAGGTCACGTAGGGAAAGACAAAAGCACATAAGTGATAGCAGTGAAAGTGACTGAAAACCTAGGAAAAAGAATTATAAATCCTATAAAGAGATTTCTAGAGAATAAAAGAAAATAAAGCCTCCCATGTTTAATGGGGAAGCAGAGAAAGGAGAGGAAGCAGAATCCTGGTTGTTAGGCATGAAGAATTACTTCCAAATTTACAACTATTCTGACAGATTAAAGGCTAGAATGGATATTTACAATTTGACTGGAAAAGCTGACATGTGGTGGCAATATATAAAGAGGGTTAAAAATAAGAAAGAGAATTACTGAACCTAGAGAGTTTTTAAGAAGTACTTCAAGAGAAAGTTTCTGTCTGGACAATATTATGAGGTAAGAGCCAAAGAGTTCTATGATTTAAAACTGGGGTCCATGTCCATGAATAAATTGAGCAGCAGGTTCTTAAGTATTATAAGATACGTACCCTACATAATAGATGAAAAGCAAAAAATCCAACTGTTTCTAAGTTGTTTACCTGCTAGCTTCAAGGATAGTATTGAGATTGAGAATTCGAAAACCTTGGAGGAACCTATGAGAAATCCTAAATTTTGTTATGAGTAGAGCAAGAAAAGAGAAAGTATACCAATTTGGAAAACTAAAATGACAAGTGATTTTGATAAGAAGAGAAGAGGATTCAAGTCAAACAAGAGTTTCGGAAGTAAGTCTCAGAACTTCTCCAAAAACAATCATTAGAAAACTGATTTTAAGAACAAAGTACCCTAGAATACTGTAGCATCAAAGGGTAAGGATTTATCTAACAATTTTGTTAGAAATACTGAACAACGAGAACCTGTCAAATGTTGGGAATGCCAAGCACCACTCTACACTGAGTAATTTCCGAACTGGAAAGGAAACATCACCAACATACACACTGTTCAGGAAGAAGAAAATGTTGGAGATGTGGCCAATGAGATGCACAAGATAAATGCAGCTCTGGAGAACCGACAGGTGGATCACTAGACTTCTATGGTAGAAGTGCAAGGTATGATCCAAAATTGAACTCTGTTTCCATTTTAATTGATCCAGGAGCTAGTTTAAGTTATATATCTCCTAGCAGTGGAAAAGTGTAAATTTTCTTTAAAAAAGTTTGAAAACTCTTGGCTGGTCCAGTTAACCACAGGAACTAAAAGAAAGGTAGTAAACTATGTTCAAAGTTGTATTTTGATGACGAATCAGTTTGAAACTCAGGTGAAACTAAATGTGCTACACTTAGGATCTTACGATGTTCTCGTAGGAATGGATTGGATTGAAAAAAAACCAAGTGATTTTAAACTTTTTTCAGAAAACATTTACTTGTTTAAATAATGAAGGAGAAAGAATTATTGTCACAGGAATACCTAGGGAGATTTCCGTTAGACAAATTACAGCCTTACAGATGAATAAGTCTGTAAGGAAGGATTATAAAGTATTTTTTGTACATATTATAAATGATGAACAAATTGATAAAGAAGATAAACTAGAATTTGAGGATATTCCAATCCTACAGGATTTCATGGATGTATTCCCAAAAGAAATTTCAGGATTACCTCCGAAATGAGATATGTACTTTACAATTGAATTAGTACTCAAAGCAGTACCTAATTCGAAATCTCCCTATCAAATGAACATCTTGGAGCTAAATGAACTAAAATTACAATTACAAGAGTTAATAGATCAACATTATGTAAGACCAAGTGTACCCCCTTGGGGAGCACCGGTCATTTTCATTAAAAAGAAAGATGGTACTCTACGTTTATGCATAGACTACCATCAACTTAATAAAATGACAATTAAGAATAGATATCCTCTGCCCTGCATTGATGATCTGTTCGATCAGATACACAGAGCGATGTTCGATCAAATACACGGAGCAATGATATTATTTAAAATTGGATTATGACGTACGTCGCTACCTTCTTTGTGAACATAGAGATTCAGGCTTTAGTCATAACAACTAAGTAATTCCTTGGAACATCCATTGTACAACTCAAGCACATAAGAAAACAAACAACCACAATAAACTACCTTGCAACAATAATTTTACTTTTTATGTCAAAAGAATGTCTTGTTGACAGATCACCACTTTTTAAGCAAGCAAGTAATAAATTAAGTACATGACGATAACAATGCATAGCAGAAGAAGTATGAACAATAACATATCTATTGTAAAGTATAATGTAATATTACATGCACTAAAGAAATTTTTTTATTTTACAATTTTATGGGATTTTACATATGCATCATAAGTTGTTATAATAGAATATATCAATTCCTTTTAAATACTTTTGTTGGACAGCAATTACAGGTAAGTGCAGGCTATGTAGCTTCATTATATTCATTTTATCATTATTATACTCTATTTTTTAAGACGCTAGATGACTTTCTTTGTGCAGAGGAAAACATGCTTTATCTAGAGAGTCTCGAGGGAGTTGGATTTTCATATTCTAAGGATCCATCATATTATATAGGCACCAATGACACTAAAACATGTCATAACTATCCATGGTAGGTCAGATACAAATTACATGGTAAATTCTCTACAATGCTACATAATAAGGCATGTTAATACGATCTGATGCTCAAATGTATTCTGTAGATGTCTATAACTTACTATTTCTTCATGGTTGATTTAACAAGTTTCCATAGTATAAGATGAGAGAGTTGTATTTGATAGGGGAGATCTATGCATGTGAAGTTTGAGATTAAAATATAGGATAGTTTTTTTTTCCAGGCCGGGAGATATAAGAATGGAGTTGTTTGTTTATTGATTAATTAAATCGCCCTTTTTTTAATGGCTTGGTTTGGACTAGACAAAAAAAAAACCTCCAATCTGATTTGTCTGTTTTCCAAATTGTAATATTGAAAATATAGATTTATTCAAAAGTTGAATTTGACAATTACGGTGATTTCAAATACCAATTTGGACCAAAATCCTTCCTCAAAAGATGTCTCAAATGGGGCTATTTAGTTAATGATTATCCCACACCCATGGCAACTAAGAGGTGTATATCCATTAATTAAATCGCCCCATAGGTGAACCTCCTCTATAAAAAGAAATTATTGGCACTAACAGAACATTATATCTTAGTAATTTTATGTCTTTTTTCAAGGTAATAACAAGGAGAGATCTCTTTATTTTAAGCTCTCTTCATATGTCAAATAAAAGTATGTGTATGTACAACAGTCTCCTTTTGAGATTCACGATCGCATAATCATTTTGTGATTTTATTCGGGGTTAGAACAATGGGATATCTCTTTTATTTTAATCTCTCTTCAAAGGTCATGTCAAATCCTGTGTGTGTACAACAATCCCCTTGTTTTGAGATTCACAATGGTACAGTCATTTTGGACTCAATATGCTATAGGCATATCTACAATATGTAAAATTACAGCATTTTTCTTGAGAAAATAAAAGAACACTAAAATAAAAAAGACCAAATAATTTATAGATTTGACGAGGTTTATTGATAATTAAGTGTTGAACCCTCATTTATTGATAAGATGGATTTTTATGAACACGATTGTTTGTACAAACTTGAAAGGGAAAACCAAGGTGTCAGAGCATAGGGGCCAATCCACCATTTTGGATTAAAGAAGAGAATGGAAGTGAGCAGCTGATGTTGGATGGTCCTACTCTTGTAGCGAAAGCCAACATGTCTCTGTCAGAAATATTGAGAGGGATGGTGAATCCTGGCATCCAAGGAACATAATCCCACTAGTAACCATAATATAAACAACAATTGAATCAATACTAGCAGCTAATATCTTTATTATTCAGCTAGGAATGAAGAAGATAAGAAAGAAAGCGTTTATTGGGAAGAAATTAAGAGTACAATATGTAGCCAGAATATAAGCCATCACGAGTAGAAGATCACTAGTCCAAGTAATGAATCAATAATTTGAGAGAAACCCAAAACTAAATATGCAATGAAGTTACCATCAATTACCATGATTTCAAAAAATGGGATACCCAAAAAACCCATAATATCATAGAAGATAAAAAAAATGGAAAGAGAGGGTTCTTAATATTACTCGCTCTATTTTGCAGATGATATGATCAATGATGTTGGAAAATTTTACGTAGGCCGTAGTAATGCTCCTCTGATCATTTTCCTGGAAGAAAAAATCTGAATTAGAGCACTCCACTAAAAAAATGAGATATGTTGCTTCCTCTTCAAACATCGAGAGATTTCCTAAACTAGTGTGCAAGCACTCCAAGCCACATTTTACCACAACAACCACCTATATGTCCCACAATACTATATTCTTCATATATTAGGGTTTCACAAGTTTAATTTCAAGTGGAGAATTTCTAGAGAGAATAATGGTACTGAAATAGAAGGGTTTGCAAAATGGGGAAGTTCAGAGCAATTTTTATGGAGGTCGTGGACCCTAAAAAAAATCTCAAGAGGGAGAAGACCCAATAGAGGAATTTTCATAAATCTTTATAAGAGGCTATGGAGGATTGGAGATCCAAAGTGCAGGGTGATCGAAACACAAAACATTCTCAACATTAGAGGAAAATGTAAATTGTTTTTTTATGACATGAACAAAAAAAAATGCAATGCCAATAAAAGAGGTCAATGAAAAGTATTCATAGGAGACACGCCTTTAATAAAATCATTGTAGCAGTAAATACGTATCAATGGTATGGCACTTGAACCATCATTTCCAAATCCAAATGAAGGATAAGATGCAGATGATCCAAACCGAGCCAAACGAAGAAGATATTGAGTGAGGGTTCCAAATGATAAACATTTAAGCCAGATATAGCCCAAAAGTGCCGAAAGATAGAGTTAGGGATGAAGAAGATGAGTCTGCCACTACTGTACTCAAAGAAATTCTAGTAGAGTGTTTTGAATTCAGTTGCACATGCATCCCAGAAGGTTGTCCCAAGTTTGAAATTGATTGTTTGAGAAGATGCACCAATGAAGACTTTGGGGGCGGTAGGAGAGAAACCTGAGGATAATTTTGAATATGGAGGGGTCATCCTTAATGAATCTGAGGTAATGATGAATGAGAAATTATGCACTAAGAAAAAAGTTTTACTTTTCACAATTTTTAAACTCTAGCCCATATTTTGTCATTGATAAGACAAAATAAAAATAAAACAAATCTCAAAAATATAATGGAGAAATAATCTAAGACAAAATAGACTATCATCTTAAATAATAGTCTCAAAATCCCCCTATGAGTAGTACTGTATCATTAGCATAGACACCATGCATCAACTACCATATAGTTATCAATGCATTAACTACTATTTTTTTTTATATATAATTGTTTATTTTGAATTTGGAAGTCATATAATCAATCTGGATAGTACATTTTTCTAATCATCATGCAATCTAGGAAAAACATAAATACCAGTCCACCCCAAATTCTAACATATACAACATATTTTTT
The DNA here is from genome assembly GCA_001517045.1 of Pseudotsuga menziesii. Classification (NCBI taxonomy): domain Eukaryota; kingdom Viridiplantae; phylum Streptophyta; class Pinopsida; order Pinales; family Pinaceae; genus Pseudotsuga; species Pseudotsuga menziesii. The sequence goes on along the minus strand of LPNX010325067.1, from coordinate 43,310 downwards.
TAATTTTCTCTCATTCCTATAGGATGAAGCTATGAAGAGCAAAGCAGGGATGTGTGGAGAAATCTTTGGCGAATTCTGATAATATTATGATCCAATAAATATAATATCTAAACATCATAGTTATCAAGTCAAAATTTGAAGAAAAAAACATTACACAATTTTGTAGATTTGTTGAATATGCTCTCAAATTTGGTAAAAAAAAAATCATTTAAAGGATGAAGCTATGAAAAGCAAGGCATATTTATGTAAGAAATGTGGAGAAATGCTTGGTGAATCTTGATCTTATTGTGAGCCAAAGAGATCATTTTTGAATCATAGTTATTAAGTTACAATTTAGAAAAAAATCATTACAAAATTAATCATACTTGTTAAATTTGAATTTGAAAAAAAAATCTAGTACAAAGTTTTCAATAATGAAAAAAATACAAACATATCTAAAATTAGCCACTTTAAACCAAAACTAGCCTAGTTGTTACACTATTTAACACTGTTTATTTAATATCAAAGGAATCATATGATGAAATACCTATATGAGTTCTGCCTTGAGCTCTCCTTTTATATTTCTCGCATCACTTCCCCACAAGAATGAAAGGAAAATATGGTCATGAACCCATCCTTTATGAAGATACGTAGCAATGAATTCATTATCAAAATGAATTATTACTGATCCCAGATCTACCCTAAATATCATAGAATCCAAAACCCTACGTAGGCTATGTTACCGATGATGTTAGTTGTAATGGTTAGTAATCTACTGCTAGTGCTAGATCTACTTCACTATGGGTATGGATCAAGGTAAACAACTAGCTCTAGTGTTGGGTATCGATTTGGATATATCTTGGAAGGTATCCTGATAATCCTATGAATTGAAAACATAGTTGTGATTGAAAACAAAAATACTAGTTAGCACCATTTATTAATAATGATTTCTAGTGCTCTCTTGACATAGTGAACGAAAAAATAAAATCGGTAGCACAATTCATGACTAGTTGTTATACTATTTAGCATTGTTTATTTGATAATGATTTTTACATTTGTTCTCTTGGAAATATAGCCATGAATGAAAAAGATCGGAACACTTCCAAGAAGCACACCACTTATCCCAAAATTCATGATGTGTATAAAAATTTTGGAAAAACAACATATGGATATTAGTGGGATTCTAAAAGGTGTCATATTGGGAAAAACATATTGACAAAACTAGGGATGGGATTTCATCCCAAAATTAAGGACACTGCAATGCTAGGAGGGCTATACGAGGTTGAGAGGAAAGCAACAACCTCGCTATGTTAGGAGGGCTATAAGAGGTTGAGAGGAAAGAAAAGACCTCATTGGATATTTTTTTTCTTTCCATCTCTTGCATATAAATATGTGTTTGTGAGGAAATATGTCTTAACATACCTTAAGATTACCAACTCTCTTTTCTAAGTAAGAACAACTTATTATTATTTTATCCATCTAATCAAATTTTTATTTATAGTTTGATTTATTCAAACAAATTATGGAATCAAGAGTTGAGGCAAGGATTTACTTATCATTCTTCCTTTTCTTATATTTATGGAAGCTTTAGGAAGGGCTATGACCAAACAAACATACAAGGGATCAAAGTGGCATCCAAAATTTAGTAATAGTTTATGCTCAATTCATAGATGGAAATTCAATAATAGGGAAGTAACAACTATGAAAGAAAAATCCCTTAAAACTTATGCTATAAATTTAAAAAATGCTTTAGGTGGAAAGGTAAGTGTAGAAAAATACCTAACATTGGTACCTCACAGTGAAGGCTCTACTCTTTCTGTTGTAGGTAAACCCTTTCCATTGTGAAGGTGGACCTTTTCAATTGTTACCAAACAATATAAACAAAAAAAAAACCACAAAGATGTGGAATCTCTTTATTAGAAGGGTTGATTAAAAAAACTTCTCCACCAAAATATGAACTAGCAAGAACTATATTAATATGTTTGGAATACGCCGAGAGGAATATAACACTTCGAGGTTCCAACTCTAATCCATTTTATGACATTGTTTAATTATGCTTAAGAAAACTGTAAGTTGTTTAAAATGAAGTTATAGTTTGTAAATAAGTTGATCCATGATTGTAGAATTTAGTATTCGATAGAGGTTGATTGACTTAGAAATGAAAATAAATTATCGCCTATATTTTTCCTCTCACCGAAGTGATGTACTCTAGTACAGGGAGACATGAGATATGTTAAGTAGGAAGATATGTTGAGTAATAGTACAGAATGATGCATGATAGTTATTTAAATTCAATAAGATGTATTGTACTTGTATACTGTGTATAATCTACTGACAGTTAGAATTTACCAGCTATAGTTCCAAATCCAAATAGAAAAACCTTTAATAGTTATTAAAACCAAAATTTCATTTACAGTATAAGTTTAGGAGCTAGAATAAATTATAGAGTCCTTTCTTTATATATAAGTCAGTTATTCATTTTTCCCAAAACCTTTATCCTCTAATAGCTTAGGAATAAAATTGGTCAGATCCAAGTTCATCTCAACTACTCTGTTATACTAATCTTTTAAACACAAATTTGTGTCTCCTTAATCCATTCAAGCATCAATCTAGAATAACCAGAGATCACTTAAAATAATAATAATGCTAAGCTAAACTATTAATGTAACACTAGGTTGAGATCATCGACAAATATTAGCACTGGTTACAGGCTTCTGATTTTAAATGCAGTTGTCTCTGCAGTATTTATCTACAAAACAAAAGTTCAGGCAGCCTTAGGGCTTAATCTTTTAAAATATCAAACTGTCCCCGAATTTATTAAAGATTATCTAAATAAGAATGAATAATCAGAGTAAGGCTCTACCATCTTAAAATAAAGAAATGAAACTTTAGATCTAGACAACTGAATTTCTTTCCATTAAATACATTTATATAAGAAATAGACACAGGTATCTTTCTATATAACCGTATTTATTTTTGCAGAAAATTAAGCTAGATCCTTTAGTCCTAGGTCTTGTGCAAATAACGATGGCCACATATAGTTTACTTTAAATTAAGTTCTCCTGATATTATCATATGGCTAGTTATGTTCATGCTGGTAAATCATTATTAAAATGCGAACCATGGTTTTCGCAACACCTGTTATTTTTTAAAAGAAATATATAATAAGAACTTTACATAGAAAGACCCTACCATCTTTTTTTTCCAAAACATCCAATACATCTGACAGTAAAGAGAGTCAGGATTTGGATTTTCATCCCAAATAAGTCAAGACAAAGAAAAGAGCCTCACGGCCTTGTCGTATTTAAGTTATTTTGTTTTAATGAATAAAAGTTCTTATGAATCTATCTTGTATTCATAAAAACAAAACAGCAATAGTGGCATATAGTTCTAAACAAACCAGACAATATAGTTGGGGCTCATGGCCTTACAATTTGAAAAATCAACTAAAAATACAAAGTCCTTACAAAGTCATGAATGATTAATAGCGTTTAAAAAATCCTCCTTTAAGCAAAGATCAATATTCAAACCCTCGGGGTTATCAAAATCGACAACCTCACAGTTAACCATTTAGTTATACTCTGGATTTTACACAATCACTTAACAACCGAGTTATCAATATGAGAATCCTTATGGGAGTCTACATTATTAACATTTCTATTAAAAACATCGAAAGAAAATAAAAGGAGAACTATAACATTATTTATAAGTATCTTAACATCCTTTAGAAGCGGAACAAGTCGCGAGACCCCATGGAAAAGAGCTCTCCCATTTCTAAAATATTTACATAGTGACCAAAAAGGATAATAGCCACAGATTACAATAATGAAACCCTCATGGGTGTTCTTAGTTTTAAAGAAGTTCAAAACCAAACAAAATTACACAGAGTATCTTAAGGAATCTACAACTTCAAAGGTAGTAACAAATCCATTAATGTGTCAACCAAACGATACCAAAATGAAAATATTGTTCCTTAACACAAAACTAATGCAGTGGGAGAATCCCAATGCCAAGAAATACCTCTTAAAGACCAGTTGTTTCCACAGAGGTGCACAAGATAGGGCATAGGTCTTATCGTTCAACAAGGAGTCTTCACAGCTGATGTCCAACCACATACCAGTCGCTAAGTTGATCTACATTTTCAACAAAGAAATTTTAAAACCTGTTTCATTTAAAATAATATTATTATAGATCAGAAAATTTATTAAAATTGTTATAGTTACCTTCTTAGATTTGTTTTGGAGATAACCACTCGATGGCCTACACCGTTCTTGCACCTGTTCTTTGCGGTATTGAAAGGGTTCCAAATAAGGTCGAGAGGACAATAAAAATGAATTGCTACATCTCTATTCTCTGCGAGAGAAGCGAATACTGGAACACGTTGAATCCAAAGACAAAATTGAAACCACTCCACCCAAGACCCCATCATTATGTTTTGGGCTCGACCGCCAAGGTGCATTGAAACCCATAGGGTTTCCACTTCAAACTAATCGCCGAAATCTAGAGAAGGTTTTAAAAACGCATCGATGGTCTTAATAGTAAAATCTCCACCCTATACTTATGATGTATGAAGTGACCACCGAAGTTAAGGCATCGACTGTCAAAACATCACATCCATTTTATTGAAACTATTGGCTTCGGCATTAGTTGCCACTTTGGAAAATAGTATATTTTTAGTGCTTACATATATTGTTTCTGAAATGGTAAGGTTCGACCTTCATCAAGCTTAGTTTTAAATTATTCGTTTATTAAATTAGTCGCATATAATTTTTATGGTTTTTGAGCATTGAAGAAATAAAAGGACTTAGGGTTCGAAAGCTAGCAAACCTAGGTTTTTATTTCTCCTTATGGACTTGTAGCTTTAAGTTCGTCGATTTAAAATTGGATTATGACATACGTCACTAGCTTCTTTGTGAACATAGAGATTCAAGCTTTAGTCATAACAACTAAGTAAGTCCTTGGAACATCCATTGTACAACTCAAGCACATAAGAAAACAAACAACCACGACAAACTACCTTGCAACAACAATTTTACTTTTTATGTCAAAAGAATGTCTTGTTGACAGATCACCATTGTTTAAGCAAGCAAGTAATAAATTAAGTACATGACGATAGCAATGCTTAGCAGAAGAAGTATGAACAATAACATCTCTATTGTAAAGTATAATGTAATATTACATGCAGTAAAGAATTTTTTATTTTACAATTTTAGGGGATTTTACATATGCATCATAAGTTGTTATAATAGAATATATCAATTCCTTTTAAATACTTTTGTTGGACAGCGATTACAGGTAAGTGCAGGCTATGCAGCTTCATTATATTCATTTTATCATTATTATACTCTATTTTTTAAGATGCTAGATGATTTTCTTTGTGCATAGGAAAACATGCTTTATCTAGAGAGTCTCGAGGGAGTTGTATTTTCATATTCTAAGGATCCATCATATTATATAGGCACCAATGACACTAAAACAGGTCATAACTATCCATGGTAGGTCAGATAAAAATTACATGGTAAATTCTCTACAATGCTACATAATAAGGCATGTTAATAGGATCTGATGCTCAAATGTATTCTGTAGATGTCAATAACTTACTATTTCTTCATGTTTGATTCAATAAGTTTCCATAGTATAAGACGAGAGAGTTGTATTTGATAGGGGAGATCTATGCATGTGAAGTTTGAGATTAAAATATAGGATAGTTTTTTTTTCCAGGCCGAGAGATATAGGAATGGAGTTGTTTGTTTATTGATTAATTAAATGGCCCCTTTTTTTAATGGCTTGGTTTGGACTAGACAAAAAAAAATCCTCCAATCTGATTTATCTGTTTTCCAAATTGTAATATTGAAAATCTAGATTTATTCAGAAGTTGAATTTGACAATTACGGTGATTTCAAATACCAATTTGGACCAAAATCCTTCCTCAAAAGATGTCTCAAATGGGGCTATTTAGTTAATGATTATACCACACCCATGGCAACTAAGAGGTGTGTATCCATTAATTAAATCGCCCCATAGGTGAACACAATTCCTTCCAATCTATTGATTTGTTCAACAATCTACAATTACAAATTTGGTTTATTTAGAACCCATGAAAATTGCTTAAATAACAGCTTTAAGTTGATGACGTTGAATTTGAAACTATTGTCATTTAAATTACTGGACTTAAGACGAAAATCCAATAAATAGAGCAATTCAGTTAGTTATTAGTCCAAGTTGTTGAGAACTGTCACCAATCCATGGACCATTTATGTTTATCTCCTACTTTCAGCTTTTCCCTCTTCTTCAAACTAACTTCTATGATGTTCTGAAGCAAATCACTATATTCCTCAATTGATAGATCTTATTGTGGAGGAGAAAAGAAAAGAGAAGATCTTCAATCTGAAGGGTATAGTTGTAAGGAAGGGTATAGTTTTAAGGAAGGGTATAGTTGTAAGGAGAGTTTTGTCTTTTGTTCAAAAATGAGGATTGTTTTATTATTTTACTTTCATTGCAGATTGGCAACCCATTGCTCAATTTCAACACAAATCTAAGTGCAAGGGAGGAATTCCTCTGGTAATTTACACAAAAAATGAAAAAAAAAGGGTAATGACCTTATTAGACTATAAATAAAGAGTAGTAATTTTTTTATTGAAGCTACAAAATTATTTAAAAATTTAGTCTTACCTCTAGTGTTTCTTTGTGACTCAGTTTTAAAAATCAATTCTTAAGTATAATGATTAATCTCTACCAAACTCATGGTTGTAAACTCCTCGTATAAGTACATCAATTGAAGAGCCCTCTCAACTACACAACCTTAATATACATAGGAAACCTAAATAATTATTTGATAAACCAAAGTAAAAAAGAACACTAGATTACAATGGTATACAAGACAATTCTTGAGATTCTTTCTTTTTATAGAGGAGGTTCCTTGAACAGTTCTTGAGATTCAAGGAATTATTGGCACTAAGAGAACATTATATCTTAGTAATTTTATGTCTTTATTCAAGGTAAGAACAAGGAGAGATCTCTTTTATTTTAAGCTCTCTTCATAGGTCAAATAAAAGTATGTGTATGTACAACAGTCTCCTTTTGAGATTCACGATCGTATAGTCATTTTGTGATTTTATTTGGGGTTAGAACAATGGGATATATCTTTTATTTTAATCTCTCTTCAAAGGTCATGTCAAATCCTCTGTATGTACAACAATCCCCTTGTTTTGAGATTCACAATGGTATAGTCATTTTGGACTCAATATGCTATAGGCATATCTACAATATGTAAAATTACAGGTTTATCGATAATTAAGCTTTCAACCCTCATTTATTGATAAGATGTATTTTTATGAACACCATTGTTTGTACAAACTTGAAAGGGGAAACCAAGGTGTCGGAGCGTAGGGGCCAATCCACCATTTTGGATTAAAGAAGAGAATGGAAGTGAGCACCTGATGTTGGAAGGTCCTGCTCTTGTAGGGAAATCCAACATGTCTTTGTCAGAAATATTGAGAGGGATGGTCAATCCTGGCATCCAAGGAACGTAATCCCACTAGTAACCATAATATAAACAACAATTGAATCAATACTAGCAGCTAATATCTTTATTATTCAACCAAGAATGAAGAAGATAAGAAAGAAAGTGTTTATTGGGAAGAAATTAAGAGTACAATATGTAGGGAGAATATAAGACATCACAAGTAGAAGCTCACTAGTCCAAGCAATGAATCAATAATTTGAGAGAAACCCAAAACTAAATATGCAATGAAGTTACCATCAATTACCATGATTTCAAAAAATGGGATACCCAAAAAACCCATAATATCATAGAAGATAAAAAAAAATGGAAAGAGAGGGTTCTTAATATTACTCTCTCTATTTTGCAGATGATATGATCAATGATATTGGAAAATTTTGCGTAGGCCGTAATAATGCTCCTCTTATCATTTTCCTGGAAGAAAAAATATGAATTAGAGCACTCCACTAAAAAAATGAGATCTGTTGCTTCCTCTTCAAACATCCAGAGATTTCCTAAACTAGTGTGCAAGCACTCCAAGCCACATTTTACCACAACAACCACCTATACGTCCCACAATACCATATTCTTCATATATTAGGGTTTCACAAGTCTAATTTCAAGTGGAGAATTTCTAGAGAGAATAATGGTACTGAAATAGAAGGGTTTGCAAAATGGGGAAGTTTAGAGAAATTTCTATGGAGGTCGTGGACCCTAAAAAAAAATCTCAAGATGAGGGAAAAGACCCAATAGAGGAATTTTCATAAATCTTTATAAGAGGCTATGGAGGATTGGAGATCCAAAGTGCAGGGTGATCGAAACTGAAAACATTCTCAACATTAGAGGAAAATGTAAATTGTTTTTTTTATGACATGAACAAAAAAAAATGTAATGCCAGTAAAAGAGGTCAATGAAAAGTATTCATAGGAGACATGCCCTTAATAAAATCATTGTAGCATTAAATACGTCTCAATGGTATGGCACTTGAACCATCATTTCCAAATCCAAATGAAGGATAAGATGTAGATGATCCAAACTGAGCCAAACCAAGAAGATATTGAGTGAGGGTTCCAAATGATAAACATTCAAGCCAGATATAGCCCAAAAGTGCCAAAAGACAGAGTTAGGGATGAAGAAGATGAGTTTTCCACTACTGTACTCAAAGAAATTCTAGTAGAGTATTTTGAATTCAGTTGCACATGCATCCCAGAAGGTTGTCCCAAGTTTGAAATTGATTGTTTGAGAAGATGCACCAATGAAGACTTTGGGGGCGGTAGGAGAGAAACCTGAGGATAATTTTGAATATGGAGGGGTCATCCTTAATGAATCCGAGGTAATGATAAATGAGAAATTATGCACTAAGAAAAAAGTTTTACTTTTCACAATTTTTAAACTCTAGCCCATATTTTGTCGTTGATAAGATAAAATAAAATAAAATAAATCTCAAAAATATAATGGAGAAATAATTTAAGACAAAATAGACTATCATCTTAAATAATCGTCTCAAAATCCCCCTATGTGTAGTAGTGTATCATTAGCATAGACACCATGCATCAACTACCATATAGTTATCAATGCATTAACTACTAGTTTTTTTTTATATATAATTGTTTATTCTAAATTTGGAAGTCATAATCAATCTGGATAGTACATTTTTCTAATCGTCGTGTAATCTAGGAAAAACATAAATACCAGTCCACCCCAAATTCTAACATATACAACATATTTTTTTAATCTGCTCTCATTCCTACAGGATGAAGCTATGAAGAGCAAAGCAGGGATGTGTGGAGAAATGTTCGGCAAATTCTGATATTATTATGATCCAATAAATATAATATCTAAACATCATAGTTATCAAGTTAGAATTTGAAAAAAAAAAACATTACACAATTTTGTAGATTTGTTGAATATGCTCTCAAATTTGGTAAAAAAAAATCATTTAAAGGATGAAGCTGTGAAAAGTAAGGCAGGTTTATGTAAGAAATGTGGAGAAATGCTCGGTAAATCCTAATCTTATTGTGAGCCAAAGAGATCCTTTTTGAATCATAGTTATTAAGTTACAATTTAGAAAAAAATCATTACAAAATTAATCCTACTTGTTAAATTTGAATTTGAAAAAAAATCTAGTACAAAGTTTTCAATAATGAAAAAAATATGCAAACATATCTAAAATTAGCCACTTTAAACCAAAACTAGCCTACTTGTTACACTATTTAACACTGTTTATTTAATATCAAAGGAATCATATGATGAAATACCTATATGAGTTCTTCCTTGAGCTCTCCTTTTATATTTCTCGCATCGCTTCCCCACAAGAATGAAAGGAAAATATGGTCATGAACCCATCCTTTATCAAGATACGTAGCAATGAATTCATTATAAAAATGAATTATTACTAATCCCAGATCTACCGTAAATGTCATAGAATCCAAAACCCTTCGTAGGCTATGTTACCGATGATGTTAGTTGTAATGGTTAGTAATCTACTGCTAGTGCTAGATCTACTTCACTATGGGTATGGATCAAGGTAAACAACTAGCTCTAGTGTTGGGTATAGATTTGGATATATGTTGGAAGGTATCCTCATAATCCTATGAATTGAAAACATAGTTGTGATTGAAAACAAAAATACTAGTTAGCACCATTTATTAATAATGATTTCTAGTGCTCTCTTGACATAGTGAACGAAAAAAGAAAACCGGTAGCACAATTCATGACTAGTTGTTATACTATTTAGCATTCTTTATTTGATAATGATTTTTACATTTGTTCTCTTGGAAATATAGCCATGAATGAAAAAGATCGGAACACTTCCAAGAAGCACACCACTTATCCCAAAATTCATGATGTGTATAAAAAGTTTGGAAAAACAACAGATGGATATTAGTGGGATTCTAAAAGGTGTCGGATTGGGAAAAACATGTTGACAAAACTAGGGATGGGATTTCATCCCAAAATTAAGGACACTGCAATGCTAGGAGGGCTATAAGAGGTTGAGAGGAAAGCAACAACCTCGCTATGTTGGGAGGGCTATAAGAGGTTGAGAGGAAAGAAGGGACCTCATTGGATTTTTTTTTTCCATCTCTTGCATATAAATATGTGTTTGTGAGTAAATATGTCTTAACATACCTTAAGATTACCAACTCTCATTTCTAAGTAAGAACAACTTATTATTATTTTATCCATCTAATCAAATTTTTATTTATAGTTTGATTTATTCAAACAAATTATGGAATCAAGAGTTGAGGCAAGGATTTACTTATCATTCTTCCTTTTCTTATATTTATGGAAGCTTTAGGAAGGGCTATGACCAAACAAACATACAAGGGATCAAAGTGGCATCCAAAATTTATTAATAGTTTATGCTCAATTCATAGATGGAAATTCAATAATAGGGAAGTAACAACTATGAAAGAAAAATCCCTTAAAACTTATGCTATAAATTTAAAAAATGCTTTAGGTGTAAAGGTAAGTGTAGAAAAATACCTAACATTGGTACCTCACAGTGAAGGATCTACTCTTTCTGTTGTAGGTAAACCCTTTCCATTGTGAAGGTGGACCTTTTCAATTGTTACCAAACAATATAAACAAAAAAAAACACAAAGATGTGGAATCTCTTTATTAGAAGGGTTGATTAAAAAAACTTCTCCACCAAAATATGAACTAGCAACAACCATATTAATATGTTTGGAATACGCCGAGAGGAATATATCACCAGTGAACTTAATTTAATAGTTGTATCATGAATGGAGTTAACCTAATAGTTAATCTAATAGTTATCCAATATAATTGTGAATAAGTTAAAGTTAAGATAATAGTTGTAGAATCATTGGGTTTAAACTAATAATTGTATCTAATACTTAATTTAAAAGTTAATATATCAACTATTATAGTTCAATTAAAATTTGTGATTGGAGTTGAAATTAAGTTAAAGTTGTATCATCATTGGACTTAACGTAATAGTTATAAGTTTTTTCCCTAAAGAATGTGTCAATTACTTGTATCTAATAGTTAATCTAACATAAAACAACTTAAGTTGTGGTTGTTAAGCTCATAGTTGTATCATCATGTTGGAGTTAAGCTAATAATTGTATTTAATAGTTAATTTAAAAGTTAAAATAAATCTATTGTAGTTAATAAAAGAGCCTCGAGTTATCTTGACTTCTAGCTTCCAAATGGAGTTGGACTAAGCCTTATGCACATTAACTGGACTCCCAATTGGTAGGTGGAGTTCGAGTGTCACATCAGTTGCACATTACCATGCCACTAAGTCCAGTTATCACATGAGTTAAGAGGAATTTATTAGGATTTCAAAGGATTTTATTAGGAATTATACTATAACACGAACTGCACTTTACTTCAACTCCCAATTGTAAAATGCAGTTTGACTAATTAACTCGACTTCGAGCTGCTAGTTTATTAAACAAGGAGCTCGAACGATTAATAGTTAATTTAAAAGTTAATATAAATCTATTGTGGGTAATAAAAGAGCTCTGAGTTATCCTGACTAAGCCTTATGCACATTAACTAAACTCCCAGTTGGTAGGTGGAGTTTGAGTGTCACATGAGTTGCACAATACCATGCTACTAAGTGTAGTTATCACATGAGTTCAGAGTTCTTTATTAGGAGTTCGAACTATTTTATTAGGAGTTTGACTCTTACATGACTGCACATTAGCTAGACTCCTAGATGTCAAATGCAGTTGGACTAAGCCGTGAGTAATTAGAGTTGAAGTTAAGCTAATAGTTGTAGAATCATTGGATTTAAGCTAATAGTTGTATCTAATAGTTAAGCTAATATAAATCTATTGTAGTTAATAAAAGAGCTATGAGTTATCGTGACTTCTAGCTTCCAAATGGAGTTCGGCTAAGCCTTATGCACATTAAGTGGAGTCCCAATTGGTAGGAGGAGTTCGAGTGTCACATGAGTTGCACAATACCATGCCACTAAGTGCAGTTATCACACGAGTTCAGAGGAATTTATTAAAATTTTGAACTATTTTATTTGGAGTTCGACTCTTACATGACTGCACATTAGCTAGACTCCTAGATTCCAAATGCACTTGGACTAAGGTGTAAGTAATTAGAGTTGTAGTTAAGCTAATAGTTGTAGAATCAATAAAGTTAACATAATAGTTGCATATAATAGTTAAGCTAATAGTTATCCAATATAACTTTGATTAGAGTTGAAGTTAAGCTAATAGTTCTATACACATTTGTGTTAAGCTAATAGTTGTATCTAATAATCGATGGAGTTAAGCTAGTAGTTGTATCTAATAATCAAATAGTTGAAGATTAATTTTAATTTTTACAACTATCACTAACTCTACTTATCACATGTTAATTAAATTATTTTTTATTTTTTGATATTATTAATTATTAATTTTGGATGACACTCATATAATCAATCTCGACAGTACACTTGTCTCATTCTCGTTTAATCTTGGACGACTACCATAGAATCAATCTTGACAATACACTTGTCTTATTCTCGTTGGTAGATGAAAAAGCATAGATGGTAGTCCACCCCAAAATTCTAACATATATATGCTTATCGGTGTAATTAACAATATGGATTAAAAACCCCTACTACCATGAATATGTAGTTTATGTCATTGTCCCAATAACAATGAAATATTTAAGATGTTAACCACCAGAAAATGCCAAAAAGAAAATGGATTTAAACACCTACCATAAAAAAAAAACATGTTTAATGTCTCAGACCATGCAATAGAAAGTGACAAGTTAAATACAAGTTTGGAAAAAAATTAACTGCATTTTAGGTTGCCAGGTATGAGTGAGCTACTCGATACCAAACCAGGGCACCCATTTGAACTTGTCAGTTTCTCCAATACAACAACAATTGAGAAATACCAAGAGAAACTGATAAATATTTTCATAGCATTGATCTATGGAAGTTGGATGTTGGTTCATTTAATAATAGATGGACATATCATCCATGTATTGATAGGGTTTTCAAGATGTGAGAGGGAAATGCTAAGAATTGGTCAATCCCCCCTTACGCTTAAATTTACCCTTGGTTGCACTTGGAAATTCATTATTGCTTGAATCCCTATGTAACATCCCCTCCAAACACGACCAGAAAACGTGAAGCGTAAGTAAAAAGGAATTGTAAGTGAAATTCCTAGCCTCATAAAAATTATAGATGAAGTTTGATTATGCTAGGAGACTGAAAGCGGGTGCGACTAAAACAATGATTAGGGACGAATCCACTAGGGGGGGAGGAAAATAGCTGGTGAAACCCTTGGAAACTTGGTTTAGGATTTTTGGGTGTCATCCTGGTACTTATGAGTCTCAAGAAAAGTTAGTTGACTTTTGAACTTGGATGTTCAAGGGAGGAAACAAGTTATCCTACTCCCGATTAAGTTAATGGATAGTAACATGTACATATAGTCATTATAAGTAGAAAGCTATATATATATATATATATATGGCTTTATAGAAAAGACCCTTTAAACTTAAGCAAATACATGATATATATGCCTCTATCAAAATAATCCTTATATATATATTATAGATATTGTATTTTAAAAATGAGAAAACCTTACCTTAATGCAATTTAGAATTTAAAATATTTTAAAGAGAGATATATATATAACATATATATATATTTAACATGTGAAGGATTTAATTCTTTTGTGAACGACAAACCTTTTTTCTTTAAAAAGGATAAGAAACTTTAAAGAACCCTTAAAAGATGAGCTTCAAATGGTATATATACGAATGACACTAAAGACAAGGAAGAAGAATTAATATAACAGAATTTTGTTAGGGTGATGTAGTAGTGTCGATTAAGACATGTGGCAAGAATTATTACTGGTATTCATTAGAGAGGCTAAGAGAGAACGAACTCCAAGTAATCATTGGATCTTGTGGGGAATTGGTTAGTTTGTTGCCACCATTTTTATGGAGAAAGAAGGAATTTTGTTCCCTTCATTGGAAAAGAAGTGTCGCAATACTTCCACTATTTGTCTTCTAAAAAAATGGAGGGGTTTTATTATTTAAGGCTACGATTTCTGAAGGAGGGGGATGTTTTGATCTCGATATAGATCTGTGTTGGAAAAAAAACCATTATTTGGGTTTCTAATTATTCTTAGGGATCGGGAGTGTAGGGCCATGGAGAATCATCAAAGTCTACCTGTTGAACCAGGAAACCAATCCAGAAATGGTATGTATTTCCCACTGCATTGTACAAATCGTATGTTACAAATCTAAATGTTAAATCATTGTTTCATTTGGATGCGTGGAACCATCGAATGTATTATATTAATTATATATCACAGATGTAAAAGTATCGGCTGTTCATTTTCTTTGTTTGAGTCTGACTGTCATCATGGTTTGAAAGGAGTATTGTCTGCGTTGAAATTATGATCTAAAACTCTGCTATAAATTCCAAAGGTCTGCGTGATCAGAATAGCCTCTAAGTTTATGAATAGATCATGAATTGTATATGTATCAATGACTACGATTTCAGCGTGTTGGAATTTTTTTTTTTATTCATTCTGTGCAATTTCATCCCAACTTCTACATTGCCGAATCAAACTAGATCTGTAAGACTGATGCATATTAAACCCCAGCATGAGTCGAGTCTGATTGGATCTGAACACTGGGCTTTGTTCTTTTTTTGTGTTGTTGATCTGAATGTTGGTTGTTATCTAAATGCTTGAGTTACATATCACTTTTTTTGTGTTGTAATCTGAATGTTGGTTGTAATATAAATCAAATGTGTATGTGTTTGGGTTACTGTGTAGATTTAGATAAATAGATTTTATTAGATTTAAATAAATAGATGTTATTAATATTTATATGAAGGATTTTAGTTCAAAAATTAGTGAACACTGTATTTTATTTTATTACCTCTAAAGCTGTCTACAACTGAAAATGCATTCAAAGTTAGAAAAAGAAAAAGCAAGCAAAGGTAGTTATAATTTTATTTTATTACCTCTAAAGCAGTCTACTGAAAATGCATTCAAAGTTAGAAGAAGAACAAGCAAGCAAAGGTAGTCATAGGTATAAGTTATAACTATTTATTAAAACCAGGTCTCTCTTCTGGGGACACTATCGATGATAAAGAAACATGACTGTCTTTTTAATAATGAAATAAGCTTAGAAAACCATGTTAGCGGTAAATAAATAAATTAATTAAAAAAAACTATAAATGATAATTAAAAATAAGAAAAACATTGAAAGAGAAAGTAAAGGTAAAGAAAACCATTTTCCATTTTTTAAACTCTATTTTGTTGTTGTTTTTTAAACCCTATTTTGTTGTTCTTGTTGGGAGAATCTCGATTAAAAACGTTTTAATATTCCAGGAAAAAACCATGGCAATGATGAATATAAACCAGGAAAAAGCCATGGCAATGATGAATATAAACCAGAAAAGGGAAGCTAACCATGTATTAAAAAGGGTTACAGAGACACACCTGTCCTAGTTCATAAATAGGAAAAAACCATGGCAATGATGAATATAAACTAGAAAAACAAGAAGATAACCATGCATTAAAAAGGGTTACAGAGACACACCTGTCCTGAGCTTGGGCGTTTATTTTTTGAGATTATCCAGATGTGACCAACCGCGGGGTTTTTCTCTTGATCACACTCCACCGCGTCTTTCTGCACGACGTCTTTCTCCACAGAGCAGGGTAGGGTAGAGTGATACCTGCAAGAAATCTGCATAAGTCAATTCAATCAATAAGCCATTTAAACCGAGGACAACTGAGTGATTCGCCAAAGAAACCATTCAATTAACCGGAACAGAGAGAGACTTCAATTTGAGAAAAACCTAAAAATTTGAGTAGAGCGGAGTGATTCGTCGACTCAATCAAGAAGTCATTCAATTGACCCAAATAGAGAGAGACCGCCATTGCGTCAAGCATCAACATCCCGTCTGTCAATTTCAAAATCAAAGAACAAAATAAAAATACTGATACGATAACAAGACAGAGACGCATACACAAATTACTTGGAATTTACCAATACTTAGACTGAATCCGAATGCGGAGTTTTGAGTGCTAGATCTGAAATGGATTGGATCTGAACGTTGGTTTATTTGGGTCTGAATGCTACCTTATATTTTTAATAGTACTGAGTGCGTGTGTATTGATGTTAATGTCAATGTTTTCTTTTTATCAAAACTAGACTATATTGTTATGTTTGACCATCGTGGGTTCCCATGGGGATTGCTGGGAATCCAGAGCCTAGGGTTTCGGTTAAGAATCGAACCCAAAAGCATAAGATTTTTGCTATGTTAGGGTAGGAACCAATAAAAACGAGGGGCAAACTTTTCTGTAGATCATGGTGGCCAAATAACTGAAATATAGCATCGTATTGTTCCTTCATCGTAGTTGGATCAATAGGAAAACGAAAAACTTATTATAAGGAAAGAAGTCGTTAATTAATTCCTACTCATTTAACACATGAGCAAAGGTTTAACAAGTGGAATTAGGTTATATACTACGTCTATTAAATATAAATGTTTTTATTTCTCCACTTAGAGTTGGTTTCATAAATAATGGTTCAGTTTCATTAAAATAATGGTCGATGTAATAATGGTTCATATATTAACCATTATACACAAGCCCATAATGATTTATCATAAATAACTTTTAGTTTAATAATGAAAGTGGTCAATGTAAATGTCCTAACAAGGATATCACCATTTAACATTTAAACAACTTTTTTTTGTAGTTTTGTGAAATCATTGTATTACCCTTTGACTTATAAAGATTAAAGTGTATAGACTAGGCGTGCCTCTTTGAAAATGTGATATTCCTTTTATATCTTGGTTGATATGAGTGAATTGTTGTAATTTAATAAATAAACTTTTGGATAGAAAAATGAATCTCTCCTTGGGGAAGTTTTGGCTTAGTAATAAAGTATGTTCGAATGCGACTATGTTCATAATTCATTTCTGTTATAAATTGTTACATTTTATGGAATTATTGTGAATAAAGATTGTGGAAACACTAATTTAGATGGAAAAAAAATGGTTATTTAACCTATATATACACTTTGGTAAAGGATAGATTGCTCTATTAAGACCTATATACACCTTGGTAAAGGCTGGATTGTTCTACCAAGTGAGTTAAGGTTCTTTTTCCTTACTTTAGCAAAATAATTGAGTACTTTGTATTTTTCTTGGTTAAGGTAATTAATTTTTAAAAACTAGATGATTATATGTATTGAAAACTTTTCCATGAAGAAATGGGTGTATGAAAATTTACTTTGAGCAAATAATAGCATATTGACCAAGTGTAAATAGGAATATGTGATGTATAACTTAAGGCTTGGAGTAAAGGGGTTTATACCTACGAGAGTTGGTAATACCTCAACTTAAATTTTATACCTAGTCACAATAAACTTTGTAAAGGAGTCAAACTGTCTTCCGAACCTTAGTGGATTCGTCGCCCAACTCGGGGGTGTCTTTAGATGGGTAAGCATACATCAAATGAAGCCTACTGATGGGAGGAAAGTCATAGAGACGTTTTCAGTCCCCCAAGCTAAACTACATTAAAGAAGTACCTATAATGTTTAACTTTGGTTTATAGAATTTAGCATGCAACTTACATATTTTATAGCACTAATATATGTATATTGAGTGTTGGATGCAGAACTGATGGCTCATTGAAGGAAGGGCATTGGGATGGTTCTAGAAAGACAGTGTAGAATAATTTAATTGTTTATGAGCGTATTTATTTAATTAGTTCTTTAACAGTTAACCTTGATATATGGATTCAATTTATCTTTTTCTAATATTATGTTGAGGTTGCACGAGTACAAGTGGTAGGTGCAAAAATTGTGTCCCGAGGATGCGAAAGACATCGAGGTAATAAGAGAAAGGGGTAATGTGTAATCGCTATCCCAATCGAGGGACAATATAGCGACTAATGTAACGGTTGTATCTATTTTAAATAAGATTCTCTTATGTAGAATTGTATTAGAGTGATTGTAGTTTGATTGTTCTTAATTGTAAACAAAATATGATTCTATATTTGAGGTATAAATTTCTTACCATTATTTCTGGTACTAGTATGGTCATTGGTATAGCTCTATCGTCAACTACTCAATGGAGCTTAATTTAATTAAATTACAGTTTGTTTAGATGCAAATGATAGTAGAGTTTACATTAATGCGATTACATGCAAATGATAGTAGAGTTTACATTAATGCGATTACACACTCTCAAAATACTAACATGATTGACTTGTGGATATAGTAAAAGCAAAAAAATTATCCTATTTTCTCAGAATTTACATTGAGGAATTTTTGGTTCATTACACCCTAAAACCCTAAAATAATGCGCTCACTTTGGACATCTAAAAATCCATTATTGCTTCAATCTGAGATGGTGTGCTCAACATGGGATTAAAAAATTGATTCTTGACTGTAGCTATTTCTAACCCTAACAACCCATTATACTTCCCTACCTCAAGTTATTAATCATTACAAGAAATAAAATACTATACCACAAGTTGGCCCAAGCTTGTATGAGCCGAGGTGAATAGAACCCATGACCCAATGCTAAAACTATAAAACCCCATCCTGAAGAAGGTTGTTGGGTATTGAAATCCCATAATGGAACTCATTTAGTTACCTAGGAAATTCCATTAGCAACGGGGTTTCATTGTGCACCCTCCTAATATTGGGAAGATGCATCCACAATATTGAAAATACCAATAATCCCTACACACGTAAAATTTACCCTCGGTGAATATTTATAAAAAAAAAATAACTAGAGTGAAATAATAGCATGGAGGATGAGAAAACTGGGTTACCTTCGTGTTTAGGTAGTCCTTTCGTTGGAATAACCTGCACAAGGAATCAACATGCGAACAGATTGTTAGGGTTGCAATATTTTTAATCATATACAAGTACTCATATTGAGAAAACCATGAAGCAACTAGAGTTATTTACCCCAAAAACATCAGCAATTTTAGTTTTTAACTTTTATTGGACTCCTTATTCAAATGCCTTTCTCTAGCCTCACTAGAGGCTCATTATTCTTTGTTCCTGCTCTCTCGTGCCAACTCTTTTCTATATATATGATAGATTGATCTCTCCATTGTGGGATTTGATTCTCGTGAAACATTTTAGAAGATGGAATCAGGTTCATTCAATATAGCTGCACATACCCTCCATGTATTGGAAGGGTTGTTCAGATGCTAAAGGGAATTTCTATGAATTGGTCAATCCCTGGTTTCCCTTAAATTTACCATTGGTTGCACCTAAAAAACCATTTTTTCTTGAATCCCTAAAACCGTAGAACAATTGGCTCACTCTGGACATTTGAAAATCCATTATTTCTTTATTCCCGCAAAAGAGTGAGCTCGCTATCGGAATGGGATGATAATTTTTTTCTTGGTCGTAGTTATTTCTCTGTGTCGTACATTATCTCCTCTATGCCGCTCAATAATTAAGACACAATTTTTTTTCTCGATTGTATTGTGCCGCCCATTATCTCCTCTATGTCTCTCAATAATTAAGACTCGAGTATTTCGGGGTGAAAGAGGTGAAATGACATTAAATGAAAAAAAAAATGAACTCGCCAAAATTAAAGACAATTTATAATTTCATTTTAAAATATTGTCTGAAAATACCTCTTTGTGTACTAGTGCATGAACATTTTACAAATTACTACAATGAAAATCAATTAACCATGAATGGATCTAGAAGTACCTACTTGAAACAATAATGGGAAAAAACACTTGGAGAATCAATTCCTCCCAACCATAGAATAAAGAAACTCGATTGTTTGCTCCTTTTCAACCATGAGCTCGATATCCACCATGCACTAGAATGCAAGAAATTACTTCCTCGTGAGAATCTCTTCCAAAGTCCATAACAAGTAGATGGACTTATGAAAAAAAGAGAGAACACTCAACTAGTTCATCTATGCACAACATGGTGTTCCATGCTATCTCAGTGCACTCTTATATAGTTTTTTCTGGGTCTTATGCCATCCCTAATCAAATCTCCAATCAATCCATAAATCCCTATGATTTAGGATCATGTTTCTTGATTGAGTTTTATATTTGATTTGATTGGTAAAGATCTCTCTAGCTTGCTTACACATGTTCTAGTGTGCCATGGTGGTGTCCCCTCATGTAGGTGAACTCTCAAAGTACCTTTTTCTTTTGTTTATATATATATAGTTTGTTGTACAAAGTGTCACCATGAGTTTTTTAATAACTCTTTACATAAAAATAATTGTCAAAAATATTTAATAAAAACATAATAATTTCATGGGGTATCACATTGATGTGGTCTTTTAAGGTGGTATTTTAATGTAATTTGTAATGCAATTAAAATCAATTCAAAATAAATATGCAATTTTCACATAAAAATATTTAATTTTAAATATTATATATAGATAATTAAATTATAAAATATTTAAAATGTATTCTTGAGTAAGATATCCAATAATAAACTCTTAAATATTTAAAAACAAAAAAGATAATACATACATAAATTACTTGGTAGTTTTTCATTTTTTCAAACTTTAACATGTAAAACTGTACATTAATGTTCATAAATTTTTGTAGCAAAATTTACTTTAAAATATTGTATTAATCTACCTTAACTCTTGATTCACTAAGCATCCAAATGGATTGAATCCCTTAATTACCAAGTATCCAAATGGATGGAATCCCTTGAGACTAACACTTTGATTTACACTTAAAAGAACTTGATCGCTCTTAATGCTTGATAGAATCATAATTAAAATAAATCTAAGATAATGTTATATACTCCTCTATCTATTTAAATTACTTAATTTATATAAGAATAAATATTTCAATTTATAATTTATAGTATTCATTCTATTATAATATAAAACCATTAAATATTACTTTTAAAAATAAAATAATAATTTTATATCATTCCATATTAAAAAATAATTTAATTTTCTCTAAATTCATCATATTGATATCCTATGCCAACTTATATTGTGGAAACTTGTTAATTTCTATTACTTAAATTCCATATGCATGTGTCATATTTTATTAATAAGATTTGTTTTTCTTTATGTTACTTATTTTACCAACTCTTATAAGATTTTTTTCTTTTCTCTTACTTATTTTACCCACTATTATTATCATGATTGTATAAATGCTATGTGGAGACTTCTTAATTTCTATAACTTGAATTCCATGTGTATGTTTCATATTTTATTAATAAGATTTTTTTTTCATCATTTTAAAGGTGAAAATTAAATAATGATTTTAATGGTCATATTTATGTCATTAATTTTCTTTAAATTGATCATATTAATATGGTTACTTTATATTAAAATCCTTGTCTTACTTATTTTACCAAATGTTGATGTTGTTGCTGTTGTTGTTGTCCAATGCTAAGTTATATGGTGGAAACTTTTTAATTTCATCATTTAAAAAGTGAAAATGATAATAATTTCCAAATAGATCAAATCCCTTAAAACTAGCACTTTGATTTACACTTAAAAGAACTTGATCCCTCTTAATGCTTGATAGAACCATAATTAAAATGAAACTAGGCTAATTATGTTATATACTTCTCTATCTATTTAAATTGCTTAATTTATATAAAAATAAATATTTCAATTTATAATTAATCTTCTTCATTCTATTATAATATAAAACCATTAAATATCACTTTTAAAAATAAAAGAATAATTTTATATCATTCAATATTAAAAAATAATTTAATTTTCTCTAAATTGATCATATTAATATTAGTTTTCACTTATTTATGAACTATGTTTATCATGATTCTATAAGCCCTATGCCAACTTATATAAATCCTATGCCAACTTATATTATAAAAACTTGTTAATTTTTATTACTTAAATTCCATGTACATGTGTCATATTTTATTAATAAGATTTTTATTTTTCTTTATCTTACTTATTTTACCAACTCCTATAAGATTTTTTTCCTTTCTCTTCCTTATTTTACCAATTGATTATCATGATTCCATAAATGCTATGTGGAAACATCTTAATTTATATAACTTAAATTCCAAGTGTATGTTTCATATTTTTTTTTTTGAAAAGTGAAAATGAAAATTAATAATTTTAGATCCACCATTCAATATTACTAACTAAAAAATGATTTTAATGGTTTATATTTATATCATTAATTTTCTTTAAATTGATCATATTAATATGGTTGATTTTATTGACTTATTTTACCAACTATTATTATTATTATTATGATTTAATAAATCCTATGCTAAGTTATATGGTGGAAACTTCTTAATTTCGGTTACTTTAATTTCATGGGCATGTTTCATGTTTTATTAATAAGATTTTGTTTTTTTATTATTTAAAAAAAAAATTTAAAAGTCAATTGGATAAACATCTATATTAGAATAGCTAAATATTTTTTAGCTTAATATAATAAAGAAAATAAACATTTTTATTTATGATTATTATATAAAAAATAGCTAAATACTTTTTAGTTTATTTTTTTTAATTTAAATTACCAAAAAAACAATATATTTTTTTCCTTTTACAAATACTTTCTACTTTCTTTAACCACTTTCAAATTATGCTGAATTAACCACTGTTTCAAATTTACAGGATAAAATTTGATAAGCAAATTGTCCGTTATGAAGTAATTTGACACTAAAATAGAGTTTTAGGTAAGAATCAATAAGCACCTTGTCACTGAGTTTTGAAATAGAATTTTAGGTAGAATCAATAAGCACCTTGTCACTGAGTTTTGGTAGTTGGATCTCAAATTACTTGAAATCCAACGACTACCTGAACATGTGCTGTCCTATATTTATTGAAACTTGTGTTGCTTTATATTTATTGTTTATAATTTTAAATAATAAAATAAATATATTATTGTATCAAAAATTAACGTGTTCTTCAATTTAGTGTAAGGAGACTCTTTTGTCAATTAAACATCAGGTTAGCTAATATAAAAAAAAAATATAAATTACATTTAAACTTAAATATAGTTGTGATTGATTTTAATTAACAATTTGACAGAACAGTTTCAAATAAGTTCAGGAGCTGTTCCTTTTTCAAATTCTTACTATTTTGCAATTACTTTGACATTAATGCCTATCATCCGCAGATTTCCTGCATCTAAAAGGCTGCATCCAAAAGACAAGGCACAAAATCAACTGTTAACTGTTGACTCTGCTCCTTGTCAGTTGGTTGCACTTGTCAGTTGGTTGCAGAGAATCTGCAATCAACATAAGCTCAGGCATTAATGCCAGCAATGAAAGGTGGCCACAAAACTGATCGGCTTCGTTGATTTTGCGCCGATCCAAGTGTGTTCCTCGTGGCCTATTATAAGCTACGGGCAACTCATACGACGCCCTTCCTGGGCACACTGGCAGCAGCCTTTGCCAGACTGATGTTCACTGCATATTGTTTACTGTTATGGGCAAACAAAATGGAATCTAACCAGGCAGGCCGTTTGTACAGTCTGACTTTGGCGTCACCAACTTCTAGCAATTTCAAGGCAACCATTAGTTCAGCGCTCCGTGATTGATATATAACTGAAACACTACTTTGAGAAGATATATTAGGGCATCGGCTGAGTACCCTGGTGTGCCGGAATGGGATTAAAAAAGGGCGCCTGGACACCTGAAGAAGATCAGATACTTATCTCTTTTATCAAGAAGCACGGCCATGGAAATTGGCATGCACTGCCGAACAAAGCAGGTCTATACTGTGCTCGTCTTTTAAATTATTTATTTGCGATGATTAAAACTAATTGAATCGTTTTTTTTTTATTTGTCGCGCAGGACTTATGCGATGCGGGAAGAGTTGTCGACTGCGCTGGACAAACTATCTGAGACCCGACATAAAACGCGGGAACTTTAGTCTAAAGGAAGAGTGGACTATCTTTCAACTGCATCACATACTTGGGAACCGGTAAATCTCTTAATAACATATTTCTTATAAGCTATTATTCAGGCAGAGAACGTCACTGTTTTTTCATCGGGAAAAATATACCTTTTCTTGATATTCAGTTAAAAAACACATTTTCTTTATATTCAGTTAAGAAAGATAGGTTTTCTTGATATTCAGTTAAGAAAGATGCATTTTCTTGATATTTAGTTCGAATCACAGAAATACAGGCAGAGAAAGTCATTAAAATAAACTATTTTATTGTTTTTTTTGTTTTTTTTCAAGATTTGTTTTTGAAGAAGGATCAAGATTTGATTTTAAACTACAACAAGATTAATCCATGTGTAAAAAGTGTATAGCACAGATTCATTTCAAGGTTGTCTTATCTTGTTATACTTACATGCATTTTGATTAAGATTTAAATAAATTCATTTAAACAGTGGTTGAAGAAATGTATAACAAATTGATTTTATATTTTGATATCAGTTTTTTTTGTTTATTAAATAATATTTGTTTTGTATTTATATTATTCTAAGAAGCTGGTATGAACAATGGATATAAAATTATATATTTTAGTCTTTGTTTGACAGCTAGCTATCTTGAGAGTTTAACAGTCAGCTATCTTCACAAAACTATTAGACTTGATTAAGCTAATCAACAAGATTAACCGAAGTGTAACAAGTGTATAGCAGAGATTCATTTAGAGGTCTAGTCCTATCTTGTTATACTTACATGCATTGTTTAAGATTTAAATAAGCTTCATTTAAAGGCTGGTTGAAGAAATGTATAACAATTTGTTTTTATTTTTTGATATCAGTTTTTTTTGTTTATTAAATAGTGTTTGTTTTGTACTTGTATATTATTGTAACAAGCTGGTATGGATAATAGATATAAAATTATATATTTCAGTCTTGGTTTAACAACCAACTATCTTCACAAAACTAAGTTGTTGGTCAAGTCCCTATCTGTTTTTAAGGAAGGATCAAGATTTGATTTTGGACTTGCTTGAGCTAATTAACAAGATTAACCCAAGTGTACAGCAAATATTCATGTCCGATCTTATTATACTTACATGCATCTTGATTAAGATTTAAATAAGCTTCATTTAAAAGGTAGTTGAAGAAATGTATAACAATTTGTTTTTATTTTTTGATATCAGTTTTTTTTGCTTAATAAATAGTATTTGTTTTGTACTTATATTAGAATAATGCATATAAAATTATATATTTTAGTCCTTGTTTAAGAGCTAACTATCTTCACAGTTTAACAACCACCTATCTTCACAAAACTATTGGACTTGCTTGAGCTAATCAACAAGATTAACCCAAGTGTAACAAGTGTACACCACAGATTCATTTCATGGTAGTGGTACCTTGTTATACTTACATGCATCTTGTTTAAGATTTAAATAAGCTTCATTTAAAAGGTGGTTGAAGAAGTGAATAACAATTTGCTTTTATTTTTTGATATTAGTTTGTTTTTGTTTATCAAATAGTATTTGTTTTCCACTTATATTATTCTAACAAGCTCTTATGGATAATGGATTACCAAGATTAACCCAAGTGTACATCACATATTCATTTTATGGTCCTCCTATCTTGTTATACTTACATGCATCTTGATTAAGATTTAAATAAGCTTCATTTAAAGGGTGGTTGAAGAAATGTATAACAATTTTTTTTTATTTTTTGATATCAGTTTTTTTTATTAAATAGTATTTGTTTTATACTTATATTACATGTATTTTAGTCCACCTATTTTCATAAAACTAAGTGCCTGGTTATATCTATCACCATTCACCAGTCACTATAAAAAATAGGTATTAGTTTTAATTTAAAGTTTAAATCTACTCTTTTTAAAATTATAATAGGTTTAATTAAAATAAATAATACATAACTTGCTTATGGCACTTGACTTATAACTATAAGTTAAGTGACTTGTCAATAATATTTTTATTAATATTTAAAAATAAATATATAAATATAATTTTTTTTAAGTATAATAAAATAAAATAAAAACATAAAAATAAGAAACATTTTGATAAAAAGCATCATGTAAAAAAAGTTTAAAAAAAAACTAAAACTACAAACATTCTTCTAAATTAATGAGACATATTTATAAATTATTTATAGACATATCCAATTTGAAACATTTTCATTCACCTAATTGTATACCTTGATATTTTAATTAAACCATATAATTAAGAGAAATGTTTTCCATAGTTGAGTTTAATTAAATAAATAAATAAAATTATTTGTGATTTTTTTGTAATTTAGAAGAAATTAAAAAAAATGATAATTAATTAGTTAATAACTCATCTTAAAAGCTTGTATAATTATTAAACACTCATTTAGTAGTTGCAATAAAAATTAAATAGATTTTTTCTTAAAACAAAGATAATTTTTTTACATATATATAATTTTTTTTATCATTTAAAATGAATTTAGGTTAAGATTATATTTTTACTGATTTCCTTGAAACTTATAACTAACACCTTATTTAAATGTAATTAGTATAACCTTTAATTTGTAGCCAATGAATAATCGATCCCTTATGTGTGTGTGAGAAATTGTTTATTTTGAATTTGGAACTACTCCCATAAAATCAATGTGGATAGTACACTTATCTCATCCTCCTACAATCTAGGAAAAGCCTATTTACTACTCCTCCCAAATTCTATTATCACAACCAATTAAGTTGAGAATATATATTTTGTTTTATAATTGATTATTTCAAATTTGAAATAACAACCATATAATCAATATAGACTTTACAAAGGTCATGAGTTTAAATTCCCTATAAATACTTTAAAAAAAAAGTCAAGAAAGTACACTTATCTCAATACAATTTTGATTATTTAAAAAAAATTATATTTACATTGTTATTTTCAAGATAATATTTTTATTTTTTATTTGTTTTAAAATTATTTTATATTAATATACATATCAAATTATTTTTTTATATTTTTATATTTGTTCTTATTTTTAAACCAATATATAACATTACAATTATCATTTATCATAAACATCATAATATTTTGTTTTTAAATCTATTAATAATATAATTTGATTACTCTCCTTAAAGTAATATATTATTTTATAAAATTTTCCTTTAAAATTTAATAATCATTTACAGATGTGTAAATGAGTTTAAGATATTGATGTTTCTCAAGATAAATTGAAACGATTAACCCAATATAAAGTGAACACTAATTTCTAATTATTTTACATTTACATTTTTTTTAATGATTAATATTTTATTATAAATATGTTTTTTCAATATCTAAATATTTTAAATTTTAAAATCTAAATAATATTAAAAATATTTATAAGTAGTTTTTTATATTTGTTTAAAATATTATAATTTTTTTATTTTATTAAATATACTAAAACATTTAATAATATAAATTTTTATAATGGTAATTAAAAGGTGTATTTTACTGTCTAGTAAAAGAAGATGTATAACTTCTAGGTATTTATTTCAGTTAATAAGTGTCTTTTACAAAGAGTAATAAAATATTCTTAAAAATAACCTATTTCTTAAATTAAATATAAATTATTTAGAATTATATATATAAGAATATATAAATTAGATAAAATAAAACCAAAAATTAAATTACATATGTTTTAAAATTATTTGTACCTTGGAAGATTTGATCTTGAAAGATTTATCTCTGGGTATCCCTATTAAATAGATCTATACTGGTTTGTTACGAAATGGCAGCGTTGATTTATAGCGAAGTAAAAAATCTCTCAACGATTGACTAGTTCATCAATATTCAAAACCATACTTTTTTGCCCTGTGTTTTCAGATGGTCAGCCATTGCATCGCACCTCCCTGGAAGAACAGACAATGAGATAAAGAATGTATGGAACACTGATTTGAAAAAGCGCCTCCTGCAAATAGCAGTAGACCCAGTAACCCACGGGCCTAGAGGACACCATCGTTTTCAAAGCCATTGCTGCACGTCGAAACCAGTAAAAATGTCTTTCAAAAGAAAAGGCATGAACAGTAATGAATCTGTTGCCCGCCAACATCTGCAAGATTCAACGAAGACTCTTCAAGATCAAGAGGCATCGAATAGCTCGCCTCTCATTCAAGAAACAGCTCATGATCAAAACATGGTAAATTCGGATCAACACGAAGCCGGCCATTATAGTCTCAACACAGAAAAAAATAATTACGACTCGTCGCGAGTACTCTCAACAAAAGCAATGGAGTTCGTTTCTGCATCTGCGTTTGGGCTCTACAGTACTGCGACTGATAAAGAGGCGCAGAGTAACTGTGAAAAGCTAGCTGCTGTGATGTCCTTCGATTATATTCAAACAGGTGAGAAGATAATGGCGGCCGTGGATTATACCAGTTTGCATAAGTCTATGTACACTGATTCCTTGAAGCTTATACTTGATGATAATGGAGAAAATTCGAATTCGAGCGCCGAGTATCAAGTCAACTGGAAGCCTTTAGCTGGAAATCAGCAAAATTTGGACAGCTTGAGATGCGGGGAATTTCAAGAACATGACAAGGCAGTCTATCGGGTCGGAAATCTAGCATTCGGTTCTTCGATGTTAAACAACAATGTTGACTTCCCGGGACATGAGCTATCTCTGTGGCTAGCAGCAGCAGAAAATAACAGATTGAGCGATCAATTTGTTGCGTACTCGTCCTCGAAAGTTGCAACAGTTTTGAGCCGGCAGCAGCAAAATGTAAAAGAGGATCAGCTTTTCGGTGCTAATTTCTCAGTGGGGCAGCTTCTTGAACAGAGGTATCAAAGGACCGGCACGGGCACGATTATGGAAGGCAAAAGCAATATTTATAACGATCGCTGGCCAGACATGAATTTAGCAGATCAGGAGTACTGGGATAACATTGTCAGACAAGTTGATCAATTGCCATTCCTCGAGACTCTATTTACGATCGCTGGCCAGACATGAGTGCACCCATCGGGATCATCTCGGTACCAAGTTGGTCCATTGCTGTTGCTTTACATAATTTGTGACCTAGATATTACTCAAATCTTCGTTGGAATTTTTATCCTTTTCTTCAAGTTGGACCAAGTTGTATATTGTTAGAAAGCCTTAAATTTTTTATTTTTATTTGAAAATTTTATGTGGGTTTTGTTTTATGTTCATGGGTAATCTTCATAGAGGTGTGTTTCGCATTAATACAATGGCTAACTAATTGAAAGCCTATGTTGAAGATGATATAATTCAGATGTATATCAATATTTTTTTTTTAAAGATCATATAATTGTGGGATGTCTATCAAATATCCATTATTTGTTGAAGACCATATAAATTCTTTAAAGGATTTATCTTACATTTATATCAAATATCTAAAGGATTTATCTTATATGTATATTAAATATCCATTATTTTTTTAAGGTCATATATATATAAATGATTTATCTTCTTTTTTGTCACTAAGAAGTGCTCTTTTCTATTATTTAAATAAACAAAATAGATTACATAGTTGTTTCTGATTCTCGAAACATGGAGTTAGACAGTGGAACTAAAAAAGGAAGATATGCAGAAGAGACCAAACCGAGTGTCTAAGCATTGTGAAGGTTGCTCGGCCTTTAAACAATGACATCCTCACACACCTATAGAGTTTAGAGGAAAGAAATATACGAAAATAAACCATGAACATTGCACAATCGTGAACCGAGTAAGAGAGAGCAAAGCATGTAACGTTGAGATGAGCCTCTAGGCCTTCCTAATGGATTTGGCTTTGTCCTCATTGGTGTTGTTGGTTCCAAGCTCGTTAATGTCTCAGTTGGTGCGTTGAAAGGGCGGTTCAGAAAGGGCGGTTCAGAGAGTTGCATGAGATCTCTTATGTGCACCGGGATTTTCTCATCATCTTCCTTGAAGGTGCTAACAATAATCTTCACAAGATCGTAAAAAATATCCCTTTCTCTCATGGCTCTAGAGAGAATGAACTTTAGACGCTAGTAGTTCAAGATGGAAACTCTGGGCCAAGCCTAAGCCGAAATTCCCAAAGATTTCATTCTCACTGGCTGCAATAGAATTGTAGGTATGCTCTGGGGTTTCTTTGCGAAAGAGAGCCTCCGAGTTGATGTTATTCACATCACTCCCTTATGAAGCCATGATTAACTAAATGTGAAGAATGATGGGCCGTGAGAAGCTCTTTTCCGGCCTCTCCCTTGGTGATCTCCCAATGCACCAGACCCATGTGATAATGCTAGCGATGGAGAGAAAACCTTTGCACAGTGGAGCTGTTAACCTTTCGCATCCATTGCTCCCGTCTGATATAGCTTCTTCCTTGCAGGTGAAGATTCCCCTGGTGGCCAAGCCAAGTACACAACGTCATGGTCGGGGAGTCTCGAGGGACATGCTGGTACCAAATCCATCCATATCCTTGTTGCAGAATGAGCTCCGGTGTGCATTCATAAAATGTCTTTCAACGCAGTCACATGGACCGTCAAATTGATTTTAGACATGCGCTGACGTGGGGGAGGGGTTTCCATCTACCCTCGCATGCGCCCTACCTCCTACTTTCCCTCTGTCGTCATCCGGTCGCACACCCGCATCCAGGACTAAAGGATTTATCCATTGGTTATGAACATTAAAGGATTTAATTTAGATAGTTAGAGGATTTATCCATTAATTATGCACATTTAAAGGCTTTAACTTAGATAGTTAGAGGAAATAAGGTTTGATCCCGTTTAAGTGGTTATCACTAATATGTAAAGAGAGATTTGAACGCGTTTTATGTTGTATAATAAATTTAATATTTATATATTCGTGTTAAATTGTATTTAAATATATTGTATTTCAAATATAATTAAAATTAATGTAGATTTTTTTTTTTGAAAAATATAAAAAGATCACAATTTAGGAAAAATATTATTTAACATGTTATGAGGGAACCAAGGTTTACAATTGGTAAAAAGAATACAAGTATTTCTCACCAACTCAAAAAATGGAGTACTATGTCTCTTCCAAGTCATTCTATGTTGTTTAAGCTTATAACTAAGCTATAACCATAACATGCTAGTGGAGTAGAACTCAACAAAATTGCTATCTTAATAAGAATGTTTAAACTAGAGTAAACAAATGATGTTTTTCTCTTGATTTTTATCATACTAATTCCACACATGAGGGGCCAATTGGTAGGTAATATTCTATCACATCCATACATATTGGGGAATAAACTATGATACATAAATGGGAAAATATTTCGCCCTGTATTAAGGGGCCAAGGGGACTTAATTATGTTATATGGAAATACAAATATTTACAGTATATTTTATTACATTTCTTGCAAAAGACATGGGGGAGGTAGAGGGAAAATCATGTAGCACAATTTTTCCAATAGTAATTCATTTAGTAAGGATGATTGGTTAGACTACACCCATTCACTTCCAGACTTAAATGAGTAATTTTAACTTTTGTTCAAAAATTACTATGATTATTCAATATATAATTAAAGTTATAATCCCATATAAGTTATGGGTTTTATTATCAAAATCCATAGGTTATAAATTTTATCTATTTATTAAAGATTACAACTAGACAAATTAATATAAAGATTAAATCCCAAATGTTTTATTGATCCCATGTTTATCAATATATATAACAACAAAGAAAATAGCTTATCACTGCCTTATATTGTTGTTCCATATTTTATGTTCTTTATATTATCTTAACAAATAAATTAATGAATGAACTTACTACCTTAGATTGTTGTTCCATATTTTATGTTCTTTATGTTATATTAACAATTAATTTAATGAATGAACTTTATATCTTTGCTTAAGTATCAAATCTCACCCAACAACTTACCTTTTTCCAACTTCATTTGATTTTATTAATTATTAAACACTTTCTCAGGGGAAAAGTATCTATGCAAAACCAATTTTGTAGAAATTTTCCATTGCAAAAGATGAAGTATAAAAGTGGATTTATTAAACCACCTTAACATGCTAAACCATACAAACAATTATGATCTTTTGGATTTCATATCACGCATGACCTGTGCATATTGAATGAAGTTTCGAAAGATTGCAAAGTGCCAAATATACTAACCTAAATACAATTTCACATTATACAAGTGATCATGGGAATTTTCACACATAGACATTGTAGAAATAAGAAAACATAATTCTACATCTATGATATCAGAACTTCTACATATGTTGTAAATGAATTTTCAGTCCAAGTTTAATGAAAATAGTCATATTAAAAATATGTATACTGCGAGTTTAATGCAAACAGACACCTTTGCAAAGGAAGAAGATGCAATGCTCAACCAGTTTCATAAAGAACTTGTACAACCAGTTATGGCCATTAATGACTATAACATTATCACTAAATTGGGTATTGTGACCCCTCTCTCATAATTGTAAAATCACATTAAATGCATTCTGCAAGATGGAGTATGTGACAATTTTAGAACTTTTTATTGAGTTTGTCTACTTTTATTTTTTTAAATGTCACCTCTCCAACATGAGTATTTTGTCAAATCAAAGTCCATAACCAATAAAAAAATTAGAAATATTAAATTTTAAAAATTAATTTTTTTATTATTTTCTAAAAGTAAAATAAATAATCATTATTTTGAAAACATTACGCAACAATTTTAAAATGTATCAGCTATTAAAAAGTCAACTCATAGTATGATTCCACAAAAATATATATATTATATATATATATATATATATATGAACTAATATAAAACTTCGTTCCAATTTTCAACATATTAATGTCATCAAACATTAAAACTCATCGAATTCGATCATAAACAAAATATTACCTATAGTGCTATGAGCGGTTGACTTTGGTTATGGCATAGTGGAAAACAATTGATTGTGTTTCATTAATTGTCAACTACTCCATTAATTCTCTCATTTAGAGTAGAGCTACCAAAACATGGATTCAGAATGGAGGAGACAATATTTGGGGTATGGATTGCTTGGGAATTCCATACTTCATCCAACAACCATCATTCAACCAATGCAATGAATGGAGTACTACCAGAGGCTAAGGATTACGACCAATTAATATGATATATACAAAAATTGCACACCACTCTCCCTGCTCTTAGCTAGATAGATACTTCATTTGGCCTTCACACATAGCTCTCTTTTCTCAAAGTGATGGGGAGCTAAGAACATGACACAAAATTTGTATTGCTTTCATATGTCATCATTTTTATCGTGGATACAATGGAGACTATTGATTAAACCAATCAATTCATTCATAAACCATAGGTGCTATTTTACTTATTTGAATGCTATGCTGATTTACTTTTTAGACAGAGTGATGCCTAGATATTGAGCAGAGAGCAATGATGTTTGATAGTGTCTTTCATAGGTATAAATCATTCAAAAAGTAATATATATCATTTTTATGGTTCATGTCCATGTTAGATTGAGCCCTTGCATAACCATTATCCCAAGAATTCGACTGATATATGATCATGTACTAGTGGAATTTATGGTACAAAAGGGTAATCATATACCGAGGAAATATTATAAACAATGTGAAATTTATGGTAATAAAAATGAATCTAGGGATGTGTTGTTGACACAACGCATCCCATTTTAATTGATAAAATGGTAGCCCCATTTACTCATTATTAGGGTCATCTTTGAGGTTATAATTTTGGTTGTGGGGTAGTATTCATTGTTGTCTTTATTCTTATGTCTTTTCATGTTTTGGTTTGAATAAAATTTGCTTCAAAGACTCATTTTTATTGCGTTTTTGTATTGCACAAAATAGTCTTTTCTTTCAAATATATTGATTTCGTGATCCGCATTCTGCAATCCGCAAAGTGGATAGTAGGAGTCCTTTTTTGGAGGTTTTGAAATTTGTTTTTGGAGGGTGTTGTAATTCTTTTGATTTTTCCTTTTTACCTTTCCACAACTCGCAACCCGCAATGCAAATTGTGGATGTCAGAAACATTTTCACAATAAGAATTTAATTTATCGGTCCCACAATTCTGCAACCCACAATGTAGATTGCAGAAATCAGAAAGCTAAAATATAATAAAATCGCAAGTTGCACTTCCGCGATTCTGCAACCCGCAATGCAAATTGTGGAAATCTGAAATCCAAAATATAATAAAATTGCAAGTCGCAATTCCATGATTCCACAACTCGTAATGTGGATTGCAGATTTCAGAATCAATAAAGTAATTTTTGGTTAGAAACTTTCACTCCACAATTTCGCAACCTGCAATGCAGATTGCAGATTGTGAAAATCAAAAAATAAAATGATCGAAAGATTACCTCCACAATTTCCTTTCCTGCTTTAATTTCAACCATTGATCTTTTTGAAATCTACGATTCAGATTCATTTCGCTGTTGAATTCGTTGTTTAAATATTTCTAATTTTTACTGTTATTTTACCATTTCCAAATTGCGAATTCTACCTCGATGAAATACTTTTACTACAAATTTTTACTAGGTCAACATGCCTATCCCAACCCATGTTATTTCCCAACCTGTGTCTTTATTCACGGTTTCTAGAATGTCAACTCCCACAGTAGAAGAGATAGAAAATTTTGGGGATGATGCTATGGTTTTCCTTGGGGAATATTTCTGGAGAAAGACAAAGAAACTTGTAGTGAAGAAAGGCACCAAGAGAACCAAAGAAGGAACACTCTTGCAGGGGACATTACAAAACTAGATCATATGGAAGAGAGCTTCAGCAGATGTCAAACAAGAAGCTCTGGAAACAACAGATGTCATGGGAGCCTTTGCTTGAGCCAATGATGACTCAGTTGCCTCACTCAACAAGGAAATCAAGGCAAAAGAACAAGATTTACAAATTTTTAAACACGAGAAATCTCAAGCTAATGAGCACCATCAACATAAGTTGCATAATTTGAAGAATAATTATGAGAACCAGCTCAAGCACTTGCAAGAGCATAATGATTTTCTCAAACAAAATATAGAAGAAACACAAGGGCTTAATGTGAAAAATGTTGAAAAGATCATAGCCCTCGAACAACAGTTGGAGGATTTCCAATTCATATTTGTTGCTTACTCTTTTTCGAAATTTACAAAGGAAGAATTCCAATATATGGCTTCCAAGATCCATCATGACCTTAACAAACTAATAGCTAGTTTTTTTGAAGGATTAAATGAAATTTAAGAGACTTACAATTCCTTTGAATGTCAATTTGACCTCCTTTATGATCATAATCAAAGGAGGAAGGAAGAAACCAAAGCCTATGATGACCTGGTGAATTGGAAAAGGTATATTAAGGATAAACCTGAATATGTACCATGTGGAAATTGAACCCAGGTGATAGAACAATTGCACTCACAAAATTGCTAATCAAACATGCAAATTTACACACAAAAGAGACTGAAATTGGAGCATAACACTAATCTGTATTGAATAAGTGTACAATAGACACCCTTATGAAGTCATAGGCTGCTGCAATATATAATTACATGAGAGATTCGAATGCATAAGGATGCCATTCGAAATAGTCAAAAGCAGTCTTACTAAATCTAGTAATTTTATGTCTTTATTCAAGGTAAGAACAAGGAGAGATCTCTTTTATTTTAAGCTCTCTTCATAGGTCAAATAAAAGTATGTGTATGTACAACAGTCTCCTTTTGAGATTCACGATCACATAGTCATTTTGTGATTTTATTCGGGGTTAGAACAATGGTATATCTCTTTTATTTTAATCTCTCTTCAAAGGTCATGTCAAATCCTGTGTATGTACAACAATCCCCTTGTTTTGAGATTCACAATGGTATAGTCATTTTGGACTCAATATGCTATTATCTACAATATGTAAAATTACAGCTTTTTTCTTGAGAAAATAAAAGAACACTAAAATAAAAAAGACCAAATAATTTATAGATTTGAAGAGGTTCATCGATAATTAAGTTTTGAACCCTCATTTATTGATAAGATGGATTTTTATGAACACCATTGTTTGTACAAACTTGAAAGGGGAAACCAAGGTGTTGGAGCGTATGGGCCAATCCACCATTTTGGATTAAAGAAGAGAATGGAAGTGAGCACCTGATGTTGGAAGGTCCTGCTCTTGTAGGGAAAGCCAACATGTCTCTGTTAGACATATTGAGAGGGATGGTGAATCCTGGCATCCAAGGAACGTAATCCCACTAGTAACCATAATATAAACAACAATTGAATCAATACTACCAGGTAATATCTTTATTATTCAGCCAGGAATGAAGAAGATAAGAAAGAAAGCGTTTATTGGGAAGAAATTAAGAGTACAATATGTAGCCAG
Source organism: Pseudotsuga menziesii (assembly GCA_001517045.1). Classification (NCBI taxonomy): domain Eukaryota; kingdom Viridiplantae; phylum Streptophyta; class Pinopsida; order Pinales; family Pinaceae; genus Pseudotsuga; species Pseudotsuga menziesii. The sequence continues at coordinate 6,720 of LPNX010325067.1, read as the reverse complement.
AATATAAGCCATCACGAGTAGAAGCTAACTAGTCCAAGCAATGAATCAATAATTTGAGAGAAACCCAAAACTAAATATGCAATGAAGTTACCATCAATTACCATGATTTCAAAAAATGGGATACCCAAAAAACCCATAATATCATAGAAGATAAAAAAAATGGAAAGAGAGGGTTCTTAATATTACTCTCTCTATTTTGCAGATGATATGATCAATGATGTTGGAAAATTTTGCGTAGGCCATGTTACCACCTAAGTTGTACTTAGTGGTTTTTATCAAGTGAGCCCGGTGAACCGAACAAGGCGTACTTGTTCAGACTTCAAAAAGACCTTTGGAAGTACTTCTGGGAAGTGCTTGTTGTACTATATCCCA
>LPNX010325057.1:343464-355124 GCA_001517045.1 Pseudotsuga menziesii | reverse complement strand
GTATTTATTTATGCAAAAGAATAATGTTTTTATAGAACAAAATTTGATTTTGAAAATGGGTTTAAAATTGTATTTATGTATGTAAAAGAATAATGTTGATCTGGAAAAACATTGTAAACCACTGATTTGTATTTGCTTTATGTTTATGATTTTAAGGTGAATAGTTGTCTTCAATATTTTATTTAAAAAACCTCTTTTATCAATAACAAAAATGGAAAACTAAAATCTATGAAAATCTCTTATCAATGACTAATATGAAAAACTAAAGTGTAATTACATTTATGAGCTTTGGGGTTGAAAAAAGTGTGCTATAAATTTTGGTTGTAAATATTTTTATGATAAAAATAACTATGAAAATAGATAAATAACAGAAATTTAATATAGATTTAATATTACATTTAAGTAAATTTTGTGTATAAAATAATAAGTATAGTCAATATAAAAGTAAATAAATTGGTGAATTATTAATATTAATAGTCTACTTAATATTTTGTATTTTACAATGTTCAAATTCAAAACTAAATGTCTATTACCACTATCATTTCTTTAAAAAAATATTTAAAATTTGATGATCTATATTTTTTCAATTCTTAAAAATTATAACAACTTTAATTATTAAAAGTGTATACAACATCAAAATTTTAAAAAATAAATATTTATTATCAACATAACTTTAAAACTTTTTTAATTAAAATTTCACAATATATATTTTCTAATTCTTCAAATACTATGACAACTTCTTCCATTAATAAAAATTACACAGTATAAAAGATTTAAATATTATAAAATATATATATTTTTAAAAAAATATAGTTTATTTTAACTTTAAAATAAATAAATAAACATAAATTTATAACTTTAAAAATATATAAAATATCAAATTTATTAATAATAATCCAATTGCAAGAGAAATGATTTAAATAACTACAACCATTCAAAGCTACCGACCTCTACTCCCCTGAAAGATGCCAACAATATTAAACTTTAATATAATTCTCTAAATAATTGGATACAAATGATAAATGATAGAACATAGAGAACAGATGTGCGTCAAACCTCAACAGAGAATCATTTTCTTTAACTTTACTCTTACAAGCAAATGAAGGCAGAATAGACTTAGCATTGCTTATTCTGTAAATCTAATATACTACATTGCTCTTCCCAGTAAGCTTTTATTGACTTGTCATTTCACAAGTATACCCTTCAGAAAGCTAGTTTCGTCCATGAAGATTGGCACTTTCTAGCATCTACACGAACTGCAATGGAGAATATAATAGGCCTGAAACATCTTGATACCCTCAACACCAATACTTCCAAATCAAAATTTTCTGATCATAACCCATGGATTCAAAGCTTGCACATTTTTGAAAAGATCCTCATGAAGATACCTGCATTGTAGAAAAAGATGGTCCTTCAATAGAATTCATAGAGTACCAGCATTGATCAAATACAAAATCACAGATTGTCTCAATGAGAATCATGGATATATCGGATTCAAGCGTCATTTATGCCGCATAATTATATTAATCCTTGTAAAATAGAGAATACCGCTTGCAATCCAACTAGGTTACGCACATCTCCAGAGCAACCTCAGATGTAAAGTCATCAGCAATTACATCATCAGGAAAAGCAGAGTAGATATGTCAGTTGTAAGACGCTCCAGTAACACAAGCCATGCCACCAGATCCAACAGTTCCAAAGTACTTAACCAGACAAACTTCCTCGAAAAAGTTGCGGTGAGGAAATGACTGGGATCCAAGAAACATGAATGTTCCACGAGTGTATTTAACATTTGTTACAGAGAGAAAGCTACTAATTTGCATTGCTTAATATCAGAGGGATGTAATGCAGCCGTTTGGTAGTCCCACAGGTCTTGAGAATAATATTGAATGGGTAAAGAATTACAGACTGGACTCTGAATGAAAATGCTCATTGGAGAGCTCATAAACAATAGTGCACTCAACTGCTTTGAAGATTTCATCCAACTGGGCTCGAGTGAGTGCCCTCAACCCCCTGCCTTCTGTTTCAGTAAAAAATGAACATTGGCGTCTCACAGCCAGGAGAACATAGCTAGCCCATAACTAGTCTGCTCTTGGAAGTAAAAGTGAATTTTAAATTTTGAATTTGAAAGAACCGCCATGGTGAGAGCTATCTAGTAGATCTGGACTAACTATTCGGCGGTGGTGTGATGGGGAGTTGTCCTGTCGCCGTCTGCGGAGCATGTTCTGACGGAGGTTAACAGAGACAGAGAGGGAGTGGGATATGCGTTCACCAAATCGCCCCGTTTTCTTTCACCTCGATATGCGCAAAACCACTTCATAACCCCAGCGAGAAAACTACTTCATAACCCATCGTTGTCGTTGTCACGACCCCACTGCTAGGCCTGACATGATCAAACTGCAGCCTGACATATTGATGTCCATATCAAACTGCAGCGCTGCTTTGGCTGTTGTAGTCATTAAGGAAACTTTAAGGCTCTCATCAACCTCCCGAATCCCCATCTTTGAGTTCATTCAACTATTTTCGAGTTCAGGTTTAACTATTTTGGAGTTTTGATTAACGCAGTCATTCTCTGCGCTCTGCATCTTCCGCGCTCTGCATCTTCCAGAGAGTTCAGGTTACACTGCTCTCCAGAGAGTTCAGGTTAACATTCATGTACCCGGGTGCGTCAAAGCCAAGGAGAGATGTTATCTATCCATGGCACGTTTTTCTTGGGATTTTCCTCTATGTCATGGCGATTATGACAGCAGAGATAGGAATCCTAGAAAAGCTCGGGTTCCAGGCGTTTATGGGCATGGACCGCTTCAGCCGAGAGGCCATGCTTGTTAACTCTACTGGACTTATTATTCTCATTTTTGCAATGTTGGTTGTTCTATCCACCATTCTACCATGAAACCCTACAGGCACAGTATTATTTATGTATAGAGATACTCATGATTCCATGAACGTTTGTGCAAAACTCTTTGTAATAAGATCATTTGCCATATATGGCTATATGTAAAGTTGTTTGAAGTTTAAGTGAGCATAGAAGGCAGTAATATGTAAAGTTGTTTGAAGTTTAAGTGAGCGTAGAGTTTTGATCAACTCGAGTACCGCTGATGTTGCAGGAATTCAATAGAATGATCTATTAACAGGAACAGTCGTAGAAAATCAATCAGCAGCTCTAATCTGTTTGTTTGATTGCCTGAGTACCATGGTTAGGCATAGTATTTCAAAGATGATGGACTGTTTGACATAAGAATACGTATGGGATTTCCGCAAGTTGCAAGCAAATGCCCTTGTTTCATTGAATTCGCTTAAAACAGGAATTATGCTTATTGTTTGAAATGATCACTACTTTCATATAATTAGAAGAGGTTAGAAAGATTGTTTCATATAATTAGAAGAGGTTAGAAAGATTGCTTAAAGTTTGGTTGTGTAATTTTTTCCATGAAACAGTTGAATTTAGTAGAATATGAAATTGTTGATCTTTGGCAGGCCAAAATGGATAGGTATCTATTTTGTCTATACTAAATTAAAGTTTTATGTTTGAAATGAAAATTTTAATGGTTAAGAATAAAAGTTGTTTCCTCACTAATTTCACTCACTTAATTTAGGTATGTTTTTTTTTAAATGTGTATATATTTAATTTGTAAAGTTTATTTTTACATATTTTATAAAAATAATTTATAAAGTATATTTACATATATTTTACTAAATGTAAACTTTTTTAATAAATAATTAATAATTTTGAGAGTGTTTTTTAATGTATTCTATTGTAAATAAGAAAAACTTTTAATATTTTACAAAATTTATTTAGATTTGATGTGTGAAATTTAAGCATGTTAATTTCACATTATATTAATTTGTTGCAATAGTATTCATATTTGATTTTTAAAAAATGAGATTAAAAATAATTAAATAAATAAGTAAAAACTGAAAAAATTAAAAAGTAGTAGATAAGTAATAAAGGAAAAAAGAAAATAAGATTCCATAAAAAGTAGTAGATAAATAAAAATTAAATAAAAATATAAAAAGTAGTAGATAAATAAGATTTAAATAAAAATAAAGAAAAGTATATGTATATAAAAAGAATAAATTATATAAAGTAAAAGATAAAGAAAAGACAAAAGAAAAAAAACAATTATAATAATTAAAATAAACCAAAAAGTTAAAAAGACAAAATATGAAGCAAAATAAAAGATTATATATATATATATAAGATTTGGAAATTTAGAAATCATGTTTGAAATATTAAATATGTGGAATTAAAATTTTTAATTTCAAATATTTAAATTTATGAAAAATAAACTTTTTAAAAGATTAATTTGAATTTAAAATAAATTTGTAATTATTGATAAATTTTATAAAAAAAAATTGTAAATTTTCTTTTTTTCTTTTTCATCTCTGTATTATAAGTTTTAAAGTCTTTTCTTTATTTATTTTAAGTTTTAATTAAATATATTCATTCTCCAATTTATATTATTTTTATTTTTATTTTTAAACTATAAACTCTCTTTTATCTTTCTATAAAATTTTAAATATTTTAGACTACCAAAAAAAACTCTTTTCAAAAAAAGAAACTATTAAACTCTCACACTTCACTATTAAACTCTTACACTTCAATTAGAAATTCAATCAACTTGTAAAAATCTTCACTTAAAAAAAAATTAAAAAAAATTATAAACCTTTATGGAGAGGTTATTTTAAAAGAAACCTCATTATTAATCTAAGTGTGTGAATATATACACTAGAAATAATATTTTAATATTATTTATTTATCTTTTACACAATCATTCCATCCCATAATTAAATAAATATATTTATTTATTTTCAATTTATAAACTTAAATTAATACTTTTACACCATCATTCCATCTATTTTATGAAATAAAATAAATAAAGCACTATTTTTTTTTCCCAAGTGGTCATTGTTATGACATAAGGTCTGTGTACTCAAAACAATTTAGTGGATACACCATCATACTACTACTCAAGACACAATAATATCAATGTACATTTAAATAAATTATAAGCAATGAACATTCCATATATTCTAGAAGGCGTTACATTCACTGCATAATTATGAAACCAGTATTTTGCTGGTTTGTCTTTGTAGTACAAAGTACCTGACTTAAAACATGAAATTTTAATACCTTTTCACACATTATAACACATTATACAATTTAAAATATAAAGAAATACAATTTAAAATATAAAGAAATAGAGCTGGTAAATTCTTCATTTCCAATGAGTTTTAATTTCATTTAAATATAAAAATCATTAAAAAAAAATTAAATTTAAATGTTCATCTCACACGCTTAAAAATACATGAACAGATTATTGAACTTTTAAAAGATATAGAAATTTAACATTTCTACACAGTTTCCTAAGCGAAAAATATAATAACAAGGTATAATACATCCCAAACTAAAATGGGAAACTTAAAATATATAATATATGAGTTTAACATCATTGCACAATTCCTTATGTGAGAAATACGTATATAAAATCCAGAATATATTTTATACATTTGACATTAAAATTCATTGAAAATACATATATAAATCCATATGAGTAGCATTGGATTTCTTGAAGAATCCTGGTTGAGTACAGGAAATAATTTGTCTTTGACAGATACAACTCGTGAAACTGTATAATTCTGCATAATTTCAAATTGGCTCCTGCTCTTGTCAGCCTGTCACATGGATGTTACAGAACAGAGAAAATCGGCCATCCTGTCACATGGATGTTACAGAACAGAGAAAATCGGCTGCTGTCCTTGAAAAATGGATTCTCCTGCACAATCTATAAGCAAAAAGAAAAAACACAATACCACTCTAAAAAATAAATTAAAAAGATCTGTAGTACCCTTGGAATAACTACTCATATTGCGCGTGATAAACAAATAATAAATAGGGAGATGCTCGGTCAAACAGAGGAAAATAAGATGCATGCATCCACGAATTAGTTGATGTTACATTAGCTCCCACCTAAGTAAGTAAGTCCAGTTCATATTCTCACACTGTCTTAGGCCCATGCTGCCTCTAATGGTGGCTCAAGTGGAACTCCTACCCCTAACTCTGTAAACTTAAATTTAAATGCTTTAAACAGCTGAGTGGGAAATCAAAGTATTAACTTTATCTCCGATCCTGGATACCACCTTGATATTTTCTATTTAATAGAGCCCAATATAGCCCTAGAGAGATCAATAAGGTAAAGCCAATGAATCAAAAGCAAAGAAGCAGTTTCACTGAGTATCTATATGGATGCTTCCGAATGAATCCTTCGGTCACTAGAGAGAGAAACCTGGTCTGGCCTTTGTTCCAAGGTTCCCTGTAGCATATCATCCTGAGAAAATAATGGAGAAAGCTATACCCAAAGAATATCAATTTACCGGGCATTTCAGAGTCCATGCACATTAGTAGAATGGTAAGAAAGCATGAAAAGTTGATCAATATGAAAGCTATTATTTTTTTATAGTAATTCTAAACATTTCAAACCAGCACAGTTATTTTTTAATAATTTATACAAAATAAAATTTGGAGAATTTTTGCTAAATGAAATTCAAAAATATATATATTATTTCAATTTACATAACCAAAAACTAATGAAAATACAAAAATATAACATCTTAGAAAATTAAAATTTGAAAACAATTTTCATTTTAAACAACAGCAAATTTACAGAGCTATTAATCTATAAATTTACATTTCAACTAAAAGATTTAAGCTAAAAGATTTCTTGAGAAAACTAAGGATCGAGAAAACACTACACTTCAATTTCATGCATTTTAATGGATGGCCTGAAAGTGGAAATATATGAAGTTTGAATCATTCTTAATTGTCATCAAAACATTAAAATATACATTATATAGTAACAAATCTTGCAACCAACAATGGCAGATTTTGCACTGATTTTACAACTGTAAAAAATGTACCCAAAAATGTAGAGTGTCCATGCTACAAAATCATTGTATGCTGGTATTTCAATTTCTAGTAGTGTAGCTTGATTGTATCAACCCAATTCAGGGAATAATGTCAACCTTGTTCTCCTTACTAATGGTGTTTGTGTAACATGAGAGACATCACCTACATACCAAACAATTAAAAATTATAATGTTTCACAAGTAATCCAACAAAACATTAACCTCATAGAAAAACAAACCTATTAATAGATTCATGGTTGGAAGTGACTCTAATTGTGATTGTGTAAGATTGATCGGTGATGGTTGAGATGAATTTGATTTTTTTTAATGCAATTCATCTGCCTTGCAATCCTTTGTGGCGTGGCTCGCAAAACACGTTCTCCCCCTGTCAATATATTACAATTATAAGCTTCTCTATGTTCTTTGACTCCATTTGACATATTTTAGTACAAATAATAACACAAATATTAACTGGAGCAATTGTTGTTGACCTCTTCTTTGCATACATTGCCTCTAGTTCCTCTTCGAGAGATTTCTTCTTCGAACAAGCTCCATCTGCTATTGGAAAATTATATTGTGTTGCATCAGCATTGGAAATGATTTTGGAAGCATTGTCATGACCTTGAATGGGTGTAGTGTTCATGGAGGCAACCAACTTGTGTTTCCTAGTGAAGGGGAAGTTTAAAGATTCATATTGTTCTACATCCGCATTCAAGTCTGGCAGCAACGGATACCTCTTTTGTCGTTGGAAAGACCTCTTTTTGGGGCTTAGAAATCTTTTCTTTCGCTTCAATGTGTGCTCTTTATCATTATACTTAAACTCAAAATCTTTTATGCATTGATTCTTCATTTCAACAACAAACTTGTCCACAAGCACCTCCATCAATAATGCCTTTGAAATAGAATGTGGAGGCTGCATCATTGTTTCTTGGATCTTTTTGTTGCATCTATCAAAAATATCTTGGCATCTACCAAGATCAGAGTTATTAATTTCATTGATGATAGGCTCCTCAGTTTCATTTCTTGCATTTGACATGTTTTGGTCATCAACACTGTCATAATCATGTTGCATGATTGGAGACCCACTATTTGTGATATCAATATCAACATCAAACTTAGCTAAATGATTGATGTCCATAGAATCGTTAATGTCTCCACGCAACATGCCTATTTTAATGACATGCTTACAAAAATTCTCTTTCATAGCCCATAGGCAATCACAAGAACTAAATCCTTGATCTAAATAAATCACAAGATATGTTTTCAAAGACGATTGACTTTGCACCCAATAGGAATTTTGAATATCAGCATGTAGAATACAATGATGGTAAGGAATAATTTTGGCTTTCTCCATAGATGTCTCTAACATATGCTCTAACTTGTAGTTATTTGCAAAACCAGCTTTCTTTTGACGAGCAATGTTCCAATAATACAACTCAACCCTTTTGAGGAGAGTGTAGATAAACCAATCCATCCGTCGCGCGCACTTTCGTCTACGGTCATTTAAGAATCTTGTTTTTAAAAAGCAATGATAACTTTCAATGGCATTGTTTGTCTCTTGGTTAGCATGACGGAAATTTCGATAACCTTTTGCCCACATATCTGCAAGAAATGTATACAATTATGAAATTCTCCATATTCAAGAAACAAATAATTTTGCCACAAATTTAATAGATTCTTACGAAATTTTTGGTCTTGCATCCAATTTCTTGAAAAGTAATCCAAGAAACGCTTCTCATTTGAAAATTCATCATAAAAATGATTCAAAGCTTGGATAACAGACTCTGGATCATGGCAATTATTCATGATTGCACCTAATGTTGAAAACATTTTCCTTCCAATTTCCTCACAACTAGCCAACTTGTAAACATTCTTTAACCAAGCTCTTTTAACATGCCATACACATAATAAAACTCGACAACTGACAATGGATCTGCAACAAGAAAAAACATTTATATCAAATAAACAAATTAGTAAATCGAAAAAAGCATTGACACATATGAGTACTTATTATCCAAACATAATACCTTATTGCATTGATTTCAGCCAATGCATCATATGTCATGAATGCATTCACTGTTCATTCAAGTTTAAGTTGTCGACCTCTATCCATGAGTTTTGACAACCATAATGAGATGTCAGAAGACCTATTTCTTGATGACACGACCCATGCAATTGGGACTCCACTTTGTTGCTTATCAAATATGAGTAGAGTGTACAATTGATACTGCATCCATACCATTGTAAATATTAAAGATGATTAAATAAAAAATAAAAATAAAGTGCATATACATATGTGTCGATAATTAAATAAATATTCACCCCGTATTTGTTGGTGCTAAATGTGGAATCCATTGCAATGATACTATTATGTGAGTATTTCACCATCTTGCGCAACATCCACTCTGTTTGAATACCAATGATAAATGGTATGTCATCACCCTGAGGCCTTTGGTAGAAAAAGAATGACTTTTGCTCTTGTTGATACCATAAGTTAACACTTATTAAATCATTCTTATTGAGTTGAAATTTGGATTTAGCTAGTCTATTGAAAATGTTCATGACATCTCTTCGTGTCAAAAAGATATCTCGGTCACTTTTTGAATCCATGTTGAATCTACCTTCTCGAACCTCCAACATGTGTCGCTCACAAACCATGTCAATAGACAATCCCATGTAATGCCTCAACTGACAACACCATTTCTCTTGAAATACGAGGTGCATACATCGTCGTTGGATCAGCTGATCTATCAATCTTTCCATGGCATGGCCAACCATTTTTATCCTCATGTGTATGCATATTGTATGTAATTATGGCATCCCTTGGTCTGCCAACTATTTCCTTAATAATGAAATGACATTGGCATCCTCTCTTATGAACATAGTGTTGCCTTCTTTGGGAAGGTTTTGGTGCATTCCTATTATCTTTTGGTCCATAAGAACACCAATATCTATGTACATTTGCAAATTTTCCAAACACGAAATTTAGTAAACTCATAAAACAAAATACACAATATACAACACATGTATCACAATAAATAGGCTTACTCACATTGAATATTTATTGGAAGTGAAATCTCTGTCATCAAGGTCATCCTTCATAATATTTCGCCTTCGGAAAAAGCTACATGGTGCATCTAAATTGATTTCCTCCCCCTTGATGAAATCTGGAACTCTGGAATATGGAATTATTGCAACACGGTCAACAGATTTGTCCTTTTTTAGAACTTCACTCCATCTCATATCAACGCTGGAAAAAATGTCTTTCTGAGATAGATCTTGTACTTCTATATCCATAATAGAACTCCACTTTTTATTTCGGACCATCCTCTTTGGTATTCTCTGGATGAACACTACACACATGTTACATATTGTGCTTTCTAGTATTTTGGATAAAACTACAATACAAAATTAAAAACACAAAAACCATTTGAAATCTAAAGATTGTGGTTGGAACTTAATTTTAGTACATGAGAAACTTGTAAGAATTATAAAATAAAGGTTTCAAGTCCTAGCTTACCCGCCGTATTTTCATTAGCATCATTTTCCATTGCCCTGCTAAGACTAGTGAGAAGTTTATATTCTTTGTTTCATTATGTTTTAATAGGGTGGATTCTTTTGAGGGAAAAGGGCATGCTATCCCTCATATGGAAGAGTTTTTAGTTTTTGAGAAGGAATTGAGAACCTGGGCACCATTGATTGACACCAAGATCAATCCAAAGCCATATCTCTTCCATTGCGTCTTCCCTCGCTGAATGCTCCATGACTAAGATCATCAGTACACTATGACTGGGATCATCAGCACAAATTATGACTATTCTGGTCTGCCTAAAGAAGGCGATATAAATAAAAGCAGAGGTCCCTTTATTATTAATTTTTGCTATTTTTTTTGTTGGCTTGGACAATGATTTTTACTTTTAACAGTTTTTTGAAATTACTTATCTCATGGGCATATTTTAAATCATGATAAACTTCCACATTAATATGTAATTGCGCCGAGAGGCGCTCTACAGCCCAGTATGGGGGAGATCTTGTCACGTGATGTCACGTGATGTAACGTTACTAACATGTTGGCAAAAAATAATAGTGAAAGTGAATATTATGGGGGAGATCTTGTCACGTGATGTAACGTTACTAACATGTCGGCAAAAAATAATAGTGAAAGTGAATATTATGGGAGAGATCTTGTAACGTGATGTAACGTTACTAACATGTCGGCAAAAAAAATAGTGAAATAGTGAAAGTGAATATTATGGGGGAGATCTTGTCACGTGATGTAACGTTACTAACATGTAGGCAAAGAATAATAGTGAAAGTGAAAGTGGATTTAGATCGATTTGTTCCAAGTATGTTTGGTATTGTAACTTCAGGACAATTTCGTATATAACACCATTAAAAAACTACTATAAAAACACCATTAAAAAACGACTGTGCATTGTTGATAAACACCGAGATCCTTAACACTGTCTGCATTTTGTAATCCGTAACACCGATATTACATTCCAAAGATTCAGAGAGATCCGTAACACTGTCTGCATTTATATATATAGTTTGGAAATCTGTGTGATTATTTAAATGGAGTGCTACGACCCACAAGAAGGAGGAGACATTTCCGAGTCAATTCCGACGGACCCTTGACAGGAGACGTTGTTCCAGATCAAGTAGGACCCCAGTCCCACTCTCTATTCTCATCTTTACTTTAAATTTAGTTGTGTATGCCTCGCAAGCTACCCATCCTTATAAATTCTCTCCGC
>LPNX010325057.1:133877-342278 GCA_001517045.1 Pseudotsuga menziesii | reverse complement strand
TGGTTTTAAGACCATGTGCAAGGCCTCCTAAACAACCCATGATTGTAGGAGGGCCTTGCATATGGTTTTAAAACCATGTATGGGGAAATGATGCAATGTTCGTTCTAACAAAATAAAAAATATTACATGTCGGCCATAAATAATATTAAATATTAATAATAAAAATATTATATGTGGACCTTAAATAAAAAGATGTGTCTTTTGGTTTGAATCAAATCAATGGATACCTAAGAAGAGGTTTGCACCTGAAGAGATTTGATCCATCTCGGCGCTTGATAGAGCCTAGGATTTGGATCTACGCTTGTTTAAGAAAATGACTGGTGTGGGCAAGGAATGCTTGGGTCAATAGTTGAAGTGAGATAGTATTTTTAATACACATAATAAAAATAAAAATTTGTTTATTCATTATGAAATTTGTATTAAAAAATAATTAAAAAACATGAATTAAATCAAAAGAAATATATTCAAAAATTAATTTATGAAATTTAGTAGTATTGAAGATAAATTTCTTTGAAAATTCAACTTTGTCACAACTGAAATGATATTCTTTTATTATTTTAGTAATAGTAATTTTAATCTTTAAACTAATAAAGATACATTTAAATTAAGATTAATTACCTCATGTTAATTTCATATATACATAAATGAATTTAAGTTTTAAAAAACATATTAATATTATAAATAAATTACATGATAAATAAAATTATAAAATAATAATTTAAACCTAAAAAGATAAATAAATAATATTAAAATATAAGCCAGGTTCTTTGGTTTTGAATTGAAGTCGCGGGATGAATTGGTTCTTTGGTTTTGATAAGCCAGGGTAAGTAAAGAAGGGGGTGTCGTCCAAGTAAGGTAGTGATTCAGTAAGGTTCACAGATTTCCTTTGTAAATATTATGTACTGCTCACATAGCATCGCCAGAAAACATTTTCAAAACTAACAAAACATCGCCACATATCGATATGGAACCATTTTTTAATTAAAAAAAAATTACAAATACCGTGGATGAATCATGGCACACTATAGATGCTCACCATCGTTATCAAAACGCATTTACTTTTTTCTAAACAATAATCATTGTATCCTGAACCTACCTGTCCCGTGTGGAGTGGGATATGCGTTCACCAAATCGCCGTCCCGTGTGGCAGCTGCTTGCACCTTCGACACACGCGAGAAAACAGCGGTTGCCTCTTTCAATTGTGATGTTAACCTGAACTCTCTGGCGAGCAGTGTAACCTGAACTCTCTGGAAGATGCAGAGCGCAGAGAATAACTGCGTTAATCAAAACTCCAAAATAGTTAAACCTGAACTCGAAAATAGTTGAATGAACTCAGAGATGGGGATTCGGGAGGTTGATGAGAGCCTTAAAGTTTCCTTAATGACTACAACAGCCAAAGTAGCGCTGCAGTTTGATATGGACATCAATATGTCAGGCTGCAGTTTGATCATGTTAGGCCTGGCAGTGGGGTCGTGACAACAACAGCGCTGGGTTATGAAGTGGTTTTCTCGCTGGGGTTATGAAGTGGTTTTGCGCATATCGAGGTGAAAGAAAACGGGGCGATTTGGTGAACGCATATCCCACTCCGACGGGGAGGACTCCGACGGACGTCAGATCACTGGCCTGTTTTTCCAATTCCGGCAGGTAGAGAATGGGAACTATATGCGGGGACCACGCGAGCCAGCTGGCTTATCCAGCATGAACGTACATGCTGGATAAGCTCGACCCATTTCCACAGGAAATGAAGCAGTATAGAAAATAGGGATCAAAAGTTTCACATCAACAAAGCTTCACCTGATGCTTCCAATTTCTCACCATATACGATTTATGGATGTGATAAATATTCTCTATGACAAGAGAGTTCTTCAACTAAGTTTCTCGCTTTTGTATTGCAATTGGGTATTACTTCAAGTTTTACCCTTCAGAAAGATGCAATATAAAACAAATAATAGTTTTTGAAAACTTAAGCAAGAATAATTAAATTTGCTGAATATTTCAATGATTCCTTTAAGAAGAATTCAAACCATGTTTAATTTATTTCAGTATTTTTTGAAAAAAATCAAACATCTAAAGAAATTATCAAGTGATTCGGATAGTTTTGGGTTTGTTTCATTCATAAAAATTTGGGTTTGCTTCATTCATATTTATTTTTACTTCAATATGTAAATTTTTAAGGCGATTATTGTCACTTGAATTGATCAAATCAGGAGACCACATTATCTCACATTGTCCCTATAAACTCCCAACAAACTTTGAAATGGTAATTTGGCCTCTGCCTTTAGTATCTTTAGTATCTGCTTGAGCTATTAAATTAGAGGGAGAGAACAACAACTAGGGAACAATCTTTCTCAAACTCTCGATGAATAGTAATTTTATTAATGAATATTGATTTTTAGTCTCTAAATGTAATAAGAATGTTAATTCGGCCTCTGCCTTTAGTACCTGCTTGAGCTATTAATTCAGAGGTAGAGAACAACAACTTGGGAACAATATTTCTCAAACTCTCCATGAATATTATTTTATTAATGGATATTGATTTTTAGTCTCTAAATTTAATAAAAATATTAATTTGGCCTCTTCCTTCAGTATCGTCTTGACCTATTAAATCAAAGGTAGAGAACAACTACTTGGGAACAATATTTCTCAAACTGTGGATGAATATTAATTATATTAATGAATATTTATTTTTAGTCTCTAAATTTAATAAAATAACATTCTTATTATGTCGATTCGAGGAGATCCATAAATTCATTACAGATATTAAATTTGAATGTGAAGTAATTTGATTCTTTTTCTTTTAAGAGATCTGTGATCTGCAAACATTGTTTTTCCACAAGGGTGGAGTTCGGCTTTACTTACCTTTGTATTGATAAGGAGACCAATGAGGTGTTGGAAAACAAGTCTATTTGCAAGCGAAAACTCATATATAAATTCTCATTATTTTGTCACTTGTTATATTATTCAATATAGAAAATACTAAATATTATTTTGTCATAATTTGTTATACTATTCAATATAGAAAATACTAAATACTAAATGTAGAAAATAAGTTCTCGTTTCTCTTCCCTCTTTACCGCAATTGTTGATTGCTTCGGTCACCATGAATGCTTGATGTAGGTTGCATCGGCTTTGGCATCGAATTTTGGGGGGTTAAGAATGGGTCGGTGT
Organism: Pseudotsuga menziesii; assembly: GCA_001517045.1. NCBI lineage: Eukaryota > Viridiplantae > Streptophyta > Pinopsida > Pinales > Pinaceae > Pseudotsuga > Pseudotsuga menziesii. The sequence continues at coordinate 339,110 of LPNX010325057.1, read as the reverse complement.
CGTGTTGCTACTCAATCATCCGGCTTGTTCCAAATACACTCTTCTTACTCTACGTTTTCTGAGAATGCTTGTTTCTAGATATGCCAAGGGTTTCTTCTTTTAGTTTTATAATTTTATGTTGTAACAGAACTAACGATTGAAACTGAACATTAATGAGATCGATATCAAAATGAAATATTGCATCCCATAATTGGTTGGCACAACTATAAAGCCTAGAAACTATGAAAAATAGTTCTTTATCGCAGACAATACACGGCTTAAGTAATGATGCCAGATGACTTCTAGTAAACAGCAAAAATCTAACAAATATATTCTCCTCGCATGCCAATAATACATCATTATTATTATTGGGATTCCTCCCCCTCTCGAGAAGAAATCTTTAGCAATTCGAGGCAATAAAGATCGAAGGCCATACATGTACATTGGATTGTTTTTATTAAGATTTATTTTCGTAGCAAGTTGCTCATCTTATTCATCACATTCATTATAAATAAATGTTTTTTTTGTTGCAAAGGACTTTCGATTCGTTCATGTCATTTATACCTACTATCCGAACTTAAACTTGCTCTAGGTTTTACAATCCTAAATGCAGAGAATATGCAGCTAAGCCTTGTTAAAAAATAGATTCTAGTATAGCAAAAATGGCTAAGTAATCATAACAATAATTATTATTATTGATCATTATTTATAATTATTTGTGTGTTTGTTGTTGTTTATTTATTATTGTTTTATTTATTATTATTAATAATAAAAAAATTTATAAATTTTTTTTATTTTTTTTATAAAATAATTTTTTTATCTTTTTAAGAAAATATTTTTTTTTTAATCATTTTTTTATTATCTTTCCTTTTATATATATATATATTCTTCCTTTGTCATGGGAGACCATTTAAAGATTAAAAGGCCAAGGGTAGAAAATGCCAGAAGATGATCAAGCCATGGCACAAGAGAAGAGGGCGAAGGCAAGGATAGAAAATGAGGAAGATGAAGCCATGGCAGAAAAGAAGAACCCAAGGGATCACGGTGAAGCAATAGCAGAAAAGAAGAAGCCAAGGGAAAAAAATCAAGAAGCCACAGCAGAAAAGAAGAATCTGAAGGTAGAAAATGAAGAAGTTGAAGCCATGGCAGAAAAGAAAAGGCCAACGGAAGAAAATGACAAAGATGGAGCCATGGCAGAAAAGAAAAGGCCAACGGAAGAAAATGACGAAGATGAAGCCATGGCAGAAGAGGCAATGGTAGAAAATGAGGAAGATGAAGCCATGGCAGAAATGAAGAACCCAAGGGATCAAGAAAATCAAGAAGGTGAAGCAATAGCAGAAAAGAAGAACCCAAGGGAAGAAAATCAAGAAGCCACAGCAGAAAAGAAGTCGAATTTAAAGGTAGAATTAAATGAAGAAGTTGAAGCCATGGTTGAAAAGAAAAGGCCAAGGGAAGAAAATGACGAAGATGAAGATGAAGCCATGGCGAAGAGAAGAGGTGAAAATGACGAAGAAGAAGATGAAGCCACGGCAGAAAAGAAACAAGAACAAGTAAGGCGATCTATTTTTCTCTTTCATGTCCTGCGAGACCGTGAGTTGGGCAAATGCGACATCAAGAAGTTACCAAATATTTTAGGCGATTTTCATTTACATACCTTTGATATTGGGCTGAGTTGTGTTTCCCAAATGGTTATGGCTGGCGACCTGATATATGTGTTTTGCATTACGAGTATAAAGAGTCTTCCTGTATCGTTCCATACAGGCGACAGGTAAATCCATTCCAAATCTCAGCTATTACTGATGACGACAACAAGCCAATAATCAAGAAACTGCCTCTGACATTCGAAACTATGCATTACAATCCCCATAATGATTCATTGATATTACTGGCTGAGAATGGGCACATAGTGCCAATAATGTGTATAAGCATTAAAATTCCATCCATAAAATTAGCAGGGCTGATTACAACCTACAAACAACTTTTTCAAGGTGAGTCCGGGACAAATGGTTGGGTTTTTGATATTCCAAACTGCAGGGCAATGATTTCTAATCGGTTAGAAAGAGCGTTCAAGATGTTTGAATTAAAAGAATACAGTCAGTTGTTTACAATACCAGATCCAGATATCTGTGTACACTACATTGGGCCCCGGATAACTGATAATTTTCCTGAATTTACATTGGGAACTGCAGTTGGTATGGACATGGCGATCTATCAAAAAGTCTTTAACGAAAAATTAATTTTCTTCAGAATTTATTGCAAACGCAATGGAAAACTTCGTAAAGAATTTTTTCTCCCTTTGAACGATCCAGAGGGAATTGATGATTGGGCAGAATTCGTTGTTTTATGTGGCAGTGATAGAATGCTTGTGCAACTAGGACCCGGACCCAGCCCGCTGGAAGTAGTAGACATAAGCTGTGAAAATCCTGTTTACATAAAGAGAACAATATTTATTCAACTTATGAGCCCTGCTATTTAAGTAGAAGTTCCAAGTTCATCTGCCACGATAAGTTTACCCTAAATGTTTACGTTTGTAATCTAGAAGGTGACATTTTAGCCACACTTCAAGACCATGGAATATTTTGGAATTCCTGTGAGTATAGCGTTACCTACGGTTTTCACATTACAAAATCAGAGGATATTATCATTTATGTTTGCCAGAGAGATGGATCTGATGTGTACACCATCAATGTTAGCATCATTGTTACAGGAGAATGCTTGGCAAAGATTAGCTCCGATATTTCAAACTGTTCACAAATCAGGGTGAAAGCATTGGCATTTCATATTAGAGGATTTGCATATGATGAAAGAACGCACGAGATTTTCACGGCAAATGATGCTGGTATTTGTTGCGTATGGTCTAACAGATTCTGCAAAGATGTTAGATATACCAATAACTACCCACAATTTGAACTCTCTGATGATGATGAATTCTCTGATTATAGCATCGACAATGAACTATAAAATATTGATGATGAACCCAGCTCCTACTGTAAAGAATCTCTAGCTATTAAGATTCCAAGATTTCGATAACTTCAGCATTAAAGATATTGATTATCTACGCCAACGAAGAATTTAATTTGTGTAACTGAGTTTTTTTATCAAAATCCTGAAGAGCGGGTTCATTTGGATATCCTTTAATCATGTTTACTAAGAAGTAGATGATTTATCTAAACTGGATTTGGGACAAATGGATGGCAAAATCTAGTTTTTTTTGGTTGAATGGAACTGTTTTTAGTTCTTCTCTTTTCTTTTAAGTAAGGTATATGGCTTTTGTCTTATTTGTTGAAAGGGTGAGGATGCTGGGTTGAAAAATCAATTCTTGTTGAAGGTTTGTTGTTTAGCTGACATATGGAGATGATTTCTGATTGAAGCTTTTGGTTTAGTCAATTTTGGCTATGTAGTCATTTTACTGTTTCAGGATTGTACTTTTGATACAACTTTCTATAATGAAAAGTTATATTTTTTTTATAATAAAAAGTTGTCTTTATTACTGAAAAAAACAAAAAAAAAACTAGTTTTTCATTGCTTCTTTATGTGGATGAGATAAACCTTTGAAGTCATCAAATTAAACTAGCAATTGCCCCAATAAGGTGCAATAATAAGCTGATAGGTTGTTGTTAGAGAGGAAGAAAAGCTGAAAAAAAAGAAACTAAAAACTAGTTTTGTACAGACCTGGCATTGTATCTTGAGAAAATCGACTACAAGTTTTGCAGGGAAGGGAAATGAAGGGCCAATTGTAAGAAGGTGTATCATGATAAAATAAATATCTACATGAATATTCACATCACAAATAAAGTAGATATAAAATATTCAAGAGACAAAACCAAAATATTAAAGTCGCTACCAGAGGGAAAATTGTTACCTAATAGTGCAAGGAGCCTCTCAAAACCAACTATTCAAGAATGCAACCTTCAACCTCATTGACTTCTCTTTTCTTAAACAAATGAGTGATAACTTCATTTAGTATTCTCAACAAAACACACACCAAAAGAGAAAATTTCCAACATAGGAGGCACTCAAACTCTCTTATCCAAAAATAGATATAAATCACTCACTTGGATGTGCAATTTATCACCTTAACCGAATGAATTACTCACTTTGGAGGTAAGCAAGCTCTTAACCTCAACAAATTGGTAGCCTGGTAATTAAGCTCAACGTTTATGTTTTATAATTGTCTCTTGTTGATTTGGTTCATCATTATTTCACCCTACCTTACAATTGTATCTTGTTTCCTTGGTTCATCACTATTTCACCTTATAGCTTTTCCTTTACTTGAAAACAAGTCATCTAGATCTATTTATAGGTTATTGCACCAAAAAATGATCTAGATCCATAGGATTTTGGTAAGGGTGGAAATCTAACCCCTTATAAAAGCCTAACGAGTCATTTCAAGTGACATGGTTTTCCCTAAATAAATATTCCCTAAAACATTCTACTATCAAATTTGAGGTCAAATGAAATAACCTTGTTTTTCTTAAATATGAAGTGATTTCAACTTACATAGTTTCCATTGACTAACTCTACCCTTAAAAACTACCGTTACAAAAATGAGACAGATTTATGTTAATAAGAGCCACAAGGTTGCAATGTCCCTGCTACATTATAAATTGGGATTTGTAAATAGATGCATTGATCTTGAAGGGATCTAAGCTAGAATTGTTGCTCAATCCACCATAAATTTATACATGAAGAGACCATGTCCCTCACAGAATTAAGCACAATCAAATAATATATAAAGTAGCAAAAATCATGCTTTGCCATTAGATCAACATTAATTATAACCAAATACATTTTTTTCCTGATTACTTGTATGCTTTCTAAAATTGAACATTTTAAAGAAAATGGTATATCTCACATGCGTTGTTTCTTTTTTAAGAAAATATTATTTATGTTCATTTTTGCAGGTGTCAATGGAAACCATCCATTTGAGAGTTTTGCACCCTAAACCTATATAGTTTCTTGAAAATCGGATGTATAAAACAGTGAATTAACATCAAATAACAATCGTTCAATTATGCATTTTAACCAACCATATACAACCACTTCACTTGTGCTAGGTGTGTCAAGTTTCAAGATTTTGAATAGACATGATATTGAGATATTGTTTTCCTCATCCTCATCTGAAATGTAGATCTCAAATCAAATTTTATGCAGATTAATAGTAGGTAAAAACTATGCCAGTTTAGAGACATGAGGGTGAGATCACAACTTTCATGACCAAGTTCAAAACGTTAAGGATTGTGTTATAGTGCTCCAAAAATGTAATGTAATGTACAGATTAATGATCCATATCGAAATTCCCACCCAAAGGTTCTATATTGTAATGTGTGTTATGGTGCAACCATGGTAAATACCAATTCTAGTACTTGCTCAACATTCTAAATCTAATCAATTCGTGAGTGTGGCACTATGCACAAGTCTATCACACAAGTTATTAAGCCCTAAATGGTGGTCACATTATCCATATAGTGTGGCACTTTACCCCCATATAGGGGTGTATTACATAGTATTGATGTAGGCTTGGGTCTGTTAGTTGTTATTATACACCTATGTCTCCTATATATAGGAAGGAGATACTTTCATGTTAGTAAGCATTGTATATTGTATTGTCTTTGCTACACAATACATTGTGTAAGGAGGTTCCTCCCTCGAATAGGATTGATATCCATCTATTTTCTTCATTATTAAGGCGTGGATTAATTTTTTCTTCTCTATTTCTGCTATTTTTGTGCTATTTCTAGGACTTGGTTGCATAACACAAGTGCATATGGATATATAGTACACTAATCCTAACACACCAAGATAAAAGAAACATGCACAAAAACCTCCATTCACGGATAACTTTTAATTTACAAGTAACCTTCGCAAAAACCTTTGTGACCATTAGTAGAGGATTTTATAAAGGTGATTTCAATAATTTTGGTCAATCTTGTATGCGTATTTTTTTTGTATCCATACAACTAATTGAAAACAATAGTCATTGTCATAGAATGGGACTAATAACAAAGAAAAAATGAGGAATTAAAAAAATATGAAAATAAAGAGTTGTCTTTAGTAACCATTGACCAAAGATTAAGTAAAACTCATAATTGAAAGTGTGACCTCTCAACCATTCCTATGATTACACTTCAACATCAACATTTCTATTTTACTCATAAACTACAACTTTAAAAAATGATAAAAGTATAGTCATTATGAAGAGCATGAACAAAATTAAATCATTCATTGAGAGTAGCAAAGTGTTTTACAACCCAATATGGGGGAGACTTCCTTTCCCGGTTGTGGAACCATGTTTCTATAATGTTTTGACAAGTTTCTATCTTTAGATAACTTGCATTTAACATTAAGTGCGAAAAATCCAATCTACTGCTTTCTCTTCATGGCTTCTTATACATCTTCAAGGAAAATGTTGTGCATAAGGCCAACCTTATGTTAATCCTCTCACTTCTTTTCAGGTATGATCAACCACGATTTCGATTTGGATGTCATGAGTATATATAGATAGAAGTGTGGTGACATAATATGGTAAATAAATAATTTGATAATCTGCATGTGATAAATAAATAAATAATGTTATATTTTATTACTTTCACCTAAAACTAAAAAAATATGATAGATAAAAATGCATAAATAATATATATGAATTTCAATTGTTTTTATTTATTCGAATTTTAAAAGATTGAAAATAAATCTATGAAATAGAGCTTTATACATGTGATGGAAACCATTTACAAGGTTGATAAACATTTAAGTAGTTATAGTTATAAAACTATTAAATGGAATGATAAAAATATTTAGATTAATTATTTTAAATGGGGAGATAGCATTTTTTTTGTAATTTCTTTAACCCATTGTGATAAGTTAAAAACAAAAATTAATAAATAATTGCGTTATTTACGTTATTATATATATATGATTTTTTTAACTATTTAAAATCTTTAAAATTTAAAAGAAAAAAAGAAAATTAATGATTATTGTAAAACAAAATGAGAAATTTTTAATGTGAATACAAATTTAATGTAAAAACTAAATAAATATAAAGAAGAATAAAAGAAAAAATACTATTATGGAACAAAATTGTAATATAAAATTTTGAAACAAAATTTATGGAAAGAAAAGAGAAATATGTGAGAAAATAAAACAATATTAAATCAAATTACAAACTATATAGTTTGAATATTATATTGTTTGGCTACATTAATCTATATGCCACTTAAAGCAAAGGAGCCAACTTCCATCTTAAGAAAGACAATGTTGAATGGAAAAACCACATTGTACAAAACTTTTAATGAACATTAATGATAGATGAAGAATTAAGATAACATAGTGGTAAACATTTTTATATGAGCATAACATAATAGATTAGATATCCTCATTTCTCAATGCTCAAAATTGGATTTTGTAAGTTTGGCCTCCACCCACAAAGAATGCAAAATTGGCATTAGGTTTTTCTAATGAGAAAGAACATGAAGAGGGTCACTAACTTTCAAAGCTTAATGGAATTCAATATTTCATGCAAGTTTAGCTATGGATGAGATAAAATTGGGGAATGTTGTGGTGTGTAGGGTTTTAACCCTTTCTTTTGTATCCTTCAAGTTTGTTTCAGTTTTTTCGATTTTTTATCTTTTGTTTTATCCCTTAGAGTCTATGTAAACATTCAAGCTTGAGTTGAGGTAGTGACCCCATCTTGCACCCTATATTTTATGACTATCGTTCAAAGATTGGAATTAAATTGAATTAATAGTAATCCCATCCTCTACACCCAAATTTTTGGCTTAATACGAGGTTGCAGAGAACCCATCATCCACGCCTGAAATTTTGGCTTAAGTCAATTTGATAGAGAGCTCGTTCTACTAACTTCCAAAGTATTTTTCAATCCTTATAAACTTGTATTCTCTTCACCACATCCCCACACTTCTTATGTCCGTATTTTTAGGGTGGAGGGTGGAGGCATCCCCAGTTCTGTTTTTAACATTCCATCCTCCACACCAAAGTATTTCTCCTTCATCCACCCTTGGACCCAATTATTCCCCTTTCTCCACACCCTTATTTTATTCGCTTCCACACTCCACTTTCCTTCAAGATAAAGGGTAAAGACATCCTTTGTATTCCCATCCATGCATTTCATTTGTCTTATGCTCTATTCACCTGTGTTTGTAGTTTGTATTCACATCCATCAATCTCCTTTGTCTCATTCTCTATTGACCTCCCTTCGTATTTTTCCTTGATAAACAACATCTAATTAATTAGGGAAAAGGGTGGGGGTATCTTCCACCTCCCCTTCAATGGGCGCTCCTCCACCCCCATTCTTTTATACATTTTGTTATCTCCTTCCCCTTTGTGTTTCACTTTCCACTTGGGTTGGAGGGTGGAGGTAATCAACCTCCATCTTGCAATCACTTACCTAGACGCCATTTTTCCTCCACCCCATGCTTCTATTCTCCATTACCTTTGTTTTACTCACATTCAACTCTCCTTGCTCCTATGCATTTCTTATATTTCTTTCACTAATGTAGAGGATAAATGTATTCGATAATCTCATTTCAATTGTTTTCCTCCATGCCACATCCAATGTTTTCAATATCTCGACTTCAACATACAAGTGGTTGTCGATGTCTAAGTGACAAGTGACAACCATTAAATGACATGGTTAAACAATGGAAAGGATTGAAATTGTGACTGAGGTATTTGTGGGCACAGGGTCAAAGATAGATGGAAGGTAGGTAGTGACCAAGGTGTGAGTTGGCACATGAGTACAATATGTGGGCCCAAAATTAAGCGGAGGATTTAGATGAAGATGTGCGTTGAAGAAAATTCCACTCTATCACACAATATAATGGCAAGGTGTTCTAACATATAAACACTAAATAGATTGTCCACCTAATCCATGTGAGATAAACATTGAAGTGCAAAATTCAAAAATTGAGGATGAATGGGCTAGGATCTATTGATGATTGTAGATTGGACTTACAAAGTTTGTATCTTGAGCTACACATGGTCAAATCAAGCATATGAGGACTTATTGGAGCATTAATGATTTTAGGTATGTGATGACATGGCCCATTCAACAAGTTTTTCATTGCATGTGGGGTCCACCTTGGATTCAAAATAACATGTCTCGTTTAAATAGAAAATTCAAATTTTTAAATGTTTCAAACGTCAGTTCTCTCCTTTATCCAAGAAATGCTTGAAAATAAATCACAATCATATGTATTTCATTACGAAATCCATATTATTTCATCTACTTGATGACCAATCAATCACTGTGGAGGGTCAATTATCTAATTTACAAAGGAATTTGCAAGGGCCATACTATTCCATCTGCCTCTTTGACTTCATTAGTACAGATATCTACAAAATAACCGAGGTTATACAATACAATTTTGATCTTTGAAAGGAAAAATGTGACACATTCCTTGCATTACTTGCCTCGTTCTTTTACATGATCACTCATGCTAGAGTCTTCCTTTTGTGCTTCCTCCAGTCATAAATATCTACTTCTCCATTGAAACTTCATCATCAAAACAAGCTTCCTCCATTTGTAAATAATTGTCTCTATTTTGTGGTCCACTGATGTTATTTACATGGAAATTCAAATTTGCATCGCTATGGATTGAAGATCTCTCATTAATTCATACTAATGTGGTTTATAGTGTTACTATTGTAATATTGTTACAAAAGAAAAGGATACAAAATCATGGATTAACACTCATACTAATGAGGTTAATATTTTAATATGGTTTATATTGTAATATTTACAGAAGAAAATAATATTGTATCATTTTGTGTTCTTTCTGGTTGGATAACATGATGTCACTGCATTATGATTACAAAAAATACTTTCTTAGTAACCTTAAAATATTGCAAGGATTTGACCAACTTTGGCTCAAATTATCTAAAATGAAATGAAATTTAATAGACCACATTTTTTTACAATCTTTTGCTCAAAGTACCTGGAATGAAAAGAAAATTATCAGGCTACATTTAAAATGCCATATAGATCCAAGTCTCATAGGTTGATTTATTTTTCAATTAAGGATAAAGGATAGGTTGATATCTTATGCAAATAAGGGCAAGCATATTTAGGCTATTTTAGAAGCTCACTAGTATATTGTGATTGGCCATATAGTTGCAAACACATTTCCCTATATGATTTTAGTGAATGATCCTTCCTCTCAATAATCAAATTTCTGAAAACATTGGTATCAAGAAATATAAATGAATTGTATTCCACAGAGTAAAATGACATATGAAGTACTTGAGAAAGATCCATTTTATCTTGCCAAATAGTTAGTCTTTAATTGTGGCAATGCAACAATTGCAGCAATGGACTAAGGAGATAATGGGGAAAACAATAGCTTAGTTAACTATAAGGAAAACATTACACATGACTCTTCTGTATAAATGCACCATTTAGAGATGCTAAGAAAGTTGGAATAGGAAAACACACTAGTTTCCCACGCGTTAAAGTAAAAAAACCTCCCTGGGTTTATATAAGATATGCTTGCAACTACATCTTGGGCAGCCTCATATTACAACTCCTATGTCTATAGATTTACAAATCACCGATAATGGTCTAGTGAGACTCACCAATCTCTAAAGGCTAACTCTATCATAGGAATAGTTCCACCAGCCTCCAGAATCTGATGCTCGAGGTGTGAATTACAGACAAGTCGTACAGTCATATAAGAGTGAATTATAGACCAGTCTCAAGTCCTTCCAACCAGCAGTGTTTGCAGGATTACATATATATTGCATTTCTTGCATGAATAGAGATTAATTAACTATGCATCTTCTCCAAAACTATCTCTAAAAAGAACCATTATATTTTGTACCACAAAAGGAATTTCATGTGGTTATTTTATTGTTACTGACCATTGTGATGAACATCACACTTGACAAAATATGGTTACCTGAAATAGAGTCTCAAGCTTGTCCTTAACAAGGTAATACTCTTGTTTTAGTTGCTCCAGACATTGGAGGCACCTGTAAATCAAAGGAAAATATAGGACTACTATTAAGTTAAATTTATCAAAATCCTCTACAGACAAAATAGACTAAATATAAAATTACTTTCAATATCTAAGATGAAGTGGGATTACCCACAATTATTTGAATTTATTTCATACCAACACTAATATAAATCAAGTTGGGGACTATAAGACAATCTACAATATTAATTTTTAGAAAGGCTTCAACCCCTACAAGCTAGGAAAATGTTTTGTATTAGGAGAGAAATGCAATTACCCTTCTTTGTTTCTCTGTTCACAAAATGCACGGAATGATACACATTCATTTTTCACTTGGTGCACTCCTATGTAGTTTATTTAAAACAAGGCAAGTAAGTTCATTTATCATCTTGACCAATAAACATTACTGGACAGAAAAGGCATGGTTAGTTATAATTTGCAACAGAAACCACAATAAGAAGATTAAAAATAGCTATTCACAAGAGCCAAGCTAAAATTCTTATCCAAATACATCCTATTTTCTTAACTTAGATAACTTGAACTCCAAATTAGGAAATTAAGGCCTTTGGAAAAAAATTTGAAAGTAGGATCTGCAAGCTACAGTGTACTCTGATAACCAGTACATCGAAATTCAGTCAAAGCAAAAAAATACTTCTAAAAAACAATGGAATAAAAAAAATGAGTAAATGCTCTTGGTCTCTAGCAACAAAGCTTCAGACCTGAATAGAATTAACAAAACTTTAAAATGCCTGGTGTTCAAAAAAAATGGTTCGCTCAAATCTAATTTCCATGGTATCATACCTACAAAGTACAAACTTCAAGTGAGTAATGTACAAATAGAAATGGCAACAAACCCCTAAGTGGCATTAAAATTTACCTCTTTCCAGCATTACAAAAAATTGCCCTTCTCAATAACAAAAAATTAAACAAAAACCATTGTAAAACAAAACACACACCCAGTTTGCTACAACCACAGTAAGTCTCCTCATGGAAACAATAATAAAGGAAAAAGGAAGAATGGATAAACTGTTAAACGGATCTCCAAGGTGATTTGAGGCATTCTTCAATTTTCCTAATGTACATAACAACCCCTTTCAAACAGCTCTGCTAGAACCTTTCAAGGAAGGTGATTTAGGAAGTTCCCTAGATCAACAGGACTGATGCGAGGACAATAATAAACATAGACCATGATAACAGAAGTTTTCCTCCCAAGATATTATGGGAACCAAGTGTATATACCAAAGAATCTGCAATTTCCGTTTAAATCACCATAAGTTGTCCAATTTCAATTTAATTCACCATAAGTTGTCCAGGACACGGGAAATTGGAGAAGCTCATGTCAATTCTCTAGGGTGTAAGCGGTGGTGCTATCATTCTCAACTATTATCAAAGAAATTCCATTTACTAATGCATAAAAACAACTTTCAGTTTCATTATAAGATTTTCATTTTAACAGCTTTCAGTTTTGTTGTAAGATTTTCGTTTGAAAAGGGCAAGAGGTTCTCTTGTAATATTTTTAGAGAAAAACAGCTTTCAGTTTCGTTGTAAGATTTTCGCTTTAACCGCTTTTAGTTTCATTGTAATATTTTCATTTGACAAAGGTAAGCATTTCGCTTGTAAGATTTCCATTGAAAAAGGTAAAGAGGTTCACTTTAATAGTCCATCCCTATAAACAGCTTTTGGTTTTGCCCATTAGCAAAACAGAGATGCATTCAGTTTTTTCTTGTTTACTTGAAACATGGGTAAGAGGCTCACTTAAGTCATTCGTGGACATTTGTCTAATTCAATGCCTACCACATATACCAAATTACATGCGCACACATACCTAGTTACCAAATGAGGTACACCAAATACTCAAGTGAGACACGTTTACTAAAGAACCTAGACGCAAATGTAAGAAAACATTACTAATACACTCACAAAGGTAAGAAAATGTATTTTCTTGTAAGTCAACTCCTTATTGCAAGTCAGAAAGGATTAATATAAGCAATTTCCCCCAACTCATGAGGCTCTTCCATCCCTTTTTCTTAATCTGGAAACTAATATAAGCAATTTCCCCCAACACAACTTGTTGAACAACTGAAGCTAGAATGAGGAACAAATGGATGCACTTTCAAAGAAATACTATGCTAATAGGAAATGATGGGTACAAAGATGAGAAGCAGCATTAATACTGCAAGGAAAATGGAGGAGTTGCAAAAACAAACAAAAATGCCGACAAGCCAAAAAAAAATGCCAATTTATTGCAAAAACAACCTTTGCATCCATAAATACCACAGGAATGAATTCCTTAGCTTAGTTTTCCCATTCCTAGGCCCTTTATTCTTCTATTTTTTCTTTTACAAAATCTTCTCTATACATATATAAAGCTTGAACATTTATGTATATATATCTATATATACCGTTAGTGTTAGTGGGTCAGTGTAATCTATAGTGAAGACTACTACAGTAGATCATGACAAAAACTGACAAAAGGTACATGAGGTTGGGCGCCACCTTCATGAATGTACACAAAGTGAAAGGCATGGCCAAGAATGAGGACCTTCATCCATGGCGAAAGAACGTACAGGAAATCCCTGTCCTTGGATTGCGAGAAACGCCACAAAGGCCCACCCACATTTTTCACAGAGAGGGTCAGTTCCCTAATGGGCTTCTTGGGCAGAAATCAAGGGCAATAACAGTATTTATTTATTACAATAGATTTCATATGCATATGTAGATCTAGTTACCTTCATGGGTAATTTGCAGCCTAAGCCTCTACATAATTTGAGTGCACAAATTCTCTATATTTGTAGTGATGACATTGGTTTCATAGTGGATGGAGAGCTTTTTGTTGAATGCAATGAATGTGCATTCCCAATCTATAGGAATTGATACAAGTACGAGCGGAGTGAAGGTAACTAGGTTTTACCTCAATGCAAAACAAGATTCAAACACCATAAAGGTAAGTGCTCTGGTATATTTTTGGCAATGCATAAGCTTAGATCTGCTTGACTTTCTGCACAGTAGTATTTTTCTTAAAACCCTACAAACTACTTCCATCTTTTTTTCGATAACATGTGTTGTATATATTCTTAAGGTTGTTTAATTTGCAGGAAGTGTCGGATTTCAAAGAGATGAAGAAGAAGATGATATTTATGATCTTGAAAATGAGTTCAATTTTGGCGATCGGGACAAACATGAAGATATGCAGTACATTGCAGAAGTGATGCTTCATGGTAACATGAGCTATGGCCAAGGTGGTGATACATATATGCCTCATGTAGTTCAAGAAAATATTCCACAAGTGCCACTTCTTACCAATGGCCACATGGTACTTGGGACTCTATCATTTGGGGTGTTCTTTTAGTACTGACAATGCTCTCCTGAACATATTTTTGTTGTTTAGATTCTGATTGTTTTTTTTTTTTTTCTGAAAAATGTGGGTCTTAATTTTCTCTTATTTTGATTTGTTTCTTTTTAGGATCTAGGGATCCCTCTAGAACACCAGGGATTTTGATTTGTTTTCAAGTGGATATGGCACTACATCATATCCAACTCCAAGTGTGCCAATTTACATCCGAATCTAAAAAGCAATCACAAATGCATCATAAATGTATTATGAGAATATAAATAGCTCAAAGCACACATTGAAGCCTCAACGAAATACACACAAACCCATCATATAAATCAAAACAAAAAAAATGCGTAGAAATGAAGGGAAATAACAGTATTCATTTATTACAATAAATTTTAGTTGCATATGTACTAGAGCTAGTTACCTTCATTGCAGGTGACTATTGGGTACCTCAATCTCAGCAACTGTGTGACTCCTTAACACCAATATTCTCATAAGCCAATGCATACAATGAATCAAATCCATCAATTCAACTCCCCAAAAATGAATTCCGCAACACCACAAGAAACCATTTTTAAGAATCCAAGCCTTGACCCAGCATAAAAAAACACTGGAACCAATTCAAAACCAAGTCCATACAACCCAAATTCATCAAGAAACCAATTTTAAAAGTCCAATATTTGACCCTTTGGAAAAAACTCAGGAACCCAATTCAAAACCAAGTCCATTTGATCCAAATTCGATGAATTCCAAACAGCTTACAAGAAATTCACGCTCCCCGGTCATCTTGAGCAAGAAAATGCTCCCTCAAACACCCTTGATGGAAACCCTTCTCCGCCTACGGTCATAGGGGAAGGATTTATCGTGGCCTGTGAAGGATATGTGGGGTTCATAGACTTCCTAGATTTGTTCAAGCTGTGGGTATCTTTGTGTTGAATAACATTAGCCTACATGTACTCTTAGAGTTTGTTGTCCCACCAAAATTTTTAGATCATCACCAGTAGTTTCACGGCTCCGGATTTGATCCAAGATGCTCATTTCACGGGATTTGCACTGAATGCAATGGAAGGGAACCTCCATAACAATGAAACCAAGTTAAAAACCTAAACATGGTGATTTCTTATTGGCAAGGTGCGTGGCAATTTTTTATTCGACAGAGGGACGACGATGCTACAACGCAATGGAAGGAAACCTCCATAACAATGAAACCAAGTTAAAAACCTAAACGTGGCGATTTCTTATTGGCAAGGTGCATGGCAGTTTTTTATTTAGCAGAGGGACGACAATGCTACAGTGTTTTAAAAGCCGACTTCAGAGAGAAAAATGCCTAACGACGTAAAAATGGTAGATTTCACATCAAGTTTCCCCTGAAGCTAAATGGTAGTGTGTACTTCTTTTGAAAGTTATAAATATTTAGTGTTTGTTTTAATTTTTTAAATTTGAATTCAAATTCGAATTAAATGGGAGTCAAGTGTCCTCCTTTTCAAAGTTATAAATATTTCAAATATTCCGTGTTTTTTTTTGAATTTTAATGCAACAATACATCGATAAGTTGGTGTTGTTGGAGGGTGAAATGACTAGAAAGAGAAAAAGAAAACTGAAAAAGTGTATGGGCATAATCTTAAACATCCTTTAGACTAGACATTGTAATTAAAATAATGATTTTAGTTAGAAGGTATAAAGGATCTATTAATATTGCTTTTTTTGTTTCAAAATCATCACCTTGAAGATTTAGTAATAATTTTTGTAGAAAAGTTATAAAGGCCTTTAGCCATATTTTCTCCATTTTCACTTAGGCCAAACTAAAGATTTACATTTACCCAAAGTCATGATAAAATAGCCAAATTGAGTGGCTTTTTATAAATCTTTTGAAAAATATTATTTTTATGTCAAAACCGTTGTCTATATTACCTTGATAGTCAAGCATGCATTTAAAATCATTAAAGAAAATTTCAAGATTCATGTATCTAAATCAAAATTTATTCACGCTTGTGTTAAATGTGGGATTATAGTTCTGTTGTAGGTATGACATATCCCATGTCATTTTAACACTGGAGCCCAATTACATGTACGAATATTACTTGGTAAGACTCTTCATGATCTTAAAGGGTTTCCTTAAAGATTTATATTTATTTCTTGAATCTTGGGATTCATTAACTTAGCCGAATTTCCAAAAAATCCATGTTTAATTTATTTGTTTTGAGTGCAGAATGATTGATTTTGTTTGGATCGTTTTCGGTCCAGCATCCCACAAATTGCGGAATGTGGGAAACCTTTTATGTTTCTGACAATTTCATTTTTAAACCCACAACCTGCATCCCACAAATGCAGGATGCGAGAGAATTTATATCTGTGTTTATTTTTAGTCAATCCGCATCTCGCATCCCGCAACTTACGGAGTGCGGGTTGCAGGGTCATCATTTGTTTGCGTTTTGGTTTGTGTACTTCCACATCCCGCATCCTGTAAGATGCGGAATGTGGGGTGCGGAGCCGATTGAATAAATTTCTGCTATTTTGCGTTTTCGCATTCTGCATCCCACAAGTTGCGGAATGTGGGTTGTGGAACAATTAATAAACTTGCAATTTTGTTTTTGATCTCGCATCCCGCAAAGCAGATCCTGGCCGTTCTTTTTCTTTTTACTCTCATCTAACGGTCTGAATTATTTCTTGGGAATTATAGATATGAAAGTTTTGATTTACGATTTTCACTGTTTTTACTGTTGTAATTCACTCTATTGTGTGATTTTTACCTCCAGAATTTAACACGTGATTCTCAAGTTGGTTACCAGGTTGCTTTCTTGCAATTCGAATTGTTTACTATGCTTACTATATAATTCAGTTTTAATTTCTGGTATAAATATTCAAAATATGATTATCGGAGGGGATTTGAATTTTTCTTTGGGAGCACATGAAATTTGGGGTCCAAAAGCAAGACCGGACACACTGTCCCCCTTCTTCAAAAATCTCCTCCACAATCTGAAACAGGTGGATTTGGCCCCCCAAAATCTAAAGCGTACTTGGACAAACAGAAGGGTGGGGGAGGATTGGATTGCAAAATGGATGGATAGATTTTTGATGCAGAAAGCCTCCTAGAGAAAGATTGTTGTTCAAATAATGGGTGGATTCTAGAGCAGACTCATATCACTTACCCATCTTTCTGGAAATCCAAAAAAACACAAGGAAACCAGCCCATCCCTTCAAACTCTGCTCAGCCTAGCTAAAAAATGAAGAAGTTCTCCAAATCATTCAAAATAACTGGAAACCCTTTCAAGCAGCTAAAGGAGGGCGTGCTACTATTCATTTTGCTCAAATCTACTTCTCATAAAAAAAATTGCTAAAAGAATGGTCTAGGAACAAAAAGGATTTGGATGATCAAGCAATCACTTAGATTGAGAAAGACCTAGAAGCACTTCAAAATTTTGAGGGGGGTGGTTTCCCCTCTCAGGAAGAAAAGATGAGACTGCACGCTCTGGAAGCAAGCAGAAATAAGATTCTCAAGGAGAGAGAGGAGGTCATGAGGTTAAAAGGCAGAGCTACATGGATGGAATGTGGAGACAATAACACTAAATTTTTCCAAGCCTTTGCAAAAGGAAGAAAACAACAAAATACCATCTGGGAACTGAGGAAAGAAAACAATGAAATGGCCTCCTCTTTGAAGACCTGACTGCGTTAGGGAAGTCTCACTTTGAGAATCTGTTCAAAGTGGATCAACACGCAACCATAGCAGAGATAATTCAAGTTTCACAGTTCTTCCCTGAAAGCATCACAAAGGAAGACAACTCAGACATAATGGAGGAAGTTTCAGAAGAAGAACTCAAAACGACCTTGCACAGTTTTCAAAAGGACAAAAGCCGAGGTCCTGATGGATGGACGGTGGAATTTTTCTTGGCTTCTTTTGATACCATTGGCCCTAACCTCATAAAATTGGTGGAGGAGTCAAGGATAAATGGTCTTCTTCACCCCCCCTAAACTCAACCTTTCTAGCCCTAATACCTAAAAAGGATAAACCAGAAAGCCTAGAGTACTACAGTCCCACTTCCCTTTGCAACATTACTTACAAAGTAGTAAAAAAAGTAATTGTTGAGAGACTCAAATAGGTCCTTTCAAAGATTATATCGAAGGAGCAATTTGGCTTTCTCGAGGACAGGAAAATTCGTGAGGCCATAGGGGTAGCACAGGAAGGACTCCACAATGCTAAAACCAAAAAGGCTAAGGGAGCAGTTTTAAAATTGATCTATCAAAGGCTTTTGACAAAGTCAGCTGGATTTATCTCAGACTTCTACTAACTCATCTAGGGTCCCAACTTTGCTTTCATAAAATGGGTTTTTTCTTGTATCACTGCATCCTCTTTTGTTGTCCTCGTAAATGGTGCAACATCTCCTTTCTTTCATTCTGAAAGAGGACTTCGCCAAGGCTGTGCACTCTCCCCTCTTCTCTTTTTGCTGGTCACAAAAGGTTTGAGTAGAGCATTGTTGGATGCAAAAAGAAGAAGTCAGATTGAGGGACTAAGGGTGTCACCCAATCTAAACATCACACATCTCCTCTTTGTAGATGACATTCTCATTTTCAGTAATGGAACCCTCAGGGAGGCAGAAAAGCTCTCGAAAATCCTGCTTCTTTTCTGTAAGGCAACCGGAATGCAAATAAACTTCAGAAAGTCCACTCTCACTACTTTCAATCTTGAAGATAATGTCTCGAGAGTGATTTTGGAACTCTTCCCTTATATGCACTATACTTTGGATGAAGGGATAAAATACCTAGGGTTCATACTCAAACCAAATTGTTATAGAAAGGAGGACTGGAACTAGCTATTAGCAAAGCTTGAACATAGAGTTAATATTTGGTGCAATAGATGGCTCTCAAAAGCAGGAAGGCTGATATTGTTAAAATCGGTCCTAGAAGCCATCCCAGTCTATTGGATGTCACTGGCATGGATCCCAAAAGCTATATTAGAAAAAGGCAAGAAAATTTTCTTAAATTTTCTTTGGACCAGGAAAAAAGAGCATAGAGTCCTTCCATGGGTAAAATGGAATCAGATTGCAAGACCAAAAGAGTTAGGAGGTTGGGGAATTAAAAACTTCTTATTATTTGCCAAAGCTCTAGCAGCAAAGGTAGGGTGGTGTCTTATATCAACTCAAAGCCTTTGGACAGAAGTCTGCATTACCCAGAAATATGTCGAATCACTCCCAATGATAGACTGGATCATAAACTAAATATTCACAAACCCCCCAAATGGCTCAATTATTTGGAAGGCTATCTACAAAGCCTTTCCCCT
Source organism: Pseudotsuga menziesii (assembly GCA_001517045.1). Taxonomy (NCBI): domain Eukaryota; kingdom Viridiplantae; phylum Streptophyta; class Pinopsida; order Pinales; family Pinaceae; genus Pseudotsuga; species Pseudotsuga menziesii. The sequence continues at coordinate 319,549 of LPNX010325057.1, read as the reverse complement.
CATTCATAGTGGGATGACATGGAAAATTTGGAATGGAACAAAAGTATGAATTGGGGCAGACCCTTGTCTAAGGAGCCAACAAAACCATCTTCTTCCAAAACAAATGGTTTTATTTTTTCAGCAAAAGGGCCTTTTCCACCTTAACCAAGTGGTAGATCCAGCTACAACAAATATCTAGCAACAAGGTTGGATGGGAAATCAGGATCTTGAAATCCCAGAGCACTGGGTCGAGTTTTGGAGCAAGTACCTCACAACCCTTCCCTCTTCAAATATCCGTCTCACAAACAACTCATAAGAATTGATTTGGGAGCATGAAAAACATGGTCAGTACACACAAAAAACAAGATACCTTTAGATCTGTTGTAATCACTTTCCAGAGGATCCAAAGTGGTGGCAACCTGGAATATGGAAACTTAAATATCCCCTAAAGGCAAAAAAAATCATGTGGTGTACCTTGGCAGAAAGGATCCCAACCTGGGACATGCTCCAAAAGAAGACTTTCACAGGGCCAGAATGGTGCCCTCTCTGCAAGGATGGAGAAGGAAACCCAAACCACCTCCTCCTCACCTACCCCTTCTCCACCCAGGTTTGGCAAGATTCAAAATCCTTTACTTCACAAACTTACTGTTGGTCAGGCCCCTCGATAGAAGAATCTTGGAGAACTTGGTCAACAAATCCCCATCTTGCCCATGTTAAAGCCCTCCCACTCCTTCACCTATGGGGTATTTGGGTAGCAAGGAACTCTGTGATTTTTCAAGATAAAGTTTCCTCTCCAGAGCTGGTCGCAAAACAGGGTCTAGATATAATATCCTTTTTTCCTCAATCCAAAGACCAGCCAGCCCCTAGGATCATCTCTGAAGAGCTGATCGATCATACTTTTCCTTGGCAATATTTCGATGGAGCATCTCAAGAAAATAAATGTGGGGGTGGAGCAATCCTCTTCTTGAATCAATCCCATTACTTTAAGATAAAAATGGGTTTGGGGAATGGCACAAACAACTTTGCAGAACTGATGGCCCTGAAGCTTCTCCTTTGTTATGCTAATGAAGAGGATGTAAAAGATTACATATTTTTTGAGACTCAACGATAGTAATAAATTGGATAAACAAAGTTCAAAAATGTCGAAACATAACTCTTGCAGCTCTATATGAAGAAGCTCACAGGCTTACTTCAACCTTCGATGTCATCACATGTCGACATGTTTACAGGGAAAGAAACAGCGATGCGGACAGACTCTCAAAAGAAGGGATTACTATGGAGGCTGGTTCATGGAAGTTTCTCGAACAGAGAGAAACAAAGGTATATGAATTCTATCATAGACCTTTCAATGAGCCTCAACCCAGGACGGGAGACACATAATTTTTTCATCATTTCTTCCCAATTTTTTTATATTGATACATGCTGGAAATGGTCTTTTCTCTTTGAATGCTTCATACAGATTCTTTGGATCTCCTTAGTATGATCCTTCATCAACAGCGTCAGTTTGGTCATCACCACTCACAGGGGTTCTTTTTGGGATCACAACTCATGTCTATCGGGACTCGATACCTGAATATTTGACTGCAGGACAGCCTATGCACTATACGAACAACATACTGCTAAAACATAATAATGGTTTTTTGCTTATGACCATATAAACAAAGGAAATTTTTGTTTTTGTTATCATATGGCTAAATTGAAACAACAATTTGAAGATACACTCCTGTATGTTAACTTTTACTTGCTTAATATAACAGTTTTTTTTCCTATGGAAAAAAAAACTATAAATATGTGCCGCCCATTTTCAACATAACTATGTGTGGTCCATTTTCAATTTTTAATTATGAGTTTTGGAAATATATTTCTGGTTAGTCTTTCATTACATAATGTATGAGATAAATAGATTAAAATAAGCATTATTTTAAATATATTTTTCAAATAATAATAAATTAAATATATGAAAACTTTTTATATAAAATAATCTATTTTTTTAGAATTGAAAAAATCAATAATTATTTTAAGAAAAATCATTTTATTCTAAATAATATATATATATAAAGTTTTGCTAACATTAATTGATTAATCTGAAGGACAGGAGTTTACAAAACATAGCCAATTGAACACTTCGATTTGTTAAACATGTAAAACCCATCAGCTAAGTCCATTAATGTATATGCATCCAAAATCTTTAACTAAATATCTTTCTATAGAATAGCAAGTGAGAATAAGAACGAGAAGATGAAGAAGTCAAATAGCAAAATAAGAATAAGAGAAAGAGTAGGACTACGGTTGCAATTACTTAAGGATATGAAAATACACTGATAATTTCACTAATCACTTATCAATGCACTCCTAAGTCCAAGGAAACGGAAGAAGAGCTAACAGACAGACTCGAGGTGGGACCGAAGACGACACACGTAAACCGGCCATATAGGAATGTGCAATCGGGAGAATTTCGGCGGAAACAACGCACGAGATTTTCACGGCAAATGATGCTGGTATTTGTTGCGTATGGTCTAACAGATTCTGCAAAGATGTTAGAAATACCAATAACTATGCAAAGATGTTAGAAATACCAATAACTATCCACAATTTGAACACTTTGATGATGATGAATTTTCTAATTGTAGTATCGATAATGAAGTATAAATTAGCACATTTATATAGTTTGTGTTTGGATCAGGTATATAAGGATCNAATCTCACATTTTTCTAGTTATTTGCCATGAACGGTTAGTTATTCATTCATCGGCTATGAGTTCTCCATGCATTTTTATATTCCTTTTTTATAATTGTTTATATGGACAGTGCACTTGTCTCATCCTCGTCTGTAAATGAAAAAGCATAAACAATAGTCCACCTCAAATCTCAAATATAAACTTAAAAACGTGTATTAAGATTCTGGTAACCCCTCCTGAAGTAAAAAATATGAAAACAACACTAGGCTATTAAGATTCTGATAACTTCAGCATTTGGCGAAAGAAAATTGATTATCTACGCCAACGAAGAATTTAATTTCTGTAACTGAGTTTTCATTGCATCTTTATGTGAACCTTATCAAATTAAAAAATGGTAGTGTGTACTTCTTTTGAAAGTTATAAATATTCAATTCGAATTAAATGGGAGTCCAGTGTTCTCCTTTTCGAAGTTATAAATATTCCAAGTATTCCGTGTTTGTGTTGTTTTTTTCCGAATTCCAATTGGATTAAACACTACATAAAAAAGATTAATTCAAAAATTAGTGTTGGATAATTACTAGCAATTGCTCCAAGAAGGTACAAATAAGTTGTTGTTGAAGGTTGAAATGACTAGAAAGGAAAAAAGAAAATCGAAAAAGTGTATGGACATAATTTTAAACATTGTTTAGACTCGACATTGTAATAAAAATAATGATTTTAGTTACGAGGTATATAGGATCTAGTAACCTTGCTTGTATGTCAAAACCGTTGTCTATATTACCTTGATAGTCAAGCATGCATTTAAAATCATTAAAGAAAATTTCAAGATTCATGTATATAAATCAAAAGTTATTCATGCTTGTGGTAAATGTGGGATTATAGTTCCCAAGTGCAAATTAAAAACATTATAGCACATTCGTTGAAAAGATAGAAGTAAAGAATTTTGGGCTTTTAAGTTAAAATGCATACGCAAATTTTATAAGGAGCAACTTACTATTGGAGCCTTACAACTGTGATGAAGTTAAATAAGTGTCAGGGCATTATATGATGAGATGAGAAAGTATGGGGATGTTGATAATAACTATGTGTAGGAAATGCTTTGAAGAGATGGAATGAAAGGATTGGTGTGGATGAATGGTTACGAGTTCCTTTAGCAGAATGTGTATTTATCATTGGCGATTGTGCGAGGTTTGTTTAAAGTATTGGCAAGCCTCCACTTCTAGCTTTGGCTCAAGTTGCAAAGAGAGACATCAAGTATTTCACCCAACTTATGAATCAGCTTGAGAGGTCTACCACAACCATAATTGTAACAAGATTCAACTATAGCGACAAGGGGCTTACTCCAAATTGAGCACAATTTAGCAAAAGGGGAATTTTGAGCATTTGTGTCAAATAAAAGTAGTCAGTAGAATTCCCAATTCCAGTATAAGCAACTTCTACTAAGTTGTTTTGTTAATATATTGGAAAGAAAAGCTTGTTTGTTAACAGAGTATCATTTTTTTAAAACGTGATATGAAGTACCAATAGTAGATTGAATATTTTTTTCAATACTCAAGATAGATGAAAATTGAGAACAAAATTTTTATGTTGTGTATCAAAATGTGTGATCAACAATATCATATTTTGCATATCTAATTTGTCGGTACGTGTTGAACAATTGTATATTCTTCATATCTAATTTCTGTTTTTAACCTTGGGAACTTAGAAACCTCCCAAGAAAATATGCAACAACCTACAAGCCACATATACGAATAGCTCATAGGTTAACCCGGGCAGATATTTCACATCAAGGGAACGCCTATGCTTTTAGCTTCACTATGACATATTAATATGTGCTCCCCTACCCCCTGCAAGAATTGAACATGTAACCTCCTCAATAACACATGTTCTTAACCATTGGGCCCACTCAGGTGTACAACATATCTAATTTTTCAAAAGGTGTTGATAGTTGTCATCAAGTTTGATTCGACTCTTCTAACATTAGACATGTAGGAACACTTCAGAAACTTCTCAAAAACACGCATAAGGGGCATGTGACCCATAGGAAGTCTTTAAAAAACCTAATATGTGGAAAATAAAGACAAATTAACCTCTAATTTGTTTCTAAGCACACCTACAAATCAACCTATCAATATTATTTCCTGCAAGATAAGTTGTTATTTAATACACACATATATACCATGTTCTCCCCAATGTTCCAATATGGGGGGGTCATGTTTCCAGGTGTTCCCATTTGTGCATGTTAGTAACGTGCACATGTTAGTAATATGAATGTGTTATTGATCTCAATTCTTCTTTGGCATGGATGAAATTTTCCATCTACGTTTGTGGGAACAGTTCCCAAACTTGTCGTCCCTCTTCCAAATAAAAACTCTCCACATGTATATTTTCATCATTGCCATGCGCTTGTCGTGCTCTTGAAGCTTTGCTATAGTGAACTGGTTTCTTCTGCGTTGCTGCCAGAGGCTGACCACTGGGCGATGTCAAGAAGTAAGGTAGATTTATTTAGTAAAGAAATGGTGGATGTTGGGCAGGATGGTTCTAGGGAAGCGGATGGAGGGAAGCCTCTTGAGGCTACGAATGGAGTTGGAAGATTCATGAATTGGGGACCTGATGGCGTTTCATTGGATGTTTGCATTCGACTGCTTAAACCATTTCCTAACAAACCACCGACAATAGTCATGGATCCTTGAACACTAGGAGGTTCACTTCACTACAGTATAGGTTCAATTCCCTCTACCTCTCAGTCACAACAATAAGATTCTGCTCTTGCAGCAACTTCCTGAGCTCTTCTGTAAATCCTTATGTTTGATGATGGAAACAATAAGTCTTTCTTTTCTTCGCATCCTGCCCTTCCTACGTAGAGGGAGGAGAATGAATGCTTATAGGGGGAGAATGTGCAGATTCCAAATATATATATTTTTTTGGAATTTTTTTTTATAATATTTATTTATTTTTATTTGGTCGCAGTCAAATATGTAAAAAATGTACCTTTTGTATTTTCTTCATAACTATTGAATGGTTGACCTATTTTGATAACAAAAAAGAATTCGCACAAGTGTATATGAAGACCTACACCAAAAAAAAGGACTTTATTGATTGTGTTAATACCCTCATAATGGGGCCTAACGCTCAACCTTCTAATTTTGGGCCTTCATTAACTTTACTAATTTAAAAAAAAACTATGGAAAAATAGTGTTGCACAAGAACCATATGTTAACTACAACTTTGCATTTTGTTTTCAAAAAAAATTAGTGTTTGCATGCCAAGCTTGGGGCCTAATGCAAACATATGCATTATTTCTAAGAAAAAAATAAAAATCATACCATTTTTAAGATATCATTGTTTTCTTGGAGTTATATGCATTTCCCATAAATAAAAGTTATATACTCTCGAAGGTAATTTGATTGTCTATGTTTCATGTTCTTACACTGTGTTCTAAAAAGCTCTGTAGATACCTCTAATATCTATTTTTAGTGATGATATTTATGTTATATAATTGAGTAGTTTTACCTTGCACTAGTTCTTTAAAGAAGATAATATAATGGATGATGTCACATAAATTTCATGGAAAATATTTAAAAAAACAGAGTTTCTTCTCTGTTTCTAACTTTCACATATTGGTTGTTCTTGATTTGTGTGTATTCTTAAATGAAAATCATAAGGAGACATAAAGGTCATTTAAAATCCCAACTCACAAATTGTCTCCATGGCATGAGAGAAGTCTTAATTCCTTGTGTATTGAAGCTTCCCCTCTTATTTAGAGGCCTACATTCTACCTTGGTCTAGTCATAACTACTAATAATCCTTATTTAATTGCTTGTACATATTACATTAGACACATAATATATAATATCATATCACATAATTAACTAGTGTAGATCTATGTTAACCCAGATCTATCAAGTGTGGAGAGGGATCAAAATAATCTTTGAAACTGAGTTTTACTTTTATTATTAATTTAACATGGTAGTGTAGTCATCTCAATCTCCTAATCAACACAATCTCACAGTCAACAATAGGCTTGTTGGGGGCTTAATAGATGCAAGAATTACGTGTTTCACATGTTGTTGATGTTTGAATTTCTTCCCTAGATATGAGATATATGCTAATACCATAACATTCCATGTGCATGGTGGGTGATGTTTGTGCTAGAAATTGTTCCCAGACTACTAGAAGAACAAGCTAGAACAATCTCAAAAATAAAAGCAAAAGGAAATTGGTTTTTAAGGTTTTGGTTTGAAAGTTTATCATCAAGAAAGAAAATCATCAACAAACTAATCCAAATACTAAATCATGGAAGAATATAAAAGACTGAGCTGCAAATACATAAAATATAAACCAGGAATATTATAAACATAACAGTGATTTCATTCACAACATATAAGCATTTGCATGAGAAAACACATTTATCAAGAAATGAAATTATACATTGAGTGATCAAACATATCCAAAATAAAACCAGCATGAGAGATAAAATGGCTTATAAGTATGTATATATCAAAATCAATATTTAAGCTAACATGAGAGTCACAAGTCTTAGCTTGAGATACATCAGCTCTAAAAGCCTTTCCTTGAGCAAAATTTGAACCCTTGCACTATATGCTTGTCCCCTTTTTATAATTACAAAGATCTAATATCAAGTAGTTCCATCTTCACTTCTTTAGGTCAAATTCGAAACTACTCAGCAATTACATTAACCAACTTTCAAAATATTAAAAACTAATTGAATAAAAATAGCAAAATCGAATTCCTGAGAAATTTGGCGAATTTCTGAAAAATGGGTCTCAAATAAGCCTCTGTATCTCTCGATATGGGATACCTGTGCGAAAACTGAGAGAGATTTTTCTAGATGTGTCCATGATGAACAAAAACCTCTCTTGGTGTTTTAAAATTCCCCTTCAATTGATCGAAATACGTGCCAAAAATTTGTGACTAAAACAGGAAATTACTAAATATTTCAAAGCCTTAAAAATAGGCCACGAATATGAATTCGAATCTCTCAAACGATGATATTTGTTGCAAAACTGAGACAATTTTTTATGAATGAATCCGTGATGAACAAAAACCTCTTTGGGATTTCTGAAATTCATCTCCATTGCCTTGTAATACATGCTCAATTACAAGGACTAAAACGGGAAAAACAGAGCATAACTATGCATCTCTTTTTCTTCTTAAAGCCTTTTTAGCCACTCTTACCCATATTTCACTGTAATTTGGCTTATGTACTTCTTTAGGAACTTCAATTATTCTCAACCTTCGTCTCTGCAACTGTAAAACTCATAACCAAAACTAAAATCGTAACATTTGAAAACCATGATTTTCTGAAAGACAGTCTCATACATTTGTCATGATGATGAAGTTAGGTTATGTACATGTGTCATAATGTCTTCAACAGGTGGCTGAAAAAACTTCCATTATCTTCGACTGTCTTTGACTGCAATGGCCATGATAATCCATCATTGTTTTCTATGATTTAGGATTCCTGTAGTGCCTTATTGCATTAACCTTGACTTTTGCGCTACAAGAATGTTCTTATGCAAATTTTGACAAAAGGCTCCAAAATGAGGGTTAGACCTTAAGTATAAAGCTTCAAATAATTTTAATATAAGCTTTTTCAGACTTTAAGAGATATTTAACACTTAATAAGCCAAAAATAAAATTTGAAAAATAAAATAAAACAACTATAACCTATAAAAACCAAACAAAATGCATTAAACATTATTTAAAATTAAAACAAACCCAAAAATGTAAAGTAAATAAGAAATAAATCTTTTAAAACAACACACATAGACTAGGAACAATATTCGGTCATAACATCTGACTCCTGCTACGGGATTAAATCCTCCTTGTGAGGTTTCAAGAACCTGTAGACCAATGCCTTATGCCATCAAAACTGAAACTTTCTTGTTATTCTGCAAAACTTCCATTGGGCTATTGGAGTCTTATTCAACCTATCTATACTAACTAGTTAAACTTTTCTTGATCAAGTTGTGATCCCATTTCCAATGTAACCAGGCAAAAATTCCATCAACCAACAAAAACTTGCTTCTAACTCCGAATATATGTATAATCAAAAATATTGAAAAGCATGAAAAGAAAAGATCTAGCAGCTCATACTCACTTTCATCAAATGTTATCTCTAAGATAAAATATTTATAAGTTAGTGTTGACTTTAAATAATATGCCACAGGATCATAAAAATTTTGAAAAGTTACCTCTTCATGTTCTGTGAAAAAGATAGGTTGTCCATAAGAATCTTTTGCTCCATGAATATCGTCTAGATATTGGTGATCAAAGACATCAGGATCAGCCTGAATTTGCTCCAGAATTTCTTGAACAATATCAACAATAATGTTAACAAGCTGATCCTCCTTTTCCACACTGTCTTCAAACGGATAAATATCATACATCGGCTCCAATTGTTCAAGGATAATGGTCTGAATGCATTTCTGAATCTGTTGATCAGATTGTGCCATATCACACACATCACACATTCTGGGTCTTGCTTTTCAATTTCATCATCATATTTATAAAAAATTAGAGCATCTTCATAATGGTTTTGAACGACAGATTTATCATAACCATGAATATAAGAAACTTCTGATATGATGTTAAAAGTGTCAACCACATGGCTTTCATCAATTTGAGTATGAAAACAAAAGAGAATAGAATATAATTCATCACAGAATTCTTGTCCTAGAACCTCAATCTCTTCATCATAACAAGGAGCATTCTGCAAAATTTCAAATGATGATGCTAAAGGTTCATGTTTTTCTTCATTACAAGGCTGATCTTTAACACAACAATTATTTCCAACAGTTTATTGAACAAGAGATTGATCTTCAATAGGATTAGCATTCAAATGATTATTAAGACTATTGAAAGCATTATGAGAATATGCCAAACTATCTCTGATGATCTCATCACTAGAATCATCTTCAACCTGACTTAAAACAGCAACTTGATTATCGTAATGATCATGGAATTCTTCCTCGACAGTAGAATTTGAAAACGTTACCTCTTCGTCTTCAACAAATTCTGAAACTACAACTTCTTCATGACATGTTTTGAATCCTTGATTATACTTATCATGATGATTTTTTTGAATCAGAAATTGTATTATAAAAATCAGCCTGCTCACAACAATCTTTAAAAAAGAATTCAGCTGAGAACATATACTTACAATGTTTCCGGAAACGTGTGTGGAATTATTTCAGTGAGGAAATACTAGCAGCGGGAAGAGAAAAATACGATTCTCGTGCATCTCGCTCGAGTGAATACATGAAAATATTCATGAGCACATATTCATGTTGTATATTTAACCGAACCATATATTGATGAAATCTGATGAGGTGATCTGAAGGATTATCCTCTTTGCTTTCTCTAAACCGTGGAAGACAATCTCCCCAAACATCCATAATAGGTACTAGATTTAGAAAACCTGGAATATCGGAGAAATTGAAAGGTGCAAACCTTCAAGCTAGAATGGCTTCCATGGTCTTCGGCATATGCATCTTGAACCAGTGGAGTCGCCAATCAATTTTTCAAGACAAATTTTGTTTTCCTCTTGTTCCAATCTTTCTAGTAGCCACTGTGACCTACTGCTTGGTGAAAAAGTAGTCTGAAAGATGTTCTGATTTTGTTCACCTCTCAAAATCAAATGAATAATGATATCCCAGGGAAGATATACTTCAATTTCATCCTTGGCAATGGCACCAAAGATGTTTGTGCTAGAAATTGTTCCCAAACTACTAGAAAAACAAGCTAGAACAATCTCAAAAATAAAAGCAAAAGGAAACTTGTTTTTAAGGTTTTTTGAAAGTTTATCATCAAGAAAGAAAATCATCAACAAACTAATACAATACTAAATCATGGAAGAATATAAAAGACTGAGCTGCAAATACATAAAATATAAACCAGGAATATTATAAACATAACAATGATTTCATTCACAACATATAAGCATTTGCATGAGAAAACACATTTATCAAGAAATGAAACTATCCATTGAGTGATCAAATAGATCCAAAATAAAACCAGCTTGAGAGCTAAAATGGATTATAAGTATGTATATATTAGAATTAGTCTTTAAGCTTCAAGGAGAGTCATGAGTCTTAGCTTGAGATACATCAGATCTAAAGCCTTTCCTTGAGCAAAATCTAAACCCTTGCACTGTATGCGTGTCCCCTTTTTATAATTACAAAGATCTAATATCAAGTAGTTCCATCTTCAATTATTTACGTCAAATTTGAAACTACTCAGCAGTTACATTAGCCAACTTTCAAAAGATTAAAAACTAATTGACTAAAAATAGCAAAATCGGATTCCTGGGAAATTTGGCGAATTTCTGAAAAATGGGTCTCAAATAATCCTCCATATCTCTTGATCCGAGACACTTGTGTGAAAACTGAGAGAGTTTTTTCTAAATGAGTCCGTGATGAACAAAAACCTCTCTTCAATTTTTCAAATTCCCCTTCAATTGATCGGAATACGTACCGTAAATGTGTGCCTAAAACAAAAAATTATTAAATATTTCAAAGCCTGAAAAATAGGACACGAATATGAATTCCAACCTCTCAAACAATGATACATGTTGCAAAAATGAGACAGGTTTTTATGAATGAATCCATGATGAAAAAAAACCTCTTTGGGATTTTTGAAATTCATCTCCATTGCCTCGTAATCCATGCTCAATTACAATGACTAAAACATGAAAAAACAGAGCATAACTATGCATCAGGTTTTTTCTTCTTAAAGCCTTTTTAGCCACTCTTACCCATATTTCACTGTAATTTGGCTTATGTACTTCTTTAGGAACTTCAAATATTCTCAACCTTTGTCTCTGCAACTGTAAAACTCATAACCAAAACTAAAAATCGTAACATTTGAAAACCATGATTTTCTGAAAGACAGTCTCATACATTTGTCATGATGATGAAGTTAGGTTATGTACATGTGTCATAATGTCTTCAACATGTGGCTGAAAAAACTTCCATTATCTTCGACTGTCTTCGACTGCAATGGCCATGATAATCCATCATTGTTTTCTATGATTTGGGATTCCTGTAGCGCCTTATTGCATTAACCTTGACTTTTGCGCTACAAGAATGTTCTTATGCAAATTTTGACAAAACGCTCCAAAATGAGGGTTAGACCTTAAGTATAAAGATTGGAATAATTTTAATATAAGCTTTTTCAGACTTTAAGAGATATTTAACACTTAATAAGCCAAAAATAAAATTTGAAAAATAAAATAAAACAACTATAACCTATAAAAACCAAACAAAATGCATTAAACATTATTTAAAATTAAAGCAAACCCAAAAATGTAAAGTAAATAAGAAATAGATCTTTTAAAACAACACACATAGACTAGGAACGATATTCAGTCATAAGTGGTGGTGTATTGCATCATTCACTAATGCCATTGTTACCCATAACCAAATACTAGGTTGTAAAAAAAGTATCAACACATATATAATAATGGAAGTATATTACAATATTATAGAGGATCGTAGCATACAACCTCTCTCAGAAAAATATCCTTAAACACTTTCATCTTACATTCTAGTAAGTACGTCTATAAGTTAGGTATAAGTTAGGATTTCATATATATATAGGTGCTAGCCATGAATGCGGTGAGAGAAGAAATCAAACTAAATTGAATATGCTAAATAGTTGACATTGGAAACATAATCCCTAATGTAATGAACATGTTGGTTACTAATTGTTTTGGATTCATCACTACAATAAGATCTATTGAAGTTGCAATTGGAGGTCTTTCATCCACACCTATTTCCCAAAAGAAGTGAAACAAACTTGGAATCATCATTAGTGTTTTTGACATAAAACATATGATGTCCATCCAAAAATCACAATTGATGTTTTAGACATAAAACATATGGTAGCCATCTATTATGTATGTATAACAAAAAGTTGAGTCCAAATCTACTACTGAAATAAACTTCATCAACATGTTCATATTTAATCATAAACAACCCACTTTATTGTTTAATCTCGACATAAAACATATTGTGGCCATCTATTATGTATGTATAGCAAAAAGTTGAGTCCAAATCTGTTGTACAGGAATAAACACCTTATAACCGAAGGTATGGGGTTACCAACATGCTCATAAAACTTGCAGGCAATCAAATTCAGAGTACAGAAAGGAAACGAGAAGATAGGATAAACTCACCCAATTCATGACGGTTGATCCTAGCTTTGTCCTCTTCCGCTCTGCTGCTCCTCCAAACCTTTCAGGGATGTTTCTCCTTCATCTGTAAAGAGCAAATCCTCCAAGTGCAAGCTTATACATGTATATAGAACAGGTTAGATAAATAATATATAGAGTGCTTAATCATAAATATTCATCAAACCATGATACATGAAAGACATTCAAGACACATTTGGAATAAGGATTCTCTTTATTAACAATAGTGAATGAGTTAAGATTACAACCCAATGCCTGAAACAAGGACTCCTCTGCAACCAAAGGATTCTGAGTTCTGCTGCTCCAAAGACTTCTGAATAGACACCACCAGCATAACTTTGCTCTCCAAGTAGGATTAATTAATACCCTCCCCAAGGCCTTTATTTATACTTAGTGAAATAAGGCAGTTTTGAGGGTTGAGGAGGTTGAGATAGTTAATATGGTTATAGTTAAGGCCTTAACAAATATCAAATAATCGCGATTTATTATTTTTAATGTCAAAGGAAAGCATACGCAAGTATTAATACTGGCAACCCGCGTATGACACGTAAGTTGCTCTAAGGGAAGCCCGCATACAGATCTGTACACAGGTTGCAATTACAAATACTCGCGTACAGTACGCGACATGCTATAGGAAAAGTCGCGTACGTACGCGGGTTGCATATAGGCAAAGGCGCGTACAGCAATTGACATATTCAAAGGTAAAAATGGCAAGCTGGATGGATAATGAATGTATTTCATAACATGCCCATCTATAGTGTTTTAGGCAACCTTCAATCCATAAATGTCCTTTTGTGCGCCAACATAGGAAATGTCGGCACTCAGACGGACAAGTGCCATTTGGGTTGATAACAGATGTCCCCTAATGTGTGAGGTCAGAGGGAAGCGATGGCCGAAATACATTATAATCTTTATCTTTGGAGAACTCAGAAATCCAATGGAGCAGAGGTAGTACCTGAAACAAATACATAATAATGTCATATACAAAGTCATATCTGAGGATGCTATGTTCAATATACTGGAACACTAGCTCCTTTACAATATTTGAGTACATCATATGATACAGGTACAAGCCCACGTATATTACAAAGGTGGATCGAAGCCACAATATACAATAATGATGAGTCTTCAAAAATCTAGAAGATGTGTACATAAGTAGAACATAATCTTGCGCAACTTAGTCCATAGGTGAGGAACTAAGGTCTTTATAAACAATCCCAAAGAACCAGTACAATCCAAGCCATGTGAATAAATGTAGGCTGAAGTCAAACATGGAAAGGATTCAACAGTTTGTCAATCAATAGATGATAATCGACAACTGAAGCAAAGGAATTCACCATTGATAAAAGTGAATCCTGAGGTACTATCGTCAAAACTCTAGGTCTTCGTCATCAGGAAGTACTGAAACAAAACCATGCTGTGATAAGGAAGGTAATAGATCCTCCAACGGATCACAAGAGTGACTAGGAACTGGGCAAAGGAAGGGAGACACAATAGATAACATATATTACAATGATGGGATCAGGATAAAGATCAAACATTGGGTTGAGTCCTTGAACAGTGAGCACGACACAGAGATGACCCAAGGAAACTTTTAACTTATAAATAGAACAACTAGACTTATCTATCATGTAGGAGACATGATCAGATTCCCCAGGTATAACGGACAAGAGGAGGAGTATTAAACTCAAAGTAATAGTTGAACTGAAAGCGAACACTGAGACATGGGTATCGGAAAAAACAAAGAGTGCTATGTTCAAGGATGACATGCTACCACTAACTGAAAACAAGAGAAAACTTCTTTCTTACCTTCCCTGTTAAATTTTAACGAGTCCAGGAAAGTCAACTTGGATCTCTCTTCATTTTTTAACAAGCTTGAAGAGAAGAGAAAATAATGCTTGATAGTGTCACCGACTCGTGGATTTAACAAGCCCGAACTAGTACATGCTCGATGGTGTTTTCATAGTTTAGAGAGTCTGAAAACTCCAAAGAAGACTCCAGGGGGGTGCATTTTCGTCCAATTTAGTCTCCTGAGACCGAAAAAGTATAACACATACCAAAGAAGAACTCTCTTAACTTCCAAAGAAGAAAAGGCACACCTTTTTTGTACTTAGTCAGGAAGGTCCGAAAAAGGTTAAATTACCACCTACGCAATGCTCCTTCAAAAGCATCATATAGCCTGAGTTTTACGAGTGTGAAGGAAGGAAAGATCACTCGGAAAGATCCATTTGATTATGAGAAATGGGGCTTACAACAGTAAACTCGATGCTTTGTTCTTTAGGGTTTAACGAGCATGACAAAGACATAAAGTACACTCGAAATCTTTTTCATGTTTTGGTCCAGAGCACGAAAAAGAGAAAACTAAGCTCATACCAGGGGTTCCTTTTCCATAAGTTTAGTCCCTCAGGTCCGGAAAAGTGATAAACCTATGCTTGAGAGTACTCTTCTCAATTCCGAAGAAAAGAGAGCGTTCCTTTCTCGTACGATTCCACATGGTCCGAGAAAGAGATAACCTACCACCAATGTGGATACCCATTCACATATTCTTAACGAGTCTGAATGGACATGTTTACTCGATAGTCAAGTCTATTTTGAGGAGTCAGACCTGGGCCTAAAGAAACTCAATATCTTTCCCGTGAAGTTTTAACGAGTCCGGAAAAGTCAACTCGCGGCCTCCTTACTGTTTTTAACAAGCTTGAAGGAGAGCGGAAAGAATGCTCAAAATGCGAGGAGACGAGTGTCAAGGGCAAGCAAAACTAGTTCCAAGCGCTAGGAATAAACCTATGCATAATGCAAGGAACATGAGCAGGATAAAGACACTCAGGGAACGTCTCCTCAAGGTAAAGGGTGTCAAGTTGCAAAGGCAAAATGATACAAGGCTTAGCGACGATGAGAACAAAGATGAGGGCTTATACAACAAGCTAAAAGCGTGGAAGCCGGCATCAGGCTCATAAGCACGAGCAGGGCACATGCAAATGCATTTATAGCTTGAACAACAAGATGAGGCCAGTAAACAGTTGTGACTCCAACTAAGAATCCTGTCTCCAAGAAACAACAGCATCAGGATCATACTCAACAGAAAAGTTCTGATACAGGTCACTTTGGCAGAAACACATGCTAATTTGCTATCTTCTACAAAAGGTAAAGTCAAGGCAGAATCGATTGAAGAAGATTCTATAGAACCAAGGCTCAAGGGTTTATAATCAGTAAGATCAACCTCAAAAGGAGAGCAAAAATCAACAAGGGAGATAGAGTCTACAGGAACAAACTCAGTATCGCGGGAGTTGAAAAATTCATAAGAAAAATCAAACACCTCAGGATCACTGACTTGTTGTTCGAAGGAAGAGTCAAAAGACTCAACAAGACCAACATAAGAAGAAAGGTCAGGCTTACTAGGCAAATCAGGGTTAGACTTAGTCACAACTGAACCAACATCCAAAAGAAGGTCATACTGTATCAAAGACTCTAGGAAGACTTCATCCAAAGGAAGGAGATCATCCGAGACAGGACACATATCTAAACTTTCAAATGGATTGACAGAGTGGAGAGAAGGCTCCACAGTCTGTATAGGATGACTCACCCGGTCAACTGCTGGGACCAAGTCCCGAGAAGGTAAGCATGAAAACAGAGGCTACTTCTCAGTAGCAATTGAACGCAAACGACAAGAGGCCACATAGTTCACCTGTGGCGGGGGAGTGTCTATAGAAACACTGGGAATCAATAAAGGAAAGACCTGGTCTCTAGTTGGGTCAGGAGAAGGATTAAGAAAATCCAACTGATCGATAGTGACAATTTCTTCGCCAGGATTAAAGTACATCACATGAAAAAATGTTGACACCATAGCTTGCATGGCATAGATATAATCACGTCCAAGGAGCATATTGAAGTCCAAGGGGTCTTCTATTACCATGAAGTCAACTAAGACGGTCTTCCCACCCAAAGTAACAGGTGTTTGAGAAAGAATTCCTAAGGCTATACTAATTCTTCTATCAAATGTCGGTAACTGACTAGTAGTCAACACAAGGCTGGGAGATCCCATGCCTCGCCAAGCATGAGTAGACAAAATACTAACGGAGGCTCCTTCATCAACAATACAATGAGAAATCGTGTATGATTCAACTTTGACCTTTATCTGGAAAGGTGCATGAGAAGGAAGGTGCGGCTCAACTAGGCTATCCAAATCAAAGGAAGCAATTCAAGAGCTTGGTGGGGGTTGATCCGAAGCAAGTTTAGTGCCCCCTTATTCAGTAAGTTCTGAACTGGCAGTGAAGAAAATGTGACTAGTAGACACTTCACTCTCCAAAGGAGGAATGGGATTGATAGATACTGAAATCGATTCAACCGCTTCATCAAAGTCACTCTCCGTAGGGAGAGTGGGATTGACCAAAGATGGCATTGATTCAATCACATCAGGATCACTCTCCGGAAGAAGAGTGGAATCGACCAAATTTGAGATTGGTTCGACTGCTTGATCAACCAAAGGTTGAGTAGGGTGTTGAGAAACTATAGGTTGTTCAAAAATGGGATGACCATGAAGCCAAACTCGTCTTACCTCTTCAATAGAAGGGAATTTATAAGTAAGGTGGTCTCCCTCACAAAGCTTACAAGGAAACCTGGGCTTGTGTTTTGAACGGGTAGCCTTTTCAACAGTGTCAACATGACTCGTAGTGGCTGACGAATTGTCTTCAGCATGAACTACAGAGGCTGAGAGACTGCCCCCAGCATGGCTTGCAGAGGCTGAGAGACTGCCCCCAGCATGGCTTGCAGAGGCTAAGAGACTGGGTTCAACATGACCTGCAGAGGTTGAACTGGTGCCCCCTTTCTTACGTGCCTTCTTCCTATTCCTCCTTCTTTTACTCCTTTTAGACTGTCAATTACTAGAATCAGTACTTTCATCGCATGAGGTAGAAGGAGGAGGAGAATTAACTACAGGTGAAGGGGAAGCAGTGTTTTGATGCCCTTGAAATAAGGAGCTTACTTAAGAAGCATCAGGAGCATTCAAGGCAGTTGGAGTGGAAAACAACCACACCAGTATCCCTGGGGTGAATCCAGGTAGATTCAGGGTGGCCATCAAGGGAACACCAACATTCCCCGTGAGAGGAATAGTACAAGGAGCTCCCAACATGGGGATCTCTTGGTTGGTGTTCAAAGGGGTGTTAGCCATAGTTTCAAACAATAAGACAGAGTCTGAGGTTGACAGGAAACCAAACTTACAAAGGTACACCTACAGGCACACTAAGTACAGACAAACCACACAACACTCACTAAAAAATCCTAAAGCCGAAAAAGACAAACAGGTATAAGATATACTTTCCAGAAAAAAGTTGATAGACAATTACTTGGTGTCCCTGTAGATGTTCTTAGGCACAAGTGAAGGAATCACCCACTGCCCTCCCACACCGTCTACTGAGGTTACCTTCCAAGCCCGTCCAAGGTCAACCAGAAATAGCATTTCGATGTACCTGTGTATGAACCCTATATATCAACGAGACTAAAGGATAACTTAACTATATTGACAGTATGGGGGGACAGTTGCAAGCCTGTTTTGTACACATGGGCAGGGTAGCAAATCCCAAAACCCTGTCTAAGACAGAATCCCCAGATGCGCAAAAACCTTGGTCTACGCTTTGACAAGGAATCGGAGGGTTATCTCCTCAGTCCAAGCCTCCACGTGGCCTCGTGCTTAACTCTCGTTTGAGAGGAGCTTCCCAAATACAATCAACACAGAAAAGGGTTTACCTAGTGATTGGCCAACTACGTCTGAGATTTAAATACTTGTGGAGAGTTAAAACTCCCTAGTCCACAAGTCTAGCCTGAGCTAGTTGGTGTATGACCCTATAAAATAAAACTTACTAATAATTTTAAATTACATCGTTTATTTTAAGGGTTGTTTTTAGTCATAGTGTAGATGGCGTGAAACTTATGTGGTGTTTTGACTCAAAGTTGAAACAAAATGACTAAGCAAAGAGAAATGAAATGCAAAAAGCAAAAACTATTCTCTTATTCTTTTTCAAATAGAAACTTGAAAGCCAAAAAAGAACAAATTCTTTTTATATTTTTCAAAAACAATGATATGCCATGCAATCTAGACTAAAAAACTAATCTACATGCATATAAAGCAAACATGTGTTTTTCTTTTTCTTTTATAAATGCAAAAGAAAACTAAGACTATATTTTTTGTAATTTTTGAGATTATATTCAAAAACTGAAAACAAAACTACTATATGCAAATCAAATGCAAAAGTTTCTAATGCTTTCTTTTCATTTTTCAAAATGCTCAAAGACTACTATGCACCTAAAATGCACTAAACTTGAATATAATTGGATCAAATCAACTATATAAAACAAGCAAACTGAAGTAAACAGATTAATAAGACCAAAAATCAACCAACAAGGGAAGACTGGGAACCCTTGCTTGGGCGGGTACAATGACAAGAAATCACTGAAAAATCACGAAGGTAAGTGACAACCAATCACTATCTAAAGATAGACTGGAAAAAACATTGCTTGAAACCCTGATCACTGATTCGGACAAAAACACTTCAACCTATAACCCAACCAGGCAAACCTACTTCAAAATGCAAACAGAAGACTATCCAAACAAAAGAAACCCAAGGGCTTTACAAGAAAGCACAAGGTGTGGCCACCAAGGTCATCAGACTAACATCACAGTGTTTATAAAGAGGGCCAACTAACAAATAGAAATCACAAAAGGACAGGGACAAGCAAACCCTAGCCCAAAAATCCCTATTTCCAGGCTTGTACGTGACTGTGTATAACGGCAACTCGCGTACTGTATGCGACTGTCCCAGAGAGCAACCCATGTATGTAGGCCTCTGTACACGACTGCGTATGAGAGCAACTCATGTACAGGTACAAAATTTTCTCAAAAAAGAAGGAAAATCCACAAGGCCTTCAAACACTATGGTAAGCATGAACCAGGATAAAATACCACACACAAACTCAAGGCAAAGACTGGTCAAGGGTGACAGAAATAACCTATAGCAGTCTGGGCTCCCCAGCGGAGTCACCAGTTCTGTTGTACAGGAATAAACACGTTATAACCGAAGGTCTGGGGTTACCAACATACTCATAAAACTTGCAGGCAATCAACTTTAGAGTATAGAAAGGAAACGAGAAGATAGGATAAACTCACCCGATTCGCGACGGTTGATCCTAGCTTTGTCCTCTTCCACTCTACTTCTCCTCCAAAGCTTTCAGGGATGTTTCTCCCTCACCTGTAAAGAGCAAATCCTCCAAGTGCAAGCTTATACATGTATATAGAACAGGTTAGATAAATAATATATAGAGTGCTTAATCATAAATATTCATCAAACCATGATACATGAAAGACATTCAAGACACATTTGGAATAAGGATTCTCTTTATTAACAATAGTGAATGAGTTAAGATTACAACCCAACGCCTGAAACAAGGACTCCTCTGCAACCAAAGGATTCTGAGTTCTGCTGCTCCAAAGACTTCTGAATAGACACCACCAGCATAACTTTGCTCTCCAAGTATGATTGATTAATACCCTCCCCAAGGCCTTTATTTATACTTAGTGAAATAAGGCAGTTTCGAGGGTTGAGGAGGTTGAGACAGTTAAGATGGTTATAGTTAAGGGCTTAACAAATCTCAAATAATCACGATTTATTATTTTTAATGTCAAAGGAAAGCGTACGCGGGTATTAATACTGGCAACCTGCATATGACACGCGAGTTGCTCTAAGGGAAGCCCGCATACAGATCTGTACGCAAGTTGCAATTACAAATACTCGCTTACAGTACGCGACATGCTGTAGGAAAAGTCGCGTATGTACGCGGGTTGCATATAGGAAAAGGCGCGTACAGCAATTGACATATTCAAAGGTAAAAATGGCAAGCTAGATGGATAATGAATGTATTTCATAACATGCCCATCTATAGTGTTTTAGGCAACCTTCAATCCATAAATGTCCTTTTGTGCGCCAACATAGGAAATGTTGGCACTCAGACGGACAAGTGTCATTTGAGTTGATAACAAAATCTACTACTGAAATAAACTTCATCAACATTTTCATATTTAATCATAAACAAACCACTTTATTGTTTAATCTCAATTTAATGATTTGGAGAGGAGAAAACATACTCTATATCATTTTCTATTTGACAGTTTAAAAGCAATAAAAATATATAAAAGTTAATTCAACTTTTTATGAATATAAGAAAAGACATACTTCATTTAATTTTCTATTTAATAATTTAAAAACAATAATTATATATATAAATGATTTCAAAATTTAAATGATCTTGATTTTTATTTTATTTTAAAATAATCATCAGCTATGGGTTCTTCATGCATTTTTATATTATTTTTTTATAATTGTTTATATCGATAATACACTTGTCTCATGCTCGTCCCTAAATGACAAAATAGAAGCAGCAGTCCACCCCAAATCTCAAATAAAAACGTCTATCTACTTAAATATTGATGATAAACCCTCCTAAAATAATAATAATAATAAAAACCTGAAAAACAACACTAGCGATTAAGATTCAGATAACTTCAGCATTTAGCGAAAGGAAATTGATTTTCTACGCCAACGAAGAATTTAATTTCTGTAATGGAGTTTTCATTGTGTCTTTATGTGGATGAGGTGAACCTTATCAAATTAAAAGATGGTAGTGTGTACTTCTTTTGGAAGTTATAAATATTCAATTCGAATTAAATGGGAGTCCAGGGTCGTCCTTTTCAAAGTTATAAATATTCCAAATATTATGTGTTCGTGTTTTTTTTTTGAATTCGAATTGGATTAAATACTACATAAAAAAGGATTAATTCAAAAATTAGTGGTGGATAATAACTAGCAATTGTTCCAAGAAGGTGCAACAATACGTCCATAATTTGTTGTTGAAGGGTGAAATGACTAGAAAGAAAAAAAGAAAACCGAAAAAGTGTATGGACATAATTTAAAACATTGTTTAGACTCGACATTGTAATTAAACTAATGATTGTATTTACAAGGTATAAAGGATCTATTAATCTTGCTTGTATGTCAAACCCATTGTCTATATTACCTTGATAGTCAAGCATGCATTTAAAACCATTAAAGAAAATTTCAAGATTCATGTATCTAAATCAAAAGTTACTCATGCTTGTGGTGAATGTGGGATTATTGTTCCCAAGTGCAAATTAAAAACATTATAGCACGTTCATTGAAAAGCTAGAAGTAAAGAGTTTTGGGTTTTTAAGTTAAAATGCATATGCACATTTTATAAGGGGCTACTTACTATTGGAGCATACAAATGTGATGAAGTTAAATAAGTGTCAGGGCATTATATGATGAGTTGAGAAAGTATGGGGATGTTGACAATAACTATGTGTAGGAAATTTGTTGAAGAGATGGAATGAAAGGATTGGTGTGGATGAATGGTTACAAGTTCCTTTAGCAGAATGTGTATTTATCATTGGCGATTGTGCAAGGTTTGTTGAAAGTGTTGGCAAGCCTCCACTTCTAGCTTTGGATTAAGTTGCAAAAAGAGAAGTCAATTATTTGACCCAAGTTATGAATTAGCTTGAGAGATCTACCACAACCATAATTGTAACAAGATTCAACTATAGCGACAAGAGGCTTACTCCAAATTGAGCACAATTGAGAAAAAGGGGAATTTTGAGCATTTGTGTCAGATAAAAATAGTAAGTAGAATTCCCAATTCCAGTATAAGCAACTTCTACTAAGTTGCTTTGTTGATATATTGGAAAGAAAAGCTTTTTTATTAACAGAGTGTCATTTTTTTTAAACGTGAGTTGAAGTACCAATATTAGATTGAATATTTTTGTCAATACTCAAGATATATGAAAATTGAGAACAAAATTTTTATGTTATGTGTATCAAAATGTGTGATCAACAATATCATAATTTTCATATCTAATTTGTCGATAAGTGTTGAACACTTTTATATTCTTCATATCTAATTTATTTTTTTAACCATGGGAACTTAGCAACCTCCCAAGAATATATGCAATAACCTGCAAGCCACATATACCAATAGCTCATAGGTTAACCTAGGCAGAGATTTCACATCAAGGGAATGCCTACCCTTTTAACTTCACTATGATAGATCAATATGTCCACCCCTACCCCTCGCAAGAATTGAACCTGTAACCTCCTCGAAGATAAAAACATGTTCTTAACCGTTGGGCCCACTCAGGTGCACAACATATATAATTTGTCAAAATATGTTGATCATTGTCATCGGGTTTGATTCGACTCTTCCGACATTACACATGTAGAAACACTTTATAAACTTCTCAAAAACACCCATAAGGGGCATGCGACCCATAGGAAGTCTTTAAAAAACCTAATATGTGGAAAATCAAGACAAATTAACCTCTAATTTGTTTCTAAACCTACCTATAAATCAACCTATCAATCTTATTTGTTACAAGATAAGTTGATATTTAATACACACATGTATACCATGTTCTCCGCAATGTTCCAATATGGGGGGGGTCATGTTTTTAGTTATTCCCATGTGTGCATGTTAGTAATGTGCACATGTTAGTAATCTGCACATGTTATTGATTTGAATTCTTCTTTGGCATCGATGAACTTTTCCATCTACGTGGTGGATTGTAATGTCCCCAGTTTTGACCCCGTTTGCATGATGTATATATTGTAATTAATCGTGGTGAGGAGCTCAAGGCAAAAGCCCCACCATCGATTTGGTTTTGTATGTTTCGGCAATAGGGATAATTGCCAATGGTATGTCGTGCTATAAGGCACATTATAATTCGGCATCATGTAAACACGCACATCAATTAAACTAAAACCACAACCTGTTATGGCAGTGCAACGTTGAATGAAAAGGGCATGACTCCAAAGGATAAGGGGTGGGGGATGTCAAACCTTGGTTATGGGGGAAAAACCCATATGTTTTGCCACCTTTGTTTTGTTTTTCCACCTTTCTTGTCTTACCCAACCTCTCCAACCTCTTCAATGTCTTGACTTTGTTAGTTGGGGGCAGTTATTGCATGAGGAAACGTGAGCATGGAAAAACGTGGGTTTTGGCAGGCTGCTGTCAGTTTTGACAGTACGCATGTCTAGTGGAGAACCTTCATTTTTCCCTCACGCGGGTCTTCATTCTCCCGGTGGTCTGTTCTTCCTCACGTAGAGGTATGTTCTTCCTCACGCAGAGGTCTGTTCGTCCTCCCTATGGCCTCTTGATTCGCGCGCAGGCTGGAATCCTCATGCAGAAATCGGGTATGTCTTTCCCGTGTATTTTGCTGTTGGGTGCAAGCTTTTCCTCATGCACAGACCGTTGAGGTCGATTTTCCCATGAGAGAGCCGTACTCACTGTTTTCGTTTTGGGGCGGTTGTCTTCCCCCACGTTTTTTTTTGTTGGCTGTGGTGTCCAATTTCGTTTTGGACCACTGTGTGTTCGTGGTGAGCCGTTTTCTACTGGGGTCTGCGTGTGAGTTTCCATGGTTATGCTGGGAACGTTGTTTATTAACCTCCGTGGGCTGTGATTGGTTTCCATCACTCATTGTGAGTTTGGGTTGCTGAATTGCCCTGGTTTTGGTTGATGTGGATGCAATCATCTTTTGGGTGTTGTGGATGAGTTGTTTTGGCCACGTTAGGGCCAAGAACAACTCAGCAGTGTGGTTGGATTTGAGCTGTGTCTCACCCTTGGCTTGGGATCCTTCCCTGGTTGTTTTCCCTTCTTCACAGGGCTGTGAAGGGTTGTTTGGTTGCTGGTATGCAGTGGTTGCCCCTTGGACGGTGCTAGCTTGGCCGTTTGGTGGAGGCCTGTCAAACCCAGCTGTGTTTGGTTTGCTGATTGTTTTCCCTTGGCTATGTGCAAGCCTGCAATTAACCCTTATTCCGGAGGAATCATGCCCAGCTCGGGGGTGGCAGCGTTGTTGAGAGATTGATGAGCAAGCTGGCCTATGGTTGGGTGGAACGTTGCAGTGACGTAGCTGGTTGTGGGCGAGTTCTTCATTGAAAGATAAGTGCTGATGGTTACTTCATCTTTGCAAATTATGTTGATGACAAATGAATTATAATGAACATGATTAACGCTGGAATGTATGTTTGTTTCCGCTGTATAAAAAAAGGATTATGCATCTGTGCATTCTTGTGTGATGTTGTGCATCTTTGTATGATGGCTGTTAAGCCTTTTAATTTCAGCATTGATTTTTCCTGTTTAAGTACATGGGGTGGTTTTCCCGGTCTGTATTTGGTGTCGCGTCGCGTCCTCTTCGCCGGTCTGAGGGATGGGGACGTGACATGGATGAGTTGTCCACTTTGGTTTCTACGTGGTCAGGTTTGTGGGCATAGTTCCTAAAGTCCCTCTACCAAATAAAAACTCTCCACGTGTATCTTTTCGTCGTTGCCATGTGTCAGGCATGCTCATGAAGTTTTGCTACAGTGAACTGATTTCTTCTACGTTGCTATCAAAGGCTAGCCACTGGGCGGTGCCGAGAAGTAAGGTAGCTTTGTTTAGTAAACAAATGATGGATGTTGGGTGGGATGGCTGTAGGGAAGCAGATGGAAGGAAGCCTCTTGCGGCTAGGAATGAAGTTGGAAGATTTGTGAATTGGGGACCTGATTGCGTTTCATTGGAGGGTTGCATTCAACCGTGTAAACCATTGCCTAACAAACCACCAACGATAGTCAGGGAGCCTTGAACACTAGGAGATTCTTTTCCACTCTGGTATAGGTTCAATTCCCTCTACCTCTCGGTCACCGCAATAAGATTCTTCTCTCGTAGCAATATGCCGAGCTCTTTTGTAAATCCTTTTGTTTGATTATGGAAACAATAAGTCTGTGTTTTCTTCACAACCCTTCCTTGCTACACACATGGAGGAGAACGAATGCTTAGAGGGGAGGGAATGTGCAGATTCCAAATATATATTTTTTTGGAAATTTTGTTTTAATCATTTTTTTTTATTTTTATTTGGTCACATTCAAATATGTAAAAAAATGTAGCTTTTGTATTTTCTTCATAACTATTGAATGATTGACCTATTTTGAAAACAAAAAAGAACTCGCACAAGTGTATATGAATACCTACACACCCAAAAAAGGAGTTTATTGATTGTGTTAATACCCTCATAGTGGGGCCTAACGCTTATCCTTATAATTTTGGGACTTCACTAACTTTACTAATTTTAAAAGTATTAAATTTCCATAAAAAAAAAACTATGGAAAAATAGTGTTGCACGAGAACCACATGTTAACTACAACTTTGTGTTTTTTTTTCAAAAAAAATTAGTGTTTGCATGCCAAGCTCGGGGCCTAATGCAAACATATACATTATCTTTTAGAAAAAAATAAAAATCATACCATTCTTAAGATAATAGTGTTTTCTTGGAGTTATATGCATTTCCCATAAATAAAAGTTATATATTCTCGAAGGTAACTTGATTGGTCTATGTTTCATCTTCTTACACTGTGTTCTAAAAATTTCCCTAGATGCCTCTAATATCCATTTTTAGTGATCATATTTATGTTATTATAGGTTTCCATTGCACAACCAATGTGTTATATAATTTGGTAGTGTTACCTTGCACTACCTCATTAACGAAGATAATATAATGGATTATGACACATAGATTTAATGGAAAATATTTTAAAAAACACATATTTTCTTCTCGTCTTCTAACTTTCACATATTGGTTGTTCTTGATTTGTGTGTATTCTTAAATGGAAATCATAAGGAGACGTAAAGGTCCTTTAAAATCCCAACTCACAAATCGTCTCCATGACACAAGAGGAAAGTCTTAATTCCTCATGTATTGAAGCTTCCCCTCTTATTTAGAGACCTGCATTCAACCTTGGTCTAGTCATAACCACTAATAATCCTTATTTAATTGCTTGTCCATCTTACATTAGACACATAATATATAATATCATATCACCTAACTAACTGGCGTAGATCTATGTTATCCCAGATCTATCAAGTATGGAGAGGGATCAAAATAATCTTTGAAACTGATTTTTACTTTTAATATTAATTTAACCTGGTAGTGTAGCCATCTCAATCTCCTAATCAATACAATATCGCAATCAACAATATGTTTGTTGGGGGCTTAATATATGATAGAATTACTTGTTTCACACGTTGTCGATGTATGAATTTCTTCCCTCGATATGAGATATGCTAATACCCTAACATGCCTTGTACATGGTGGATGGTGTATTGCATCATCCACTAATGTCAGTGCTACCCATAACCAAATACTAGGTTGTAAAAAAAGTATCAACACAAATAAAATAATGGAATTATATTACAATATTATGGAGGATCATAACACACAACCACTCTTAGAAAAATGTTTCCTTAAACACTTTCATATTACATTCTAGTAAGTACATCTATAACTTAGGGTGTAAGTTATGGTTTCATATATATAGGTGTTAGCCATGAATGCGATGAGAGATGAAATCAAACTAAATTGAGTATGCCAAATAGTCGGCATTGGGAATATAATCCCTAATGTAATGAAAATGTTGGTTACTAATTGTTGTGGATTCATCACTACAATAAGATCTACTGAAGTTGTAATTGGAGGTCTTTCATCCACACCTATTTCCCAGAAGAAGTTGAACAAAATTGGAATCATCATTGGTGTTTTTGACATAAAACATATGATGTCCATCCAAGAATCACAATTGGCGTTTTCAACATAAAACATATGGTGACCATCTATTATGTATATATAGCTAAAATTTGAGTCCAATTCTACTACCGAAATAAACTTCATCGACATTTTCATATTTGATCATAAACAAACCACTTTATTGTTCAATCTCAATTTAACAATTAGGATAGGAGAAAACATACTCTATACCATTTTCAATTTAATAGTTTAAAAGCAATAAAAATATATAAAAGATTCAACTTTATGAATATAAGTAAAGACATACTTCATCTAATTTTCTATTTAATAATTTAAAAACAATAATTATATTTAAAAATTACTTCAAAATTTAAATGACCTTGATTTTTTTTAAATTTTTATTTTAAAATAATCATTATTCAATTTTTTTTAATTTAAAATACATTTAATATATATATATATATATATATATATATATATATATATATATATTTTTCACATATATTATCCATAAAATTAAATATCACATGCGTTATATCTATTTTGAAAACACTGGTAGAAAGATTACGCCAAATCAAGAACTAGAATATCTAGATATCAAACTCTATAAATATTTTCAAGGTTATATATATATATATATTTAATATTTAATATTTTTTAATCAAAATTAATTTTTTTTTAAATATATCAAAATTGATATTTTAAAAATAGATCATGATTTGATTAAGAATGTATCTCGGCGACACTTAAGATAGAAGTTCATAGCCATTATGAGAGAAAGTACGAACCTTAAGTATAAAGTGGTCTCCTTAAATCTTTAGATGTGGTTCATTGATATGCATATAGGTGTTGTACCTACATGACACAAACACTCTAGCAAAACATATGTGTTTGGTGGGAGATATAAAAATATATTAAACTTTATATATAAGCGTTTTCATACTTTACTATGGAAATTAACTCTTCCAATTGATTGAAGATCACTTTATAGTACGACTACTCTTGCATAACATATATTGATCATTCGAACATGCAACTAGTTCTCTTTGTTTGCCTATATCGTGTCTGTGTAATTGGATTCACATTGTGGACACTTCGTGAACACTAGTAGAACAAAAGGAAAAATTTATGTGGTTTGTGGATGAAGAAGAATACAAACAACGGCATTGGTATGCCCGAAAGTTTGTAACAATAAACAAACATTTTGTTGATAAAGAATTACACAATGATTTGTCACTGAATGAAAATAGAAACAATGGCACATGTGCAGAAACTTTTAGTCTACGAACAAACTATCAGTGTTCAATATTGACCTAATATGGTAACAAATTGTTTCTTGTTGTTCTCAACACTGCGGAAGATCTATTGGGAGGGGACTCGAGACTCGGAAGAGAGTCAGGTCCATTGTTGACCACAAAGACCATAACCAATCCCCATGTTATGTGCACCTCCAAATGGCAGTGCATCATCCAAGCCCCTGTCTGTTGATGTATTTGTAACTTCGAAATGTATTCACTTGTATGTATTATGTATTGTATTTCTTTGTACCTCGATGTTCCTATAGGGAGAATCATTTATGTAATCAAGTCATGTAAAGTCATAGAGGTTAACCCTCCTTTGTTGATCAGAGGGAAAAGTCCCCGCAATTGAGGGGCACTAGGGTTATTAGAATCTTCTAGTGAATTCGGCCCTGGTAAGTAATTGTCAAGTTGAAAACTAGTATAAATAGAGAGTGAGCCTCTCTATTTGTAACATACACGCACTCAACTATAGCGCATGAGTGAGAGAAGAGAAGCTCGCACAAGTGAGAGAGAGAACAGCTTTTGGAGATCATCTTTCTGTCTTTGGGTTTTAATTTTTCCATTGGTGCTCATTCTATGTCTAAGGAAGTTGTGGAGTTTTCTCCTTTATGGTTTCCCCAAGGAAAATTCATTGTGTCTCTTGTCTCTTCTGATTATTGTTGTGCATGTTATTCTCTCAGATCATATCGCTTAAACGATAAAAAAATCTAACATGGTATCAGAGCTAACATGAGAAGAAGACAATGTGCAGCTACAGAAGCTATGGATTCTTACTTTTTGGGTCTCTCTCCACAGATCAACGTTAAAAGGAGGCTAAGTTAACACTCCATTAAAGGGTGAATCCTTCTGTCGAAGTAGAATCCGATTCTGAGCATTTTCAGTTTTTGACCTACCACTGCAGCAGGAAATTAGGGATTTTCACAGAAGAGGAATTTTTGAGTGAGCTTGGCATAGGATTTATCTCCTCCTCAAAATCGAAATTTAGATACCAAGATCGAAATTTTTGGTTGGGTAAAACTCTGGGAAAATCAAACCCTAATTTGACCCCCGACCTGAAAAGCCTAAAATACTAAAACTAGTAGTTTTGGTACATTCGATATATCTCGATATTGGAGAAGACTCATGAGTTGAAACTCTTACAGGACAAAGATAAATTCCTGTGTAAAATTTTCAGCCTCAGATTTGAAATATTCTGGGAGATATGATTCCTCCAAATCAGGGTTCCAACCTATCCTAGGATTCATCTCTAAACAAGATACCTTAGGATAATTGCTATATCTCGGGCTACAAAGTTCCAAATGAAATTTTGCAAGATGTTCTAGATAGGGCATGGACTGTACTTTCATTTGTAAAAGTTTCAGACCTCGAAGGTGAAACAGTGACATGTGGAATTTTGTACAAGGTCGCTATGATGAACAGTCCTGAAATAAGTCACCTTGGGAAAACTCTCATAAGTCCCAATTGGTGAAACCAAATTTGCTCAAACCTGCGATGTTGGAAAGATGAAAGACAAGGATACCTCAATGAGAAGTTTCAGACATAGAGGAGTAGTACTTTTAGATATATCACATAAACAATATCAGGAAATTCTGCAAAAGAAATTGAAGAAAACTAGGGCATCAAATATTTTGCAGTTCTGATCACAGTTTTGGGAAAATGAGTATGCTGCTCAGCTCTCCTTGAGGAGGCCCATATTTATATCCTATAATATCTGAAAGATTCCAAGTTTTGAAAAAAATGTTTTCTTTGACAAACCCTAGATCAACCAGATCCGGAACCAGGACAAACACCTCAAATCGGTAAGATCTAATCTATTGCTATTTACATTTGAGGTTCTCATTTCAAAATGACCTATCACACCATCTTGATGACAATATTAGTGAAACTGAAAACTTCCAAGTATGGAAGTATAGGACCTACATTATCCTTGAAGAAATTGACTTAGAACAGTATTTCAGTAAGGAAGTTCTAAGATCCAGAGGGAGATGAGGCTAAGGCTAGAGCCAAGAGAATCATTGTAGATTCTATTAAAGATCATCTCATCTCTCATGTGTCATCCTTGAAGACACCAAAAAGAAGTGTTCGATGCTATGACGAAGCAATCGAAGAAGACTAAAATATTGCTATAACCACCTTGAATGGCCTCCTAGGATCATGGGATTCATTCATTAGAGGAATGTGTGCCAGAAGGAAGTGATTATTTTCAGCAGAATCTAGGAAGAGCACACACAAGAAGAAGATTGACTCATAATAAGAGAAGAGAAAATGGGAGCAACTGAAGATCAAGCTCTCACGATCCAAAGAATATCCCTCAAGCGATGAGGAATATAAAGGAATCAACTCTTGAAGAACCTCTTATCCATCTTAGCATTTGGATAAGAAATGATGTAGTTATGAATGAAGAAGATGATAAAGCTGAAGGATCAAGAAGGAGTCTACCCACGAAACGAATAAAGATAAGTATTCAATTGTCATTTCATGATATTATTTTGTTATGCATTTGTTTATATTCAGTTGATGTGTTATGCATGATAGAATGTTTGCATTAATGACAGTATACTACTAATATGCATGTGATGGGTAAGTAGCCCATGGTTCTATACAACTCTCCATTTCTACTTATCTAGAATGAAACCTCTTTGCTGACATATTGGATTAGTGCACAATCTCAATGATGTCATGGTAGAGATGGAAGGCTTCTAGAAAGTTTTTGTGAGATATGGATGAATGTTGTACTGGCTAAAATAGTTGCATGATTATATATTTATACATAATAATTTTCCATTATGAATATGCCTTATGAAATGTTTCTAACCATACAACTAATGCATTTGACTTGTAGGAGAGATCGGGTACAATCGCCTACAAGAAAAGAAGGATCAGACTTGTTCCGAAGAACAAGTGACGACAGTTCAAGAAATAATACAAGATAAAGAATAATATGACGATACTTTCAAAGAAAGAAAGAGGTCTCAGAAATAGTGCAGTTATGTGACACTGTTGAGAGACATCATTGATGCAGAACCTTCCAGCTATGAAGAAATAGACAAGAAGAAAGGGAAGGAGTGCACTAGTTCAAGAAGAATGATGTCAAGGATGTGGTATCGAGACCTAAAGGGAAGTCCACAATATCTTCCATATGGATCTACAAGATCCAACATGCAATAGATGACAATATCGTGGGATACAAGGCAAGATTCATAGCATGAGGCTTCTCACAAAAATAAGGCATAGATTACAAAGAGACATTTGTAGCCAGAGGGATTTGAGGCACATGGCAGGTAGACTCATGTGTGCAAATTAAATAAGGCCTTGTACGAGCTCATAAGACACCCATGGGATAACACCTACATGAGTAGCTTGAAGATCATATAGAGTGATGAAGAGCTTAACCTTTCCTACAAGGTTGAAGATGAAATCCTATAGAGGATTACAAGATCACATATGGGTGCGAGAAGAACTTTTGAAGAGGTTCAATATAGGGGATCTTGGTATCCAGTGACCCTAGATGGATACATAGAATATTAGTAGCAGAGGTAGCTGCTTGTCACTCTAGTACAGAATGTTTCAGTACATAGCATACGAAAGGTAAAGGGAGAATGATGCTCCGCTTCAGAGGGAGTGACTACAGAAGATCCTGAGGTTCGACATGATACAACGGGATGGACAGCTTACTAATGGATCTAGGCTTTATTGAGAGTAAAGTGGACTCCAACCTTTAATTCAAGGTTGAAGGTGGAAGACCAGTTATGCTCTTGTTATATGTCAGTGACTTGTTCCTGATAGGAAAAGAGGAACTCATTAAATATGCAAGAAGGAGACTTGCTACCGAGTTCGATATGAAAGAATTGGGTATGATGCATTACTTTCTAGGCATGGAGGTGTGGCAGAATGAGGATGGAATCTTCCTGGGACAAGGGAATTATGTAGTATAGATCCTAAAGAGGTTTGGGATGATGAACTACAAGGCCATGACCACACCTATGGAATCGAACCTGAAGCTATTGAGTGATGCTTCATCAGAATCGGTTGATGCTACGATGTAACGTCAGATGATTGGGTCCTTGATGTACCTGACAAATACGAGACCAGATATTTGCTTTGTTGTGAACACATTGAGCCAATTCCTGATAGATCCGAGACATGTTCACCTAATTGCTGCAAAGCATATTCTGAGATACCAGAAAGGTACAGTTGATTATGGGCTCAAGTATGAGGCGAATCAAAAGATTAACTTGGAGGGTTATGTGTATTTGGATTGGGCAGGCATTACCATTAATAAGAAGAGCACTTCGGGGTGCTACTTCAGTATGGGATCAGGTGTGATCTCTTGGTTTAGCAGGAAGAATTCCTGTGTGGCACTAAGTACAACTGAAAGCAGAGTATGTCACAGCTTGTTCGACAGGTTGTGAGGCAGTGTGGTTGAGGCAGCTACTATCTGATTTGTTTGATCTCCATTTGGATGCTACTTGTATATATTGCAACAATCATAGTTGTGTGAAGTTGTCGGAGAACTCGATGTTCCATGACAAGTCGAAGTATATAGAGATCAAATATCACTATATCATGGATATGGTGCAGAGAGGAGCAGTGAAGGTCCAGTATGTTGCGATGGATGAGCAGATAGTTGATGTGTTGTCCAAGCCATTAGCTAGAGTGAAGTTTGAGTACTTTGAGAAGAAGCTTGGTGTTCTCCAGATCGAGGTTCCTTCCAAGAGGAAGCGATGAGTCTGTGTTCCTTTCTGACATGGTGGTAGGATTGGTTCCTTCCATGGTCAGATGTAAGTGATGTGCCTTTCTGGCATGATGGTATAATTGGTTCCTCCCATGGTTAGATGTAAGTGTTGTGCCTTTCTGACATGGTGGTAGGATTGGTTCCTCCCATGGTGAAATATAAGTGTTGTGCCTTTCTGACATGGTGGCAGGGTTTGTTCCTCCCATGGTTAGATGTAAGTGTTGATCATTTCCCCGAATGGTAGTAGGTGTGTCCTACTATGCCGGTGGATGTAAGTGCAGAGCCTTTCCTCGGATGGTAGTAGGTGTGCCCTACCATGCCGGCGGATGTAAGTGTAGATATTTTCCCTGGATGGTAGTAGGTGTGTCCTACCATGCTAGCAGATGTAAGTGCAGAGCCTTTCCTCGGATGGTAGTAGGTGTGTCCTACCATGCCAGCAGATGTAAGTACAGATCATTTCCCTAGATGGTAGTAGGTGTGTCCTACCATGCCACTGGATGTAAGTGTTGGGGCCTTTCCCTGGATGGTAGTAGGTGTGTCCTACCACGCCAGTGGAAGTAAGTGTTGGGGCCTTTCCCTGGATGGTAGTAGGTGTGTCCTACCTTGCCAGTGGATGTAAGTGATGGGGCCTTTCCCTAGATGGTAATAGGTGTGTCCTACCATGCCATTGGATGTAAGTGTTGGGGCCATTCCCTGGATGGTGGTAGGTATTTCCTACCATGCCAATGGATGTAAGTGCTGGAGCCTTTCCCAGATGGTAGTAGGTGTGTTCTATCATGTTGGTGTATGTAAGTGCTGGAGCCTTTCTCGAATAGTAGTAGGTGTGTCCTACCATGCCAGTGGATATAAGTGTTGGAGCCTTTCTCGGATGGTAGTAGGTGTGTCCTACCATGCCGATGATATAAGCGCTGAAGAAGAGGACCTACATGGAGGCTAGGCCTACAACTAGTATGAAAAAGGTCTGGCTCTGTAGAACTTCCTATGACGAGTAGAATTGAGAGATAGCACCCTTTGCTCGAGATAGAGGGAGCAGCGATGATGATGATGATCCAGTCTGATGATGATCCAGCTTTCATGATGATCCTATGATGAGGACTTGTGCTGATGAATTGTGTCAAGAGAATACCTTCCTAGTTAAGAGGGAGTGTTGATGTATTTGTAGCTTCGGAATGTATTCACTTTTATTTCGTATGTATTGTATTTCATTGTACCCCAATGTTCCTATCGGGATGATCATTAATGTAATCAATTCATGTAAATTCATAGAGGTTAACCCTCCTTTGTTGATCGGGGGAAAAGTCCCCACAATTGAGGGGAACTAGGCTATTAGACTCTCCTAGTGAAGTCAGCCCTAGTAAGTAATTGTCAAGTCGAAAACTAGAAAAAATAGAGAGTGAGACTCTCTATTTGTAACACACACTCACTCAACTGTAGTGCATGAGTGAGAGAAGAGAAGCTCACACAAGTGAGAGAGAGAACATCTTTCGGAGATCATCTTTCTGTATTTGGGTTTTACTTTTTCCATTGGTGCTCAATCTATCTCTGAGGAAGTTACAGGGTTTTCTCCTTTATGGTTTCCCCAATGAAAACTATTTGTGTCTCTTGTCTCTTGTGATTATTGTTGTGCATGTTATTCTCTCAGGTCAGATCCTAAGATCATATTGCTTAAATGATAAAAAATCTAACATTGCCATACAAAATCACAATCACCAACATCAACCCAATTAAAATAAGAGAAAGTGGAACGATGTGTGGCTAATTTTTGCATACCAGGATTATCAGTTGTTGCTACAAATGCTCACCTCCTATGGACAGGAGTTGTTTCCCTAGCTTCAATCCTTCACAACTACAACAAATGAGTAATAACAGTAAAGAGAACTTTCCCTAAGATAAATAGATGTTTGGAATGAAACTTTCACCTACAATACAATGTAATGCTCCAACCTTCAAGAATGCTAGATCTCCACAGTTTACCTAAAAAAACACATCACAAAGAATAGAACATCACAAGTACCAAAAGCGATCTATTATCCTATATCAAATACTAAGGAGTATGATTATAAAACCAGTGATTGAAACACAATGAGAATTATGGAAAATAAACTTTTTATGGCATAGTCAAATAAAGAGAGAGATTACAACCATTATTCCTTAGTGTTGAGATTTCTCCTCACATGCAAAGTCTTGTCCTCAAAGCTTCAAATTGTCTTCCTTATGCTCACCCTAGATTTGGCTAGAACTTTGGTGCAACAGCATAACATTCCTCCCTTTACCCATGGGGGTGAACCAATACTTATGGCTCTTTTGAGGATAGGAATGGTTGAGAAAATGGTGGATGAGGTGGAAGGGAGATACTAGTAAGGGGGATCTCGAGTCAAGGTGGTCCACAAGAGTAGGGATGAGGATGCCACGAAGATGATCTTCGAGAATCTTCGTAAATATTCTCTTTTTCCTTTTGAAACTTGAGCACCACTCTTTTGCTATGGAGATAGAGCATTACCAGGGCTGCATCGCATATTGATCATAGGGATTAGGTGATGGCATTGCTCATTGTCAACTGACATGTGGCGTTACTAAAAAGTGTAACATTTATTGCATAAAGAGAAAAGGAAATGGTGGACACAAGTTTGAAAATATGAGTCTCGACCAGAGTCTAACTTCACATTTTGGGATTTGAGGCAATTTCTTATGTTTTGGCTCTCATTACATGGTCATGACAATAATTGTGTGTAATAGAATTCCCCCCAAAGCATGAGGCTAGAGGAATAGGATAGGTGAAATATTTGTAAGAACAAGTCATCACTTCGAGGCAAGAAATTGCTTGATCAGAGATCATCATCAACTTGACTTCTCTGCAATACATCAATACTTTGACTCATGTCCAAATGAATCCTCATCAAGGTCGCATACCAATACAAGGCAGATCCATGAAAGGGATGAACAATCATGGCTACTAGAATACAACGTAGATCCATGCAAAGAAGACTCAAACTTGGACATAGCTACCAAACATACAATGTGTATCTATGTCATATGGACACAAATTTGATCACAACCATGACCATACAAATTTGAATCCATTCTAGGACTCATACAAATACTCCATCACAACCTGGGGAAAGAAATGAGTGCTTATCATATACCCAAGTTCTTCATCTTGTCTTCCACAAAGTATGATTCTATCCATGTGATTACAAGGTATTGATGTCGAACATGGTAGAAACCACGTGATTACCGACCAATGATGAGAACAGTTAACAAGTGCGAGGGAAATCACCATTGATTTCGATGATTCCCAAGGTACCCTAGTACAATCTCCGAGTGTGAATAGATGATTTGATGTCGACCACTCAGTTGAATCTTTCGATCAAAGGTCAATGATGTGAACCTATGCCGAGAGCGAGAGGATCTGCCATTGATGAATACAAATCTCAAGGTACTTGTTTTTTGTTTCTAAGACTAATTCCTGGATGATAGGTTGAATTCGACAGGAATAGTCTCGTCGAAGGAGGGCCATGATGAATCCCACGTCGACGACATGAAACTCAAAACAAAGTTCTGGAATTTTGAGTATGATGTAACCATAGGACTGGCTCAAAGATGACTAACACAAAAGTTTGACTGCAGATGCAAACTCTCAACATGACTTCCCTTTGAACATCAAACAGCACGATCGAAGAGTCAATGAAGACTTGGCAGCATTGACTTGACCAAGAAGATACCAAAACATAATGCGGCGGTAGATGATGCATTCCTTAAAAGACTCAAAGGAGTGACATGACTCATGAAAGTGGATCGACTTGGAAGCAAGATGAATACCCAATTGACTAAATGAAATGTAGACAAGTGCCATGTTCAAAAGTGACTAACAACTACCATTATTGCAAATGAAATATAGTTCCCTTATTTTAATTTCCCCATCAAGATTGGGGAAACTTAGTTTCTCCACTCTTCACTGAAATGCGAAAGGTATCTGCATCGATTATTGAGCATTAGCCTACATCTCTAAATACAATGAACAATATTTTCCATTTAGTGAATAATTTTAGTTTGTAGATGCATTAATGCAACGAGAAATGTACCTAAACTTGGACATTGGTAAAGGCATCATGGCTATCCATTTATAGTAAACGCATATGAAACGTTGGGGGCAGGTCCTGTTCGGGTTGCTTGGTTCACAACATCGATAGGATTTCTATTCCACCATTCCCCCAAGAATGCAAACAGAACCGAACATTTGAATCGTGTTAAAATCAAGCATAATTGAGTATTTCTACTGGGGATCGTAATAAATAGAAATAGTGGCAACATAACTAGAAGAATCGGAACCTGGCCATGGGGTTTATCAAAGGGATAAGCATATCCCATGCTGGTAGAGATGATCATGGCTCCATACACAGTCGCTCGAAGCCATGAACTGTGGGCATGCTTACAAAGAGTCCCTTCTTGACCAGTGATGTTGAATCTATATGTGTAACTTTCCCCTAGGCGAATAGGGCATTGGGTTATAAATTCTGGTCCATCGACCCATCCTATGTGGAATTGCCTCACTCTATGTCTGCATATAATCAATTACTTTCTTGTTCATTAGTTGTAATTGAAAATGCACAGTATCTAGCTTTGACATGTAGATGAGATAAATACGCAGTATTAAACTGGCATGTGCTACGACATTAAAATTCACTGATATCAATCTTGACATACCAGTGAATTGTAGCATTATATTGGGCATTGTTGTACACTTTGAACACAAGAGTGTCTCTGTTCCTAACATGTAATGTTGGACCTAGAAACTTATCGTTAACAGTGATTATATTGTGCATCCCGCATAGCCTCTTTACAGATATCAATTGAATATGGATGTCCAGTTAACAACTCCAGATCATTATTGTAATAATCAAATAATAGGCATGTGTATATAGTCAAAATATCTTCGATAAAAAACTTCAAATTTTTCTTAATGCAAGAAATTTGAAATCCAAAAAATAGTATATAATATATCTGGAAAAATATGTTTATTGCATTGCTAATTAATAAATTTTCAAATTCCTTATCTAAAATACATATAATTCAAATTTATAAAATGGAAAGTAATGAAGGTAAGAAGACAAAAATGAATGTCTCGTTGTGTATCTTTGCGGAATCCATCGTTGTCACAAAAACTTGCGTATTCAAGAATTCAGACAGTCGTTGTAGTCGGCGACATATATGGACTATGTTGTCTGTCTAGCATCCACCAAGTGAACATCAATCGGTAGCATATTAATGTACTATGTTGTGTTTCTATCTGCCAAGCAAGTGGCGTCGCTTCAAACGTAACCATCTAACCCAACCTTTCTTTGTCATTTTTTCTTCGTCAACTACAAACAGATGGTGAAACTTTATTGCAAGTAGAACAGTAAATGGAGTAAACGCGTGTCAGGTGTAGAGTGGTTCGAGGGATGATGAATAGGTAACTATGCCCTCAGAAAACTGACCTGAGAGAAAAATGCCTATCGGCATAATTATTTTTTTATAAATTTGAAATTAAGATAAATTGTTATTTTACTTATTTTATTTTATTAATGAACATTCATATTTTATTTTATTTTTTTATTTGATTTTAATTTTCAAAATATTATCTTAGTGAAATTAACATTTCCAATGAGACCCAAATTCTTTAGAGTTTAGGTGTAAAAGCAGACTTGTTGCGCGAGCAATGGAGAAGGCATTAGGGTTTGAATAGAGGGCGTCTAGATTCAAGACCATCTGTGTCTTCTGCGGCAACAATTTGGGAAATAAATTGAGCTATCAGACGGCTACAGTTGATCTTGGAAATGAACTGATCGGCAATGTCCCAGTCGGCCAGATCATGACGAAATTCCATGCCGAATTGGTGTCGAAGACAGCCAAGATCTCTTGCGCACTGTGCATCGACGAGAGAAGTACAGGTAGCTCCAGCAAGCCCCTGCACCATATGGGCTCATCTTTCAACCGCGTGACACCAGGCTTCTTGTGCCAGGGAGATGATTTCATGCGAGCCATCAGTACGAGCAGAGATTCTACCAATGGTGAGAAGTCTACGAATGAGAACTCTGCAAACAAATCATTTTCAATTTCCATAAGATCTCTTAAGGGGGTCTCTCTCTACTTGCGAGTGAACCCACAAACATTTTTTTTGCAACTGAAATATTTGATTCAACAGGTGGATGGAACCCCTCTAGGACTGCAGGGGCTTATCTATGCAAGTCGACAACTCTCATACCATTGGCAAGTCCAAAGCCTTGGGATCTCAAAGGAGGCATGCATCTCCATGGTGGCTAGTCTATGGGGAGGAAACAATAGACCCTTTGCTTCTTAGCCTAAGTCCTTCAAGGATGCAACACAAGAGGGGCTCTCCACCGCTCAAAATCTGGTCCAGACCCCTCACCCAGTCTACATAGTAGATAAATCCGAGGAGTTTCCCACTTTGGAGATTAAGCAAATGGATGTCATTGAGAACCTTTTCTTATTCAAGGAACAGACCCTAATTTGCAGATTCAATGGATTATGGCCAAAAAAAAAAGATCTCCTCAATTGGATCGACTCAAACTAGCCCAAGGAATGTAAGGTATCACTCTACTCTAAAAGGTTTTTTTTTAGTGACTTTTCCTTCTCGCGAACAACTTCTTTCAGTTACGAGCAAAGGGCCTTGGTTTTGGGGATCTGCTAGGATTTTCATAACCCCATGTTTCCCTAAGTTTGACCCTTTAACTATGGTAGTGACGAAGGTTCCCATCTAGGTACGTCTTCCAAACTTACTAATCCACTGCTGGACTCAATCGGTCTTTGAAGGGATAGGAAACACTCTGGGTTGCTACTTTTCCTCCGATGACACTCGCTCTGCATAGGGTCTATATTTACCTTTGCTCGCATCTACGCCACCATTGATATCAGTTCAGGTCTCCTTGACATGATCAACCTGAAACTAGGAAAGTTCATTTGGATCCAAGCCTTGGACTATGAAAACACAGCCTTCAGGTGCAAGATCTTTCGATAAACGGGCCACCTTCTTAATGCATGTCCACAAAGGAAGACCCAACTGCAACAAACCACGAAGGCACACAGATCCAAAAGCTGGAAACTCGGGATGCAATTCCACGAAGAAAACATACAAGATGACCAACTTGATGAAGACACACCCCCAGCAGAACAGGAACAGAAATCCACTCCACCTCTGCTCGAGGTTCACATGCCTCTTCAAGAAGATGAAAGCACGAAAAGCGTCCCTCTACAAGGGCATAAAATATACCATGAATCTTCCTCTTCATACTCTGATAGGGAACTCCACCATGATTCCATTAATGTGATGCAACTGGACTTAGTGTCCCTAGCTTCAGGGGGATGGATACAAGTTAAGAAAAAACAAGGAAAAAAAGAAAAGACTTGAGAATCAACCCATTCAGGGTTGGTATTAACTTCTTTGTAATTTCCAATTCATAGCTTCTCTTTCTGCTATCCTCTGCAACGATCCTATATTGGATGTGGCTTTGGTGTTTAGCTGTGCTATTTCAACCGAGTGTTTTGAGATCTTCTTCTGGCAGTTAACCACTCTTTTCCGCCTCACTTGGACTTTTGGCAGGATGTGGAAAATGGATTGTAACATTATTTTCTTTTAAGGCAATACAAGGTTCTTCACTAACTTAAAAAAAAAACATTTTCAAATCATTCTTAACAACTTAAAAAATAATAGACTTTCAAATTTTAAATATTAAATTAATTAATTCATAAAATATTAAAATTAGAAAAAAAAAACAACTATGAGCCAACTCCCATAATGTATAACATTGCTTCATTTTTTTCATCTTTCACGTATTTTAGGGAATAATCTACTATTGTTAGTAATATGGACTCAAATGAGCCAATTTACATATATGGATAACAAATTTATTTCACGTATTTTAGGGAGTAATTCTACTATTGCTAACTATATGGACTCAAATGAGCCAACTTACATATACGGATAACAAACTTATTTTCTTGTGTTTTTGGAATTATATGAGGGATGAGATAGTAATGGTGTAAATTCATATGCTCTTGTGTTTTTCAATGAATTCATTTTATTGGATGGTGTAAAGTTTAATAATAATTTATAGTTTTTAATTAAAATATTTGAATAATTTCAAAACAATATTTTATATCAAAATATTCAATTATCAAATGATTTCACTTAAGAATAGATGAATTTATCCATTTATTAACTAACTCTTAAACCTCGGATTCAGATGAATATTAATGAGCTCAATGAAAGGGGTACGACCACATACAACCACGTCAAGGTGCATGATAAGGGGGTGTGGCAATCGGAAGGATGGAGTAAATGGTTTTAAGATGGAAGTGGTGGTTGATAGGAACTTGTCACATCGCTAGGTACAGATGATCTTTACAAATGCTCTCAATATTATTTGTTTTGCATGGGTAATCATGGTGGTTTATGGCAAGGATATTTGAATGAATCTATCAGGTTGGTTAGTGGTGTGGATCAGAAGCCAACAATCATTTCTTTGTGCAGAGGTAGAACTTAAAAACCTAGAGAAGAGGCCAATAGATAATAACCGAAAGTTTCTTGTTGATGGTGTTTTCTAGAGAAACCATCACAATCTTAGTTAGTGGTTTGTTGTGAGGGGTAGGTTTAATAGAGGACTAGGAATTATGTTGAAGAAGGGTC
The DNA here is from genome assembly GCA_001517045.1 of Pseudotsuga menziesii. NCBI lineage: Eukaryota > Viridiplantae > Streptophyta > Pinopsida > Pinales > Pinaceae > Pseudotsuga > Pseudotsuga menziesii. The sequence goes on along the minus strand of LPNX010325057.1, from coordinate 277,347 downwards.
GGGGTTGTCGTCATGGTGATAAAGGAAAACAAGGGGAGGGCAGTGACTGCATGACCATGGCTCACCTAATGGCCACACAGGTGGCCTGATTTTCCAGGTTGAACATCCCATACGAGGTGCAGAGGGAAAGGGAGGTCCTGGAGGCAGCCATATAGGAGAATTTGGATGAGAATCGATTTGCGAAGGAGGCCAAGCAACTCAATGACTGGGTTATCATCTAGGGAATATTGTCTCTCGCCTCTTGTTGTATGGTCGATCAATTACTTTGTAATGGGTCGTGAAGAATATGTTAGCACGACTGTTGTGGGAGCACATCCCAAAGGAAGAAGGGGGAATTGAACCTATTTTTTGTTGTATGCAACACCATTCTAATTCTTGGGTCATGTGTGAGAAGGTGTATGCTACAGCTCGTCAGATGGGTGTCAATTTTTCCCAGAGCGAGGGGGATGGGGCTAATCATCTAAGTTCAATGTTGAAGGAAGGAAAACCAGTCATGCAGGGAGCCATATAGGGCACTTGAAACTTATGTATCTAGTCGATTGTTTTTGTTCCATGTTTTTATGGTGTCATTGTATTCTAATAGTCTCTTTATTGGTTTTATTATGGTCTTAGTTTATGTTGGTTTTAGGAAAGTATTGACAACAAACTGGTTTATGTGGGTTGATAGGCTTATCCTACGAAATTTTGTCACTATGTGTTAAAGAAAGGCAATGCATCATATGAACAGAAGAAAGATAGAGTCCTCACGAAGTCTAGTTAGCATAATAAATATAGGGAAGGAGGAGGCTCTTTGTAATTATATCCAGTAGGAAGGAGTGTTTGATTGTGAACCCAGAAATAGACAATAGTTTCCCATGGGATTTCTTTGATGGGGCCATTTAAGGGGAGCCGCCAGTTGGTGTACATATATATAGGTGTGTGTGTGTGTGTACGTTTTCACGATGCCTTCCCTCCTTTGTATGTTTTCAACATATGGGAAGCTCAAAACAAAGCAGTATTTCATAACATACGGATCCCCCCAGATATAATGGTGTCCTTGTTAATGTGGAATGTGCAAGAACATAAAACAACACCCAAGGAGATCAAGCAGTGTTTGATTGTGAACCCAAAAATAGATAGTAGTTTCTCATGGGATTTCTTTAATGGGGCCAGTTAGGGGGCGTCGCCACTTGGTGGAGCAGGTGGGGTGCTTCATCTTTCAAAAAGAATAAAACTAAGCATTGTTAACACTAAAAAATGTTCACCTAGATCTCTATGGTCTAAACCATAATCATACATCATATCCCCACCATTATTTCCTCCATTTTGACCTTCATAATTGTATTTTCACTAAATATGGTCCAAAACATCATTATTCATTTCCCATAGATGAAGGGAATATGAGCATTTATTGTGATTTATCCCCACTCTCTCCAAAAAGGGTCAAAAACCCTAAAAATGAGAATAAGTCAAAAAACCATAGATAAATACCATGGACAATAAAATACCATGGGTCAAAAACCCGTGTACCATCCTGTAAATACATTATGAAGGCGTCCCCCAAAACACTTTTAGTCCATTTTTTTCCAATTGCTCTCAGTCACACTATACACTTTTTCTACCATTATTCCCATATTATGCGACGCCATTCCCCACGGTGTATGTTGATTTCACTCTGTACCCATTTGAATACATTTCCCCGTTTGAAAACTATTCATGGAAGAGAGTGTAGACCCAAACCATGGAGCTACGAGACCGTTTCCAAGGACGGGTACAGTGAGACCGTTTCCAAGGACGGGTACAGTGGCCCACATTTCAGAAGAAGAAAAAAAGGTATTTTTTGTTCTTGTTATGCATTAGTTAGTAGTATATATTTGAAAACCCTAACAATACTATTATTCTTGTCTTGTTTCATTTTGTTATTGTTGAACTCTACCCTATGACCTGCATTGTCTAAGGTTGGTCCTTTTGCACGTAGCTGGGGAGAAATCCCCACTACAAGCATTAAATATGCCCCAGGACAATCCTTGAACAACATAGCAGAGCTCACAGCCCTATGGGCAGTTCTCAGGATAGCTATGCACAAACAAGTGTCAAAGTTACAATTGTTCGGAGACACAAAAATGGTTATAGACTGGGCCAAAGGGAGGATTCAGATCAACACGCCACACCTTCAGTATGTGTTATCATCACTTCGCAAGTTGACGTCCTCGTTCGAATCTGTGTCCTTTACAGTCATATACAAAGAGTTGAATATGGAAGCAAACACATTATACAAATTGGATCTAGCCTTGAAACCAGGGGCCATTGGGGTAGAGCAGAGAAATGGACATGCCACTGGTCATTTTATGATGGTATTTAAGAAAGGAAAAAAAATGAATTATGGTCATGAAATGAAGGATACTACAAAGTAAATGAAGTCATTTGGAAGGTAGTGGGTCTTTTTTGTATGAATGAAGGGATACATTCCAGATTAATATAATGTAGCCTTGTGTGTGTGTGTGTGTGTTCTTATTATTTTTGTATAAAGAATATGATATAATAATAATTTGAAGTAACAATAGTATAATGATAATATAATATTGTCTGAAATAACAATAATATATAAAATAGATAAATGAATTTGGATATTTACATTCTAAATAGTTATTTAATTTCGTGGTGATAATTTATTTGTTTAAATAATATTAAAAAAACAAAAAGTTATTATAAAAATAGTTATTTGTGAATTTGTTGTGTATGTGGTGTAATGTTTCGTAATTAAATTTTTAGAATTTAATTGTTAGAATAATATAAAAAGAAATAATTGAATTTGGTTATTTAAAAATAATTATTTTTTATTTGTTTTGTTTATGGTGCAATCTCCACCATTAAATCATATTTGTACATCCGATTTGTCAAAGAAGGGCTTAACACCACTTCACAATACATGTCAATGCAGCATACACCATTTATCTTAACATATATGATGAAATACATGGGTTCCAATAAGGTTAACAAACTTTACCACCACTTTAACACCAAAGAATATTAATGGTGTTAATACCACCATATAGTACAAGTGGTGCTAACTTGTGGTGCTAAAAGATTGATTTTCTTGTTATGGACAAATTCATACACGCGAAATTTATGAAATATGAACACAATAGGAGAGAAGGATGATCTTACTGCACTGCCACAACTAGCAATTTAGTCCTCTAAGAGCTTGATGGAATCCATTTGAATTATCTATATAGTCATAAAATCACTTTCCAAACTTGTTCTAGATCAATACAATTTTTAGAAGTGCAAAATAAAGTGTGATCTACTTCTTGTGTCATCTTTGGCAATATAATATTTTTTTCTATTTGTTGTGTTCATTGTGTCAGAGATCTATATAACATCTTTGAGTATATTTTTAGTATACATCAATAAATTGCCTGAGAATCCCCATTATATTGTGTGCCTATTACTTGAAAAAGTGCAATTACTACAAACATCGCTTGAGAAATTCGCCAGAATCAAAGAATGAGCTATACAAAGACGATTGACATCTAAGTTTGAATCAGGTCGTGGTAGCAACTGCACAGGGATACCAACATTCAAATTTGAACATGTCCTAGCCCTTCCAGATAATTATGGCCTATCCTAAAAGTGTTAAGCTAAAATTCCCTTAAAAAAATTTAAATTCTAATTTTACTAGTCCAGTTAAGAAGGGCATAATTTATAGCAACATTTCGAAGGAAGGGCAACTTTTTAAATTACCTGTGAATATTAATTTCAATTTACAAACCCTTGGATGATGGGAAATTGGGATTCAAAAGTAGGAATCCATTATTTTTCGTTCAAATTTGCTTTGGAATTGTTGGGTATATGTTATATTTTTTGCATGTGTGTATGGAGGGGAGGTGCGCATGTCAGCGCTGCAGCGAGCAAAAAATTTGGCTATTTATTGATTTTATGGCTATTTATAGCTGATTGTGGCTATTTTTAGAATTTTTCTAAAGATATGTAACTTAATCTCAGTTAAGGGATTGGAGTCTTTTTCTAATCTGAGTTAACGGAATAGGGTATTTGGATGTTGCAGAATACCTATATTTTGTATTGTGAGGATTCATAATGTAATGAAGAGAATATGGGAGGTGTGGCTCCAAGGTTTTTTGGTTTTTCCTGGTTAAGGGTTTCCAGGGTAAATATCTGTATTTATGTGTGACTGATGTGTTGTGATCTCTATTTTGCTTAAAAGAATCTGTATGCTTTGCTTCTCTGAACAGGTTTAAAACTTACATGTGGTATCAAATCTCAATTTTGACATTAGGGGGATGCCTTTGTTGCTAAGGGTTCGACGCAGTTTATAGATCTCGGGTCTGTGATAAACCTGGGTTCAGTGGGAGCTTTGTAGTGTTGATTTGTGCATTGAAAGAGAATGGTGAGCACTTCAAGAATCGAGATTGAGAAATTTAACGGCCAGAATTTTGAGCTATGGAAGCTCAAAATGGAGGATCTTCTGGTAGATCGGGAACAATGGATTGTTGTGGATCCGGGTATGAAACCCACTGCAACGTCACAAGATTATTGGGATAAATTAGAAAGAAGGGCGAGGAGTACAATACGATTGTGCTTATCAAACTTTGTGTTGTTGAACATATCTGGTGAAGATAGTGCAGTAAAGCTATGGGAAAAAATAGGGGGTTTGTATCAATCAAAATCCCTTATGAACAAGTTGTTTCTGCAAAAGAAGTTGTTTCACCTTAGAATGGATGAGAATGACACTATAACAGAGCATTTGAATGTCTACAATACTCTGGTAATTCAGATAACCTCTATTGGTATTAAAATGGCTGAAGAAGATAAATGTATTACATTATTGTGTTCTTTGTCGGATCCCTGGGACAACCTAATTGTTGCAATAGGTAGTGCTAGCCATGCAACCTTAAAATTTGATGAAATTGTATCATCCCTACTATCAGAAGAGATGAGGCGAAAAACCATGGATTCCTTGTCTGTGAGAGGTCTCCCCTAGGAGAGAAACAAAAATAAAGGATCTGGGGGAGATCTAAATATAAGGGTAGATCTAAATCCCTGGGAAAAGGAATAAGGAAGTGCTAGAAATGTGGTAAAGCTGGGCACTATAAAAAGGATTACATATCTAAGAATGTTGAGAAAGCAAGGGATATGAGGACACCCCTTCCACAGAGGCGAAGAACTCCTCAAAAGAAGGAGGGGATGTGTGCCTAGCTTCCATGGGTAATCCTTTAGAACGTGATATATGGCTGATTGACTCAGGCGCGTCATGTCATATGACCCCTCATACAGAGTGGTTCTATGAATATGAAAAGTACAATGAAGGAATTGTGTACTTGGGATATTATTCACCAGCCAGTATCATTGGATGTGGTAGAGTCAAGCTAAAACTGAAGGATGGAAGGATTAGAACTCTACCTGGAGTGATACACATTCCAAATCTAGAAAGAAACTTGATATATGTCAGAAAGATGGATGTTGCAGGTCTAAAGACTGTGTGTGGAGAAGGTGGTTGAAAAATGGTTCGAGGATCAATGGTATTAATGAGGGGAGTTCAGTATGGAACTCTGTACAAACTATTGGGAAAAACCATCATTGATGAATGTAAAAATTCTGTTGTGCTGGAGGAAGGAGGTAAATATGACAAAACCTCGACTGCATCAGGAGGAAAGACAATGCTATGGCATATCGGAGAAAAGGGACTTTGAGAATTCCAAGTTAAAGGTATGGTTGAAGGTATGACTGATTGCACTCTAGATTTTGATTTCTGTGAACATTGCATATATGGAAAACAAAATCGAGTAATATTTGCATCCAATGCTACAAGAGCAAAGGGGATTCTAGAATTAATACATAGTGATGTGTTTGGACCTGTTCATGTTCCATCATTAGGAAAATCTATGTATTATGTTTCATTTATATATGATTTCTCAAGGAACATATGGATTTATTTCCTTTGAAAGAAATCTGAAGTATTTTCCAAGTTTAAAGAATTTAAGGCTCTTATAGAAAATCAGTCAAAAAAGAAAATAAAGGTGTTGAGGATAGATAATGGTGGAGAGTTCTATGGGAATGAATTCGAGGAATTTTGTAAGAAGTGTGGTATAGCAAGGAAAAATACTACTCCATACACACCTCAACATAATGGAGTTGCTGAGAGGATGAATAGGACATTGATGGAAAAGGCAAGGAGCATGCTAAGCAGTGCTAGGATAGGACAAGAATTATGGATAGAAGCAGTGGAGACAGCATGTTACTTGGTAAACCGATCACCCACATCACATTGATTGATAAAACTCCACAAGAGGTATGGACTGGTAAGAAACCCTCTATAAAGCATCTAAAATTTTTTGGTTGTGATGCTTATGTACATGTTCCAAAGGAGAAAAGGAGCAAGTTGGATAACAAAGATGAGAAGTGTATCGTTATTAGATATAAACAGGGTATGAAAGGGTATAAGATTTGGAATCCTATAACTAAGAAGATTGTTTACAGTCGAGATGTTGTGATTCAAGAGGTCAAAGAAGTCCCTAGACAAGAAGTGAATCCAATGGAAAAGGAACCAGAGAAAATAGATTTTAAGTTAGAAGGTGAAGAATCTGACTCAATAGAAGAAGCGGAATCAAAAGAAGAAGAACCTTATACTCCAGTTTTGAGGAGATCATCTCGAGAAACAAGGAAACCAGAAAGGTATTCCCCTCCTGATTTTCGCTCTCATTTTTCTATGTCTATTACTGATGATTATCCTAGAAATGTGAAGGAAGCTGTTAATTCAGAGCATAGTGATCTCTGGAAAAAGGCCATGGATGAAGAAATGGATTCCTTGGACAAAAATGAAGCTTGGAATCTAGTCCAGTTACCAGTTGGGAGAAAATGGCTATTTAAAAAGAAGTTGAATGAATAAGGTAAAGTGGATAAGTATAAATCCTTCTTGGTAGCAAAGCGATATTCTCTGTAGAGGAGATTGATTTTGGTGAAATATTTTCTCCAGTTGCAAAATTTACTTCTATTAGATTTCTTCTTTCTATTGCTACTGCTTTTGATCTTGAAGTAGAGCAGATGGATGTGAAGACAGCGTTCTTACATGGGGATCTAGAAGAATAAATATACATGAAACAACCAGAAGGGTTCATAGTAAAGGGAAAGAATGAGTTGTTATGTAAACTAAAGAAGTCCCATTATGGTCTAAAGCAATCTCCAAGGATGTGGTACCAAAATTTTGACACATACATACTTGGATTGGGGTTTGTGAGAAGCAAAGTTGATCATTGTGTATATTCCAAACAGCTTGGTGATCACTTCATTAACATAGTTCTGTATGTTGATGACATGTTGTTGATTGGAAATAACAAAGATGTTATAAAGGAGGTGAAGTCTCAACTGTCCTCCAAGTTTGATATGAAAGATCTTGGTGCTACAAACTTCATTCTGGGAATGGAGATAAGAAGATATCGTGCAAACAAAAGGATCGGTTTAAATCAAAGAAAATATGTTGAGATGGTACTACATAGATTTGACATGCAGGAAAGTAAGTCGGTCAAGGTCCCTATTCCTGTAGGTGTAAAGTTATCTGTAGAGCAGTGTCCCAAGACATAGGAAGAAGAAGAAGACATGCCACGGGTTCCATATGCCATTGTAGTTGGTAGTTTGATGTATGCAATGGTTTTTACAAGACCAAACATTGTTCATGCAGTGGGAGTTTTGAGCATATATATGTCAAAACCAGGAAAGGAGCACTGGACAGCTGTAAAGAGGGCCTTCAGATATTTGCGTGGCACCACAGATTATGCAATCTGCTACCAAGGAATACCTAGACCAGACAGAGTAATAAATGTACATGGATTTGTTGATGCAGACTGGGATGGAGACCTTGATCATAGAATATCTACAAGTGGGTATGTGTTGATTTGGAGTAGCTATCAGTTGGATGAGCAAGAGACAAGTTGTAGTTGCACTCTCAACTACATAAGTTGAATACATTGTTACAGAGAGAAACTTCCGAATGGCTTGGGGTGTACCACAACAGACAGAGAAACCACAGAAATCAATCCCTTCCCAATATGCAAGAAAAATAAAACATCTAACACTAAAGGATCTCGACTCATACCTTATTGCAGACGGTTGAAGTAGATCCTCATTGAACTTTTTCCAATCTCGCTTGCTTTAGCAATTCACTCTCAACAACAGTAAACAAGGCAAGCATGTTATATAATATAGTGTTAGGCCTACTCTAGCATATATGATCAATAATGTATAAGAAATTAAACACATCCATGGATTCAATATTCATTTAAATGCACATCATTGGATAGGAAAAGATATTTCTATTAATAAAATCAAAGATTACACAAGTGACAACCTCTGTTGGCACGTCTGCGAACCGAAGAAACCGAGTCCTCCACCTGGGCCTCCACCACCTCAATCCTCCATCTCTCGATAGCAAGCTCACAAGCAAAAGCAAGCTTGGGAAGAACACAAAGTGCTCCAAGGGACAAAGGGATACAGACTCAAGTACAAGCAAGCTACGACAATAATGGACTATAGTTCTCTTGCTCTTCAATTCCTCCTCTTCAATGTATCCAAGGGGTTCCTTATATAGTACTCCAATGGGGTAATGGAGGGTCAAATCCGAGCGATCTCGAGGCATATGGATGGCCAAGAGACAAGTTATTCGGATACACATCAAGGAAAACTCCAAAAATATTTGGACTTATGCACACATCCCGATGTACGCGGGTTTAAGGTCAATATCTACGTATATACGCAAGAAAGGGATTAAAAGTCACGTACAGCAAATAATAGGTGTTTTTAGGGATGATCTTGGAAACATCAAAGGTACAATATTGGTCCATGGGGTCCAAAGAGTCTGTAGAGGGACATAGAAGGCCATAAAAGTGTGATCAACCATGTGTGGTAAAATCAGTTGTAACATACATGGCAGCCACTCATGCAAGCAAAGAAGCCGTGTGGTTGCAAAGATTGTGTTCAGGTATTAGGTTTGTACAGAAAGGTGTAAGGTTAGATTGTGATATCCAAAGTGAAATATTCCTGGAAAAGAACCCTGCTTATCATGCTAAGACAAAGCATATTGATGTGCAATATCACTTTCTGAGAGACATGGTTGAAGACAAGAAGGTGTTGCTAGAGAAGGTTGACACCGTGAAAAATGTTGCAGACTCATTAACAAATTCTGTTAGTACAAAGAAGTTCTCTTGGTGTAGAGAATCTATGGGAGTTGATGCCCTGAACCTGTGACTTTATGAGTACATGACTCATTGCTATGCAAAGGAAACAACAAGTAGGAGAATGTTGGGTACATGTTATATTCTTTGCTTGTGTGTATGGAGGGGAGGTGCACATGTCAGTGTTGCAGCTCGGCGATCCCAAAAGCACCTTCGACGAAAATAGGCTGTAGGCCCTTTTCCAATGCGAGCACAGCGAGCAAAATTTTTGGCTATTTATTGATTTTATGGCTATTTATAGCTGATTGTGGCTATTTTTAAAATTTGTCTAAAAATATATAACTTAATCCAGGTTAATGGATTGGAGTCTTTTCTAATCCAGGTTAATGGATTAGGGTATTTGGATGTTGCGGAATACCTATATTTTGTATTGTGAGGATTCATAATGTAATGAAGAGAATATAGGAGGTGTGGCTCCAAGGTTTACTGGTTTTTCTCGGTTAAGGGTTTCCAGGGTAAATATCTGTGTTTATGTGTGAATGATGTGTTGTGATCTCTATTTTTCTTAAAAGAATCTATATGCTTTGCTTCTCTGCACAGGTTTAAAACTTACAAGAATAGCCTATCCCATCCCATAATAATGAAATATTAAGTCCTCCTTTGATTTTTGTGAGAAATCTAAGCAATACAAATCTATGAGAATCCATGAGAGTTTAATGACGTAATTGGGAGCTTACCATCTTCTAGAACCACTTGTGACTTGAATAGGTATATGTGCACTCCACACGTTCCTTTAACATATGAATACTCTGCATACACAAATACAACATATGGAAAATAGTTTCTCCAAGTTGCTAAGGAGGTATATTAGAAAATAAAATAAAAGATGAGATTTTCCATAGTCCATTTTACTCAATTTTAGTGAATGAAAGCATTGATCAAAATATGGAGCACCATTTGATTAATTATATTACATATTTGACAAATGAAAGAAGATTTCAATGTGTAACGAAACTCATATGTGTAACAAAACTCATGTGCTTTCTTCAAATAAAAGATCGAATAGCTCAATCTGTGTGTGATGGAGTGGGAACTTTTCTAATAGAGATGGATATATATTTGATAAAGTTAGTTGGATTTGGCTCTGATGGGGCATCTTCCATGAGGGGTAATAATTAAGGTTTATCTTCTAATATATGTTGAGATGTTCATCATTTATTAGATATCCAATGCATATCTCATAGAGAAGCATTAGCAGCAAATGATGCTTTGTCTCATTTTCTAGTATTGCAGTGTATTTATAAAATTGCAAAGAAAGTCTATTCATGGCTTGGGAAATATCCTAAAATACATGGAGAACTGAAAAGATCTAATGGATTCATTTCAAATCACTAAGTTATAGGTTTTACAAATTCATCAATTTAGGTGAATTTGTAGAGGAAAGGTCATGGAAAGACTCATCAAACTCATGCACGCTTTGTTAAAAGATTGGGAGTTAGGGAAAAAAATATGTATGAGTTGAAAAATAAATAATGTAGCCTTATATCTATTTTTGTATAAATATGTTTTCTTACCATTTTTGTTGGAATGTGCTCATTTATGTAAAACAATAATAATTTTGTGGATCTTAAATTTTGTTTATTTCTTAGGTTTTGTTGAAAAAGTTTATCGTTTTTTTCATTTCGTGAGTGTTTGGAAGGGCAATATTTGTTTTTTTCATCCTTTTTCTGAAGTGTTTAGTTAAGTTATACTTGTCAAATGAAGCACAATTATTTATATGACCGATGAAGGGATGGAAGAATATATGTCCTTCAAATTGAAATTAAGGCCCACACTTCGAATTTGATCATTGAGGGCGACCTAAAGTTTTGTAAATCAAAGTCTTATGTCTATAAATAGTTAATTGATTAATGCAGCCATAAAAATGAAGGATTTATTGCCATAAATGCTGAAAACATTCTTAATCTTTTGTTTTTGTTTTTGTTTTTGTTTTTGAAGAAATCTTAAAGTGAAGGTTTTTTTCTTAAATTGGTTATTGACAAAGGTGCAGTCCGTTATTCATTCCATGCATTTATTTACTGGCCCATGTCATCCCTTGAATGGATCCATATTCATTTGTTTTATATTTTCTATTAAATAATACAATATCCATAAGGTGGTAATGTCCCTGCGACATTGTTAACAAATTGTTTTGAAATCAATAGATTGTTATGACAACTTCTACTCAATCAACAACTCAAAGAAAAACTAAATGTGCAATGTATACCATATCAACAACTCAAAGGGAAAGTATATGTGTAATGTATACATTATGAATGCTTTTAATATTTGACCTAGTAAAGAGAGTATACAAAAAAAATGATAGAATCAAATCACTAAGCCTACATTGGATTTGTATTGCACTATGAATACAACTCCCATAGATAATAGGAGACGCCACCTACTACTAGATTTCTAATGATCACACTAGGTTACTTGGAGACTTAGATATGAATAAGAGCATAGTTCATATGGGATATGGATTAAGTTGAAATTAAATTAACTTTATATTGGTGAACATATTCATGGATCACTTCGAAGACAAGGCCATCAACTCTGCTCCAGAAAAATCCGCAATAGTGGTGACGTTATGTGGATGACAACCACTTCATATGGTCCCATGGGAAAGATAATATAGGGGATTTCTTAACACACATAAACAGCCAATCAGAAGACATCAAATTCACAATGGAAATCGAACAGGACAATAGTCTTCCTTTTTTAGGGATATTGAAAAAAGATGCACACAGATAAATATATTCGATATGACTCTCATCATCACCCGGCACAAAAAATAGGATTCATTAACACTCTGACTATCAGAGCAAAGATGATTTTTTATTTGGCACACTTGGAACTTGAGCTAGAGCACCTTGTCAAAGTCTTCAAAAATAATGGCTACAATGAAAATTTAATAAGAAAAAACATGAAGAGGTCCCAGGAAGCAAGGCAAGAAAAGAATTAAAACGAGATTATAAAATCAATAAAGCTTCCTTACATCCAAGGGATAACAGACAAAATATCCCTTTTAACATGTTGCATGGAATATTAGACCATGCAAAAGATCAAGCAGACCCAAAGAAGAATAAAGGTGTGTACTTGATCCCATGTGGTTGCGGCAAGGTGTATATTGGAGAAACCAATCGTTTTGTACTAACAAGATTAAAAGAACATAACACGAACATCATTCATGGACGGATAAATAATTCCACATTAGCAGAACACTCCATAAACTCCAAACACCACATTCTCATGGAAGACGCCAAAGTCATCACCAACATTCACCATTACACAATAAGACGAGTAAGAGAAGCAATTGAAATTGAGAAACACCCTCTCAATATCAATAGGGATGATGGATGGAAACTCAGCAGGAGGTGGGATCCTATCATTAACCAAATAAAAATAAAACAGTGACATCTTAGTAATGTTTTTAAGGGCCGACATAATTCAAAAATTAGGCTAAGATACATTATTAATAATGAAACCAATTGAAAGATTAAGTTGGGAAACTGTATAGTATATCCTGAAGATGGGTTGAACTACCCATCCCGAAACATCAAGAGTTTTGCATTTTTCACATCACATGGGGTTCCTTTGGTTAAAGCATGATTACCCATGAAAGCAGAAATGAAAAAAATTCTAACTTATTTTGATCTCACTGACAATTATAACCTAGGATGAAAAATATAAACTTAAAGTCAATGAGTAAATATTTCAAGTGCCTGAGGAACTGAGGTGACAAATTCCATCTACTCATAGCTTATCATCCATTCACTTTCTTCCTAGTGGATTCAAGCCCCAATTATTCAGTCGAGTCAAGCCCTAAGTCTCCTAAGTCTACCAAAGCAATTTACATCTTAGGAAAATAAATAACTTTACCTACAATTCTTTTACCGAGGATGTTACAGTTTAATCACTCATACAGGACTTGGAGATATCATAAGAGAGGTGCACTAGTGAAAATGGTTGCAACATTTGAAGAAGAGGATGAGTAAAGATTGAGTATCATTCCAAAAGGGGATATTTTTAGGTCAATATAGAACTTTAGCTATAAGTTTGGTTCAAGCATGTTTCATACCATCCCACCGAGAGGAGATGGATAAACAATATTCAATTATCTTTGGTCGAAGTTTCAGATGTTTTTTCATTATATTTTAGGAGATGTTCCCTCGATAATTTAGGGTTTCTAAATGATTTCGAAATCAGCTTCAAACATGTTAGTGTGGCACTTTTTCTATAACTCCTATTTTAGGACATTTCATACCGTGAAACTTGGAGAATATGAATTATATATATATATTGATGTACTTGTGGTTCAAGCTTTAGATGTTGTTTCACTTAATTCTCAGAGATATTACCTCAGAAAGTTAGGTTTCTGAATGATCTTGAAATCATCTTTAAACAAGTGATTTTGGAATTTTTGTTGTAATTTTGTTCTACGATGTTTCAGAAAATGAAACTTGGATGAGATGAAGCAGATATCTTGAAGTACTTGTGGTACAAGTTTTCAATGTTGGTTTAGTATAGTTTTATATATAGACTCTCTGGAAGCAAGGGATTTTGTATTGTATGAAGTAGTTTGGAAGTAGAATATGGTGCATATGTAGAAATAGGTGTTGTCATTTGGAAGAGTGGAGATTGTCCTAGGATCAAAACATAGAAGGAAGTAAAAGCAGAGTCATAGGTAGCAATAGTAGCAATAATAGTAGCAACAATAGGATATTGGTTTCTCCAATAGGTCGGTGACTACATATTACTGAGTTGGTGCTCAGTTGAGGAGATTGGTGTCTCTAGTAGGTTGGTTCCTACATATTGTTGATTTGGTGCTCATTTGATGGGATTGTCGTCTCTAGTAGGTTGGTACCTACAAATATTGTAAAGATAAATTTTGTAGTTTTATCCCAAAATGGTTTCCACGTTAAATTATGTGTATTTACTATTTCAAAGCAAATGAATGATTGATGAATGGTTAAAATAAGAAAGAGTAGTTTATACTAATTCACCTCCCCCCCATCTAATTGTAACTATAAATACAATTGTTCTTGGGGTCCCTATTTGCAAGAGATGTGCATGGATTAAAAAAATTAAGACACAAAAAACCTCTTATTTAATACATATATACTATATGTGTGTGTAATAGAGTATCTCCCTTATGTTGTCCTCTAAAAACTGAGGGAACTGGGTCTATCTCCATCCATCCCCACAAAAGAATATCACCTTGTCCCTGAACATTGGTGGAAAACAACCATCAATCCATCCTTGTTACCAAATACACAATTCTAAAAAATAAAAATAAACGTGTTTAATAGTTGTTTACTTGGATATATAAAGATCCACTCATTTTTACATGATTTTACCCTTGCCAAAAAATAATAGTTTAACATGAAACAACTTTCTAGCAGCTTCACAAATTTCACATGTTTATTTTAGCAACCTAACTAAACCCAAAGGAATTTATTGGATAAATTTTTTTTCTTCTTTACATATAATGTATTTTAGTAGTGCACATTTCCTCTTTCATGTCTCTATTTGTATTCTCTTTGGCATAATGTTTCCTGGTGACACTACCTTTGCATCCCTAGGGGATGGAGATATGGGGATAGATTGAGGACATCCCTTGTAAATGGGGACATCGATTACAAAAAGGGGATGCATAGGCATCTCTTCTCCTTAAATAGGACATACCTTGCAAAGCAAGGACACTTACCCCATAAACACTTTCATTTAACCTACATTACTAACACTACCCTAAAAGTACAATGAATTCAAAAATAGGAAGAAAATGTATGTTAAAAAATATCATCAAATTTGGTCATCCTAATTTCAGCCATGATTGACATTTTTCAAAAAGATATAGATGTTCTTCAAATTGGAACCAAAGCAGATATGCTAGGTCTCCTTGTTTCTGAATAAAGACGGATCTCATGTGACCTCCATTTGTCTCTTAGATGTGACAATCTTGATGGCCATTCAATCAAATTTTAACAAGAGGGAAGCAAGGGGAAGACTTGGAACAATAGAGTGGGAATCATGTGAGTAGTTTTGATGTCCTTTTATTCTTTTTCAAATGATGTTCCCAATACAGTCTCCTATCACACCTCTTCCATCCTCACTTCCCTAAAACTTGGTGTAACTTAGCTTTGGCATGTATTAAATGTCTTGAAAAAAGGATTTTCTTCTTCTACCGAATATCTTTTTCTATTTCTCAACATCACAAGTAAAGATTCAAAATCAGCATTCAATTTTGCAGATGAGTTGCAATTTCTTGATTATTTACTTCATATTTCAAGTACTTTGAAGTTTTCTAATGTGAATGTTGGTATACTTCCAGTATATCATAAAACATTGTCATTTTCCATATTTTTAAGTCATAATTTTCCAATTCTACTAAACATGGAGTTTGAGAATTGTAATAAGAAGCATTTTTATTTAGTTTTCTTACCTGCAAATATTTTTTTAGATATGTAAGGCCATTATCACCGACACCGACACATCGAACCAAAGATAAATATTCAAGATGATTTAGGTGCTTAATTAAGGCAAGAGATGTGTTTGTTATCTGCAAAAAATATAGATCTGGTCAGTATAAAAGAATCCATAAAATTACTATGCAAACAATTAGATATAAGCGGGCATTTTAGCAAGCAACACTTGTATTATTAAAAATAACATAAAACATAATGGAAGTATACTTACTCACTACCTAACTTCCTATGCAATTACTTTTTTGTATTATAGCCACAATCTAACTCAACCCACAATCTAACCCAACTCACAATCTACATTAATTAAGATAAAGTTATAGGATATCTCTTCAAATGCGCCAATGCAGTTTCGAAGATAAAAAGGGTAGATGAAAATAATGTTGAAAATCATCTCAACTTAATGGATTATGTTATAAGCTAAACACAGATTGGATGAAATCTAAATCAATATCTCCCAAAACTCATTGCAATCTCCACAATGGTTTTTTTTCTTAAATAGGGAATATAGTGCAGCCTAGGACTTATATTGACATGGAAGAGCTGAACAATTGCAAACGAAATCCATCCAGTTGTGAAGTTGGGTTGATGACTTCAAGAAAGGTAACAGTAAGGATGAAAAGACATATGAACAACATTTATTGATATATGATTTACTGGAAAATTGGAAGCCTATTGACCCCTCCAGTCAAATACATGGAAAACAACAACCTATTTAAGCATGAAAATAGATCTAAACAACTTTTATTGATATCTTATTTACTGGAAAACTGAAAGCCTACAGACTCAAGTCAAACTTATACATGGAAAACAACAACCTATTTAATTATGAAAATAAATCTAAATAGCTTTTATTGTATCTAATTTAGTAGAAAACTGGAGACCTATTGACACCTCAAGTCAAAACATATACATGGAAAACAACATCTTATTAATGGTATCATATCAATTCTAACATTGTTTAAGATTAACAAAAAGAGTGTTACCTGCAAATATAATTCATAACAATTATGCAACCACTTTTTGCATGTTTGTGCAAGGCAATGCATTACCAATAGAATAAATGTGATAGTCATTGTGTCTACTACTCTTGGTAAATACAATCAACTACAAATAGCAAAATGTGACTAAAACTCATATGACTAAGCAAGATTTGAAAAAACCACTTTTTTGAACAGGTGTATTTACTACTCTTTTTAACATAAGAATAAATATAGATAATTATCATCGACAACAACGAGTTCGACAGTTTACAAGGCGAGTTGTCTAACTAGGGGACGATTTTTCCCCTATTTTCAGCTGGTTTTTACCTGTTTATGGCCATGAATCTTCACAAAATTTTCAAACCTTGCAAAAACATTGCTAGATCTTACAGAGTGTGGGTGTTTGGTGGTTTTCATGTCACGTGATTTCAATTCTGCACTTAAAATTTCCCAACAAACAATAAAAATTACAATTCATCGGATTTCGGCTGAAAATAAGGCAGAAAGTCAAAATTGTCCCCTAGTTAGACAACTCCTTTACAAGGTGCACAGCCCATTGAAACCTATATCACATGCATCTATACCTATGACATCAGCGCACTACCATATCCCCACTCCAAATCCCAATAATGACATCACAACCTGTAAACCAATAGAAAATAGACAAATTAACTTCTTCTTTTTTAAGAAAATAAATAAATAAAGTACGAAAAGACTTTGCATTCGGAAAATTTGAGTCTCATACAGGCATGCTAATAGCCCCAAAATGCTCCCTACATGTTAGATCAGAAATCTCAACTCAGATGTTCACACCGCGAATCGAAGATAAAAAATGAAGATCACATACAAAATTGAAATCAATTTTGTGAATTGGTCCATGATGACCCTATAAATGCAATGTGGCATAAGTGCACTACCCAAGTATGAGATACAATTCCTGAGTCCAACATCATGCATTGATGGGCCAATCCTATCTCAAATAAATAACATAATTAAAAACTAGAATTTAATGTTTTACTTTAAGCCTAAAGTAAATATTAGGAAACCAAATAAGTAAACCATGTATAAAAAACTAATAACCCATCATGATTCATATATGTCTCCGTAGGGACATAAAAATTACCTTACATTGGGTGTAACAAAATGTTTCCAATTATCTAGGTTCATTGACATAGTTGGGAAAATTGTGCATATTTTGCAACACTACATATAGTTATATAATCCATATTTTGATATTCTATTTTTTCGACATTATGGGGGAGGGTGTGAATTATGTCAATCTATACAGGGTTCAGGATCTCACAATTAAGACGTTACGTCGAAGAACCAAAGACACGTTGCGTATACGCCCGAGGAAAATAAATGATTATAGAGGAAGTGTATTATGAGGAGGATCCTCAACATGGTCCAATTTTTTGTATGGATCAAGAAATCTATGGTACGTTCAGCATGGAGGAGTCACAAGTGGATAAATATTCCTTGCATGATCCGACACACGCGAATATTTCAATAGGTAAACCTCTTGAAAACATAAGGAGGATGATGTCAGCAAAAAAGCAGTACAACAAGCTCATGGGGTGCAAAAAACACAAGGCATACGGCCGAAGAAAGGTTATGTGGAATTCTTAGTCGAAAGGGATATCCAGATTGATCAAGTTCCATCTTACTTGGACCTGGCACTGGTGGGACATTTATGTGGGAAGATAATCGAATTAGAAGCGTTGCAGAGGTGGATGGATTCAAATTGGAATCCTTTCTTGGGGTATGTACCTGAGTTCCATATACTATTGCGGGGTTGGTTCTTAGTCAAGCTACGGAAGGAAGAAGATGGAAGAAAATTATTAAACCGAAGCTAGCGACGGGCGTTGTCAGGAATAATCCTTCGGAAATGGCATGCAAATTTCAATGCAAGGAGGGAGCCACATAATATTCAACAAATATGGTTAATTTTGTCAGGATTTCCAATGGTAGTCTCGCAAAAACCTATCTTCGAGGAAATTGGAATCAAGTTGGGAAGATTTATTGTTCTAGAGGAATACTAGGAAACCAAAATTGAATGAATATGTGTAAGGATCCTGGTAGAAATGGATATGAGAGATGTATTGTATGAAGACATCATATTCAAAATGCATGCAAGTACTTGGACACAAAGATTCGATTACTAGAAGATATTATTCATATGTTTTAATTGCAAAAGGGTGGGACACTTGCAGAAGGACTGTTCAATTAAGAAGGAGACTCCTCGATATAAGAAGGTTTGGGTAAGGAAAGATCAAGTATCATCTGCCACAAAAATCACATAAAGCAGCTGATATGAGGAAGGTGGAGAAAATAATGAACAGTCAAAGGATGTAGGAGAACCATGCATGGAAAAGGTGGCAGACTCACCAACCAAGAACACGATGGATGACACGGTGGATCATGAGCTTAACGCAACAGTTAATAGTGAGACAGGATTTGATTTCATGATTAATGAAGGTACTAACCCTAATCCTCCTTAAACAAGTTTTTGTTTTATAAATAAAAATGTTTTTAGTCAGAAAAAGGGAAATGTAAAAGGTATGGAGAACAGTGATCTAAACTCCCATACCTCTTCCTCAAAAGGGATGGGTACGATGCCTTCAAAGACCCGGATTTTTTAGAGAAAGGAGTATGACCTAAGATCTAAAATTGTACGTAAGGAGAAATTTGATTTGGTTCCCAAAGGGGGTATAGATATCAACTCCACACATAAAGAACGGGTTGGAAGAAAGAGTCTCTTAACCAAGGCTAAAAACCAAGCAACATTAGACATCAAGCAAGGAAAACATGAAACTATAAGGAGGCTCTTAGAGTGTAAAAATACCTTAACAAGTGTTTAATTTAGAAAAGCTTAGGATCCTCAAGCCTGAATGAATTCACTGTGAAAAGAAGCCTACAGAAGAGAGATACAATCCAGTATTAAATGATTAAAAAATTCATGTCAAATTGCATACATCGTTAGGATTAATTAATTAATCCTCCCTTGACCACCATAGTCTATTTGTCTTTTCCTAGATTAGGAGGTCATTGCCACTTCACTAGTGTGATGGGGGACTCATCTAGGGCCCACCTAACACTCAATGCGCCTCTTTGTTTGAGTTTAAGAGCTCCAGGGACCAATCCTTATATTTTAGGAACCCACTCAGAGTGCCGCCAACAATCTCCAATAGTTGACCCTAGTTGATGTTCAATTACATTCAGTTATGCTCCGATTCCCATCAGTTAGTTCACTCTCAGTCATCCTAGCACCATTTTGCATGATTTAAGGGAGGTAAGGTGCATTTCCTCACCTACTAACATCATTTAACTGATTGTGAACTAATTCAGTGATCCGAAGTTGCATTAGTGAGCTCTAGTGGTAATTTTCCCACACCAAGTTAGCACCAAAATCAGTTTGAGTTGGTGAATTTGAATCCTCCCTAAGGAATTTGAATTCTTCCTATTGTATGATTATTGTATTACAGAGAGATCAATGACAGCGGATGTAATGTTATGTTGACCATTTTTTATCTCATGTGTGTGTAATTTTCCATGAATCTATTGATCAGTGTAAACTGAATTTCTCTCTATTCTGCAACCTTCTTTCACAATTGATTTCTTGCAGGCCTAAATATTTTATGCTTCATTGAAATAAGCATGGTATCAGAGCAGGTATCCAGGCCAGCTTCAAACCTAGAAAACTTCCATTTATGCACTAGAAGCAATTGGGTTCTACATATTTCTCGGTATTATTTCCTTGCTCCCTCTGGATTCTATCTAGACAAGTCTAGACAAGTGTGATGCACCCAGAGAAAGTGCACATGTCGAAGTGGAGAGTGTTTTAATTGGCTTGATTTCAAATGATTAGTTTTTGCAGGTTAATTGAATATTTTCTGAAGAATTAAATGTTTCTTGAAGGTGTAATATGGAGAATTCAATATTTTTGACACCTAGAATCGTCACACCCTTCAATTATCTTAATTGGAGGGCTGATATGCACATGTGAAGAGAAGTTGAACCCCAAAAACATATTGAAAAATCAAAGTATCTAAACAAGATTGATGAAGCATTTGGCTTCATGTGCATCCACATTTCCAGAGAGTTACTCTTTCACCTTGATGGATTGAGAACACCAAAAGAAGTACGGGAGAAGCTCGAATCCTTGTTTGGAAAGTAGGATGAGCTGAGGGGCCATATTCTGGAGAATGATTTAATAGCACTACATCCCATCAACTTCGAAACTATACAACATTTTTTCTCAAAATTCAAATCCCTTTTCATGCAATGCAAGAAAAGCGGGATTGGGAAGAAGGATGAGCAATTGGTGCTCTCCATTCTCAGCAAACTTGGCCCATAATTCTCAGTTTTTGCTTCCACATTTCACTCTGGTAGAATGACAAATCCTCATTTGTGAATTCCATCCCTTGATGCCTTCATAGAATCTCTAATATAGGAACAAGACAAGCTGACACGGATGTAAATAAATCTCTCTTGGATAGTGAGACGAAGAATGTGCAAGCAAGGAGGAAGTAGAAAGGAAAGGAAAAGAGGAACATTGAATTTGAACCTAAAGAAGAGTTTGATCCAACATATGAAGTCTCAGTCTCTAAGAAGGACAAACATTAGAGGTTTGACAAGGGCAAGTTCTCCTACTGTAATAAAGGAAACCATATAGAGAAATATTGTATGACTAAGAGCATAGTTTATATGTCAAAAATCCTTGAGAAACACAATATTTCCCTACGTAAAGGCGCAAGGAAGGATGACTTGGGAGACAAGAATGAAGATCATGAGAGATGGCATGCATTGAAGGCTGAATTTTCAAAATCTCATGCCTTCCTCATTTATTCAAGAGCCTCCAATCACATGGTTGCATCCAAAGAATCATTCTCTTCAGTACAACTTAATGGTGGTCCAAGTATTCACATGGGAGGTGACACTAAAATTCAATATGAAGGGAAGGTTTCAATCAAATTAGAGCATGGAGTGTTCAAGAATGTACTCTATGTGACCTCCTTCACTACAATTCTTTTGCATGTATACCATATGACTCATATAGGATCACCAAAGTGAGTTGTATTTGGTCCTGACTCAATGGAGATCTCAGATATCTTAACTAGGATGCTTATAGAGAAAGGTGTTGCAAACCATGCCTCCAAGGCATATGAATTCTCACACTTTCTACCATACTCAGGTCCAATGCACTCTCAGCTGCCATTTGAAAGGGAAGGTAAATTCATCCTGCCTAAACCTTTTGCATATGATAATGTTTCAAATTTAGAATTTGAAGCAGAGGACAAAGTCGAATCAGTTTATGGAATCAAAGATGAAGTTGAATCGGATCCATATCTGGATCCAACCCATGCACCCAATCCTCGGGCCTATATGGGCTCAAAAGGTTATTGAGGTTGTCAGGAACATGACTAAAGAGTCATATGACATAAGGAGAACAAGTTCTTATTTTCAAAACGAGAGCCTTGTGCTATGCAAAACAAATCCACTTCTCCTAGAAAGGTGTTACAAACTCTCAGAGAGATGTTTCATGATGATAAGGCCTGATCAACAATTATGCGCATTGAAGAACAAATTGGATCAAGTTAATCTTCCTTCAGAAAGAAGAAACAAAGGAAACATTTATTCTCCTATCTGTCATCATTTTGGAAGAAAGTGAAGATGGTAACATGCACAATACAAGGGAACTAGTGCACACAAGGACCATCACACTACATTACTGCTCCACAGAGATGCAGATTGCATAAATATTTTTAGAATTTTTTTATTCAAGAATAAATTCTCTTGATGTGAAAGCTTGATCATAGATCCACTGCTTATTTTTAGAGGGGGTTACCATGAATTTTTCCCCATTTCCTCGATTGTTAAGCAGTAATTTTTTTCATTTATATTGTATGGGTGAACTTTGGTCTTATTTTTCAGGGCCCAAGTTGTCCAAGTATGTATTAAGGGGGTGTTAGGATTAATTAATTAATCCTCCCTTGACCACCATAGTTTATTTGTGTTTTCCTAACTTAGGAAGTCATTGCCACTTCACTAGTTCCATGGCGGACTCATATGGGGCCCACCTAACACTCAATACGCCTATATGCATGATTTTAGGAGCTCCAGGGACCAACCCCTATAATTTAGGATCCCACTTGAGTGCCACCAGCAGTCTCCAGTAGTTAACCCTAGTCAGTGTTTAGTTATGTTCAGTTATGCTCGAATTCCCATCAGATAGTTCACTCTCAGTAATCCTAGCGCCAGTTTGCATGATTTAAGGGAGGTATGGCTAATTTCCTCACCTACCTGCATTAATTAATTGATTGTGAACTAATTTAGTGATCCATAGTTGCTTTAGTGAGCTATAGTGGTGATTTTCCCACACATAGTTAGCACCAGAGTCAGTTTGAGTTGGTGAATTCGAATTCTCCCTAAGGCATTCAAATTCTTCCTATTGTATGATGATTGTATTACGAAGAGAAAAATGTCAATGGATTTAATGTTATGTTGGCCATTTTTTACCTCATGTGTGTGTAATTTTCCATGAATCTATTGATCAGTGTAAACTGAATTGCTCTCTCTTTTGCGGCCTTGTTTCACAATTTATTTCATGCAGGCCTGAAGATCTTAGGCTTCATTAAATTAAACACACACATGGAGATCAAATTTGTCATCACAACATTACATGAATTATCATTAACTTGTATGCGATACAATGGTGTTGCAATAGGAAAAATTTGAATGGATTAGGTAGGATTCAAATTCACCAACTTGGACTGACTCCGTTGCTAACTCGGTGCGGGAAAATCACCACTAGAACTCACTAATGCAACTCCGGTCAACTAAATCAACTCACAATTAGTTAATTGGTCTAGGTAGGTGAGAAAATGAACCAAACCTCCCTTATATCATGCAAAGTAGCGGTGGAATGATTGAAAGTGAACTCACTGATGGGAATCATAGCATAATTGAACATAACTGAACACTGACTAGGTTCAACTGTTGGTGGCACTCATACTGAGTTCCTAAATTATAGGGATTGGTCTCTAAACCTTCTAAAATCATGTAGATAGGTGCATCAAGTGTTAGGTGGGACCCATATGGGTCCCTCGTGGCACTAGTAAAGTGACAATAACCTCCTAATCTAGGAAAAGACAAATAAACTATGGTGTTCAAGGGAAGATTAATTAATTAATCCTAACACCCCCCCTTAATCCTAACTCTGACAACATGGGCCATGACAACTAAGANCCCCCCCCCCCCCCCGCCTCAAAATAAGCAAGAAAAACTAAAAACAATAACTAAATCAAGCCATTATACCAAGAAGAGATATGAGATAAACAAGTATCTTTACAGTGAAGGACTTGGTGAATATGTCTACAATTTACTCCTCTGTAGGGCAGTGATGTAGAATGATGGCCTTGTTATGCATTAGTTCCCAGATGTAGTGCATGTGGAATTCAGTGTGCTTGGTATACTATGTCTGAACTGGATCGTTGGCTATATTGATTCCACTATGATTATCACAAAATAATTCTACTGAAGGAGAAGTGAAAATTCCAAACTTTGTCAAAATCCCATGTAGCCAAACTTCCCAAATAGTTGCATTCATGACAATGCCCCGATACTTTGCTTCAGTTTAAGAGAGAACAAGAGTTGCTTGCTTCTTGCTTAACCAACAGATTGGTCCAAATCCTAACATGAGCACAAATCCTAGTGTATATCTCTTGTCAGTACTATCACCAACCCAGTCTGAATCAATAAAACCAATTAGATCTAGTTGTGCACCAGTAGAATAGTGGATCCCAAACTCCCTCTACCTTGCACATAATGCAATATGTGCTTTATTTCTTTTCAATGCAACTCATGTGGCTCCTGCATGTATTTGGAAGTAACACTCATAGCACAAGATAAATCTAGCCTCGAATGCATGAGGTACAATAGGATACCAATCAGTTTTTTGTAGAGTGTATTGTCAATCAGTGTTGTGGAACCGCCTTCTTTCCAACCTGATGTCATATAAAAAGGGGAAGCATGATACTTAACAATCATTCATGTGGAATATTTTGAGCAAGTCTCGTATGTATCTAGATTGTGTAATTATTATTAGGAATCCTTTTGATTTACTTTGAGACCAATAAACTTCCTTAATATTCCCAGATCAGTCGTGGAGAATGATTCACTCAAAGCTAACTTAATGCTTCTCAATCCAGTAGCTAAGCCACTAGTAATGAGCAAGTCATCCACATACAAAACAATCAATAGTAAGGAGCCCCCTTTGTGATTCATGTAGACATTGCATTTGGACTTACACCTCTCAAATTTCTGTGACATTAGGAAGACATCCATCTTGTCATGACATGCCCTTGGGGCTTGCTTGAGCCCATAGAGGGATTTCCTCAATTTGCAAACTAAGGAGGAATATTTTGTGCACCCCTCATGTTGTTTCATATAGATATCATCTTCCAGGTCACCATGGAGGAAGGCACTCTTCACATCTATGTGATGTAGTACCTCTCACCTCTTCGAGGCTGCAATGGCTAAGACTAGCCTTATGGAGTCCATTCTTGCAACAAGAGCGAATGTCTCGTTGTAGTCCATCCCATGGACTTGTGAGTACCCTTTGCCGCAAATAGAGCCTTGTACTTGGTGGTGGTTCCATTACCTGCTAGCTTGGTCTTGTAAACCCATTTGAACCGAATTGACTTCCTCCTGGGAGGCAATGTGACAAGCTCGTAGGTTTTGTTGTCTTGTAGTGAATCAAACTCATCATCCATGTATGCCTACCACCTTGGATCATGGCAAGACTCTCTATATCACTAAGGATCTAGCCCCATAATCATGAAGCACCTCCTTGGGAGAAGTGGATTTGAATGGAAAAGTGCAAGGTTTCCATTCTGATATTGATATCCCATCCTTCTTTTGTTATCTGGACCCCCAACACTATTCCCATTAGCTTCAATGATCTTTTGGGCCCATTTAGTCCTTTGAGTGGAAGAAGGTGTTGGATATGGATCTACTTGAGGTTCATTATCAATATCAATATCTTGATCATCTTGATCCTCATCTTCTAAATCTGAAATATTTGTTAAGACATCATCATCTGCAAATGGAAATGGATGAGAAATTATACCTTCTTCTTCTTCAATTGGTTGTGGATCATGCACTTGATCTTCTTCAAATTGAACACTGAAGCACTTTTTGGTTGGAATATCCATGACTTTGTATGCCTTTACATCATTTGCATATCCCAGCAGTATGCATTCACTACTCTGAGCTTGGAAGGATTTCTTATTGTCAATAGGAATTCTGGCCAATGATTTGGAGCCAAAAACCCTCATATATGGACATTGGGCTTATGTCCCATCAATGCTTCAAAAGGAGTGCCCCAATTCATTGACTATTGAGGCACTCTATTATGGATGTACAAAGCATAGTTTACTGCTTAGGACATATATATGGAGGAATATTTCTTGATTCAAGACGGCATGTATCCATCTCTTTGAGAGATTTGTTCTTCCTCTCAGATACACCATTCTATTATGGTGTGTATGGGACTGAGTGTTGCATTTTAATACCTGTTGAAGCACAGAGCTACTGGAATTCTCTTTTGACATACTCTCCTCCATTATCCAATCTCAATGCTTTGATCTTCTTCCTAAGAGTGCTCTCAGCCAAGGCTTTGAAAATTTTAAAGTCTCAAATACCTCAAACTTATGATTTAGAAAGTAGATCCAACAATACCTTGAACAACCATCATTGAATGTCATAAAGTATTCGGATCCATTCATAGATGTTGAATTCATCAGTATGGAGACATCATTGTGAATCAATTCAAGTGGAGGCAACTCTTCTTGCCTTCCCAACCTCATACCTTTGCATTGGATGCTTGCCTACAGAGCAACCAATGCATAGACCTTAATAAGACTTGATGAGAGGAAATCCCTCAACCATAATTTCATTGTGTATCCAGTGGAGATACTTGAAGTTCAGGTGGCCAAACCTTTCATACCACATCCTCCTTGTTTCATTGGCATGAGTCAATAAGGAACTAGGATATGATTTACGAAGAAAGTTAGAAAACTCATATGCCTTAAAGGAATGATTAGCGACTCATTTCACTATCAGATTCCTGGTAGATATTTTTGAGATCTCCACTGTGTCAGGATCAAATGTGACTCGCTTGGGTGAGACAATATGAGTCATCTGGTATACATATAAAATATTTGTTGCCAAGGAAGGGACATAGAGAACATTATTGAACACTCCATGATTATATTTGATGGAACCTTTCTCAACAATTGAGATTTGTGAGTCATCTCTCATGTGAATGCTTGGTCCTCCAGAGAGATCTAGAGAAGAGAATGATTATTTGGAGGAAACCATGTGGTAGTAGGCTCCAGAATCAATGAGAAAAGATTGTGACTGAGAAAATCCAACCTTCATAGCATGGAACCTCTCATGATCTTCAGTCTTATTTCTAGCATTAGACTTATTTGCACCTTTAGGAAGGGAAATATTGTTATGTTCAAGGATATTAGACATTTGGTCTATGGTTTTCTTCATATACGAATTCTCTGGATGATTTCCTCTCTTGCAGTAAGAGCACTTAACCTTGTCAAAATTCGTGTGCTTGTCTTTATTAGAACCTGAGGCTCCTTTTGAAGTATTTTGCTAATCCTTAGGATTGAAGTTAGTGTTCTTCTTCTCTTTTTCTTTTTTCTTCCCCTTCGCTTGCGCATTATTAGTCTCCAAAACTAAGAGATCTTGCTTCCTGGAGTATTTGAGAGATCCCATATGTATTAGCTTATCTTTTTCTTGAATAATAGATTTTGTGAAGGCATCAAGGGATGGCATTCTCTAATTAGGAGTTGTCAATATCACGAAGTGAAAGGTGGATATGAACACTGAGAATTTTGGGCCAAGTTTGCTTAGAATTGAGAGCACCAATTTATCATCCTTCTTATCAATACCCCACTACTTGAATTGCATGACAAGGAATTTGAATTTTGAGAAAAATTGTCATACAGTTTCGAAGTTTCTACATTGTAGTGCTATTAGTTCATTCTCCAGAAATTTCCCCTTAGCTAATCTTGGTTTCCAAACAAGTATTCGAGTTTCTCCGATACTTCTTTTGGATTTCTTATTACATCAATATGGAAGAGTAGCTCCCTAGAGATGTGGATGCACATGAATCCAAATTCTTCATCCATC
Source organism: Pseudotsuga menziesii (assembly GCA_001517045.1). Taxonomy (NCBI): domain Eukaryota; kingdom Viridiplantae; phylum Streptophyta; class Pinopsida; order Pinales; family Pinaceae; genus Pseudotsuga; species Pseudotsuga menziesii. The sequence continues at coordinate 249,465 of LPNX010325057.1, read as the reverse complement.
TGGTCTAGATACTTTGAATTTTCAAGAGGTTGTTGGGGTTCGACCTCTCTACCAATGGTGACCCTATAAATACCCTTGTTGCACAATACTATCTGCATATCATCCCTCGAATCAATATAGTTCAAGGGTGTGAGGATTATGGGTATCAAAGTTGTTGGATTCTCCATCTTATAGCTTCAAGAAACAACTAATTATTCAAAAAATATTGAATTTACCTACAAAAACACTACAAAACACTTCAATTCAAAATCAAACCAATTCAAACACTCTCCTCTTCAACATGTGCACTTTTTTTGGGTGCATCACACCTGGATAGACTTCTCTGGACAAATTCAAGAGGGAGAAAGGAAAGAATACATGGAATTATGTGGAACCCAATTGCTTCTAGTGCATCAATGGAAGTTTCTGAGGTTTGAAGCTAACATGAAGACCCTCTTTAATACCATGTTTAATTTAGAAAATATTAGGATCCTCGGGCCTAAATGAATTCACTGTGAAAAGAAGGCTACAAAAAAGAGAGACAATTCAGCGTAAACTGATAAAAAAATTCATGGCAAATTACACACACATGGAGACCAAGTTTGTCAGCACAAATTTACATGAATTATCATTAACCTATATGTGATACAATGGTGTTACAATAGGAGAAATTCGAATGCCTTACGTAGGAATCAAGTTCACCGACTTGGAGTGACTCCAGTGCTAACTCAGTGTGGGAAAATCACCACTAGATCTCATTAAAGCAACTTCGGTCAACTAAATCAGTTCAAAATCAATTAACTGATCTTGGTAGGGGAGAAAATGTGCCCAACCTCCCTTAAATCATGCAAACTAGTGCTAGGATGACTGAATGTGAACTAACTGATGGGAATCGGAGCATAATTGAACACCAACTTGGGTCAACTGCTGGTGACTGTTGGTGGTACTCAAAGTCGGTTCCTAAATGATAGGCATTGGTCTCTTGAGCTCCTAAACTCATGAAAATAGGTGCATAAAGTGTTAGGTGGGCCCCAGATGAGTCACCCATGGAACTAGTGAAGTGGAAATAACTTCCTAAGATAGGCAAATACAAATAGACTATGGTGGTCAAGGGAGGATTATTTAATTAATCCTAAAAATAAGGGCCCTTAATGCTAGTCCTATCCTTCAATGCGAGGGGCCTAGGGGGGCCTAAAAAATATTATCCCTCAAAATACTGGTGAATATCGTAAAATGAACAATTATGTTAATATAGGAAACAATGATGGAAGGAGTTAAAGCACAAGAATGTATGAACGTGTGGTTAAAATATTGGAAAATGAATACGTTGATGCAGATGGTCATTCTAATGGCATTTTAACGACATGCAGCTCAGAAGTAAAAATTGTATTAGTAAAGCACGATGAATCGGTACTGGAGACTATCATAGAGGATGCAGAGTCTGGTAATGTTTACACAATCCTAAATTTTTATGGGTCATTTTATGACAAAAGGACCTTTTGGGAAGCCTTGAAAACTCAAGAACCTTTGAGTCTCAAAATATGATATTGGGGGGGACTTGAATTTAACCCTCTTAGGTAGAGAACACTGGGGGAGGAATGCAAGAAATGTTTCAATAAGCCCCTATTTCAACACCTTTTTCGAGGGAAAAGGTCTGATAGATGTACAAACCTTGAAATTGGAACCAACCTGTAGGAATAAGAGAGGCGGAGAGCGAGCGATCTCCAAGAGACTTGACCATTTTTTCGTTTCAAAAACCCTAATGAATGGTTAGTGGGTAATTCAATTGAAGATTGAAACACGGGCAATCTCATATCACAGACCCATAATATGGTTAGTCAAGGTGCTGAAAAAAATTCTCCTTTTAAATTCAACCCTTTATGGTTATAAGAAGAAGAATACAAAACCCTAATAAAGGATTCTTGGCAATAATTATGTGAGTCTCAACACTCCTCTTACATGCAACAGTTTGTAGATAACCTGACAAGAATAAAAAAACATATCCAAGCACTCGAACAAAAAATATAAATCTTTCTCTTAGGCAGAGCTGAGAGAGGTGGGAAATAAAGTTGAGGAGATATATGAATCAAACAGGGATAATATGATCTCTGTAGAAGAAGTGAAGACCCTAAAACAATTAGAGTGTAAAAGGAATATATTGCTAACAAAAGAGGAGAAAACATGGATACTGAAGAGTAGGGTGTTGTGGTTAGCAGAGGGAGACAATAATTCAAACATTTTCCACAAGTATGCTTCTCATTGAAGAAGTATAAATACTATTGTTGAAGTAAAGAATGCACAAGGGATTCTGAATTGGGCCTTTCAAGGAAAGGCTCAGGAAGTTGTGGATCATTTCTATTCTCTCTTTACTAAACCTGAAGGGTTCCGAATAGCACAAATTTTAGAAGTATTGAGACTCTTTCATAGGATTATATCAAAAGAAATGAATTCTAAACTTACCAAAGAAGTATCTGAGGAAGAGTTGTGTCAAACTCTCCATTCCTTTCAGAAGGGGAAGAGTCCAGGGACATTTGACTTCACTTTTGAGTTTATTTAAGTTTTTATGACATAATAAAGGAGGACATTTTGAAAGTTGTAAAGGAATCTCAGAGACCAGGGAAAGTATTTGGAGTTATAAACTCAACCGTTATTACCATGATCCCAAAGAAATAGAAAACAAAGACATTTCATGACTACATACCTATATCATGTTGTAATATGATCTATAAGATAATTGCAAAGGTAATTTCCCAATGACTGAAACCTATTCTTAGTGATGTTATATCAAAGGAACAATTTTGATTCCTTTACAATAGACAAATTCATGATGTAATATCATTGGCACAAGAGGCAATACATACTATTAAGAAGGAAAAACAATGTGCCTTTGCACTGAAGCTAGATCTCTCAAAATCCTGTGATAGAGTAAGTTGGACGTTCATAAGATTGTTGATGATTCAAATTGGAATGTCTATGGAAGTAATAGAGTTTATAATGGGATGTATTGAATCCACTTCCTTTTTGGTGCTAATAAATGGGGATCTGTCCCCTTTTTTGGACTTTAAAGAGGAATAAGGTAGGGATGTTCTATGTCCCCCTTTATGTTTCTCTTGGTAGCTGAGGCTATGAGTCGGTTAATGTATCAAGCTAAGGATGGAAGGATGATAGAAAGGGTTAAGGTACCAAGTACATAAGATATTACTCATACTCTCTTTGTGGATGATGTCCTTGTTCTAGTTAAAGGAACTATAGGTCATTTTAGGGCCTTTGCATAGATATTGGAGAACTATAAGAAGGAAATGGGAATGGTAATAAATATAGAAAAATCAATCTTGGACTATAATGGGTTCAAAAATAAGTTGTTATAGATTGCAAGGGAGGTCATCCCCTACCCAGAAGTACCTATTGCTGAAGGATTCAAATATTTAGGCTTTTACCTAAAGCTTAATTGTTATTCATTTCAAGACTAGGTATGCTTATACAAGAAAGTTGAAACTTGAATATCTCTTTGGACAAATTTCTTCCTCTCAAGAGGGGGAAGATTATCCTCTTAAAGGAAGTATTACAAAGTATTCTAGTTTATTAGGCTTTAATAACCTATATTCCTAAAGGAATACTAACAAATATCAAAAATTTGTGTTTCTCTTTTCTCTCGACAACCAACATACAATCAGAAGGGATATCCCTAGTGAAATGGTCAACGCTAACTTTCCTGAAAGAGTTGGGAGGTTGGGAGATAAAAAATACAGCTTTATTTTGTATATTTCCTAGATTATGAGGTCATTTCCACTTCACTAGTGCTATGGGGGACTCATCTAGGGCCCACCTAACACTCAATGCGCCTGTCTGTATGAGTTTAAGAGCTCCAAGGACCAATCCTTATATTTTAGGAACCCACTCTGATTGCCACCAATAGTCTCCAATAGTTAACCCTAGTTGGTGTTAAGTTATGCTCTGATTCCCATCAGTTACTTCACTCTCAGTAAACCTAGTGTGAATATGCATGATTTAAGGGAGGTAGGGTGCATTTCCTCACCTACTGACATCATTTAACTGATTGTGAACTAATTCAGTGATCCAAAGTTGCAGTAGTGAGCTCTAGTGGTAATTTTCCCACACCAAGTTAGCACTAAAGTTAGTTTGAGTTGGTGAATTTGAATCCTCCCAAAGAAATTCGAATTCTTCCTATTGTATGATTATTGTTTTATAGAGAGATCAATGACAGTGGATGTAATGTTATGTTGACCATTTTTTATCTCATGTGTCTGTAATTTTCCATGAATCTATTGATCAATGTAAACTGAATTTATCTCTCTTCTGTAGCCTTCTTTCACAATTGATTTCTTGTAGGCCTGAATATTTTATGCTTCATTAAATTAAGCATGGTATCAGAGCAGGCATCCATGCCAGCTTCAAACCTCAGAAACTTCTATTGGTGCACCAGAAGCAATTGGGTTCTACATATTTCTCAGTATTATTGCCTTGCTCCCTCTGGATTCTGTCTAGACAAGTCTAGCCAAGTGTGATGCACCCAAAGAAAGTGCACATGTCGAAGTGGAGAGTGTTTTAATTGGTTTGATTTTAAATTGAATATTTTTTGCCAGTTAATTGGATATTTTCTGAAGAATTAAATGTTTCTTGAAGTTGTAAGATGGAGAATCCAATAGTTTTGACACCCAGAATCCTCACACCCTTCAATTATCTTAATTGGAGGACTAATATGCACATTTTATTGTGCAACAAGGGTCTATACAGGGTCGCCATGGGAAGAGAAATAGAACCCCAACAACATCTTGAAAAATCAAAGTAGATGAACAAGCTTGATGAAGCATATGGCTTCATGTGCATCCACATTTCTAGAGAGTTACTTTTTCACCTTGATGGATTGAGAACACCAAAAGAAGTATGGTAGAAGCTCGAATCCTTGTTTGGAAAGTAGGATGACCTGAGGGGCCATATTCTGGAGAATGATTTGATAGCACTACATCCCAACAACTTCAAAACTATATAGCATTTTTTCTCAAAATTCAAATCCCTTGTCATGCGATGCAAGAAGTGCAGGATTGGGAAGAAGGATGAGCAATTGGTGCTCTCCATTCTCAACAAAATTGGCCCATAATTCTCAGTTTTTGTATCCGCATTTCACTCTGGAAGACTAACAACTCCTCATTGGTGAATTTTGTCCCTTGATGCCTTCACAGAATTTGTAATATAGGAACAAGACAAGCTGACATAGATGTAAATCAATCTCTCTTGTATGGTGAGACAAAGAATGTGCAAGCAAGGAGGAAGTAGAAAGGAAATGAAAAGAGGAACATTGAATTTGAACCTAAAGAATGGTTTGATCCAACATATGAAGTATCTATCTCTAAGAAGGACAAACATCAGAGTTTTGACAAGGGAAAGTTCTCCTACTATAATAAAGGAAACCATATAGAGAAATATTGTATGAATAAGAACATAGTTTAGATGTCCAAACTCCTTGAGAAACACAATATTTCCCTCCCTAAAGGTGCAAGGAAGGATGACTTTGGATACAAGAATGAAGATCATGAGAGATGCCATGCATTGAAGGCTGAATTTTCAAAATCCCATGCCTTCCTCATTTATTCAAGAGCCTCCAATCACATGGTTGCATCCAAAGAATCATTCTCTTCATTAAAAATTAATGGTGGTCCAAGTATTCACATGGGAGATGACACTCAAATTCAAGCTGAAGGGAAGGGTTCAATAAAATTAGAGCATGGAGTGTTCAAGAATCTCCTCTATGTGCCCTCCTTAGTTGCAATGTTTTTGTCTATATACCATATGACTCATATAGGCTCACCAAAGTGAGTTGTATTTGGTCCTGACATAGTGGAGATCTCAGATATCTCAACTAGGAAGCTTATAGAGAAAGGTGTTGCAAACCATTCCTCCAAGGCATATGAATTCTCACACTTTCTACCATACTCAGGTCCAGTGCACTTTCAGCTACCATTTTAAAGGGAAGGTAAATTCATCATGCCTAAACCTTTTGCATATGATAATGTTTCCATTAATGTTTCAAATTCAGAATTTGAAGTAGAGGAAAAATTTGAATCAGTTTATGGAATCGAAGATGAACTTGAATCGGATCCATATCTGGATCCATCCCCTGGTCCCAATCCTCAGGCCTAAATGGGCTCAAAAGGTTATTGAGGTTGTTGGGAACATGACTAAGGAGGCATATGACATGAGGAGAACAAGATCTTAGTTTTTAAAAGAGAGCCTTGTGTTCTGTCAAGAAATCCACTTCTCCTTGAGAGGTGTTACAACTCCCAAAGAGATGTTTCATGATGCTAAGGACTGAAAAACAATTATGGTCATTGAAGAACAAATTGGATCATGTTACTCTTCCTCTAGAAAGAAGAGACAAAGGAAACATGTATTCTCCTATCTATCATAATTTTGGAAGAAGCTGGAGATGGTAACATGCATAGTACAAGGGAACTAGTGCACACAAGGACCATCACACTGCATTACTGCTCCAGAGAGATGCAGATTGCATAAATAATTTGACAAGTTTTTTATTCAAGAAGAAATTTTCTCTTGATGTGAAAGCTTGATCCTAGATCCACTACTTATTTTTACGGGGGGGTTACCATGAAGTTTTCCCCATTTCCTCGATTGGTAAGCAGTCATTTTTTCATTTATCTTGTATGGGTGACCTTTGTTCTTAGTGGTTAGGGCCCAGGTTTACCATGTTAGGACTGAGAGGGTGTTAGGATTAATTAATTAATCCTCCCTTGACCACCATAGTCTATTTGTGTTTCCTAGCTTGGGAGGTCATTGCCACTTCAATAGTGCCATTAGGTACTCATCTGGGTCCCACCTAACACTCAATACGCCTATCTGCATGATTTTAGGAGCTCCAAGGACTAATCCCTATAATTTAGGATCGCACTCTGATTGCCACCGATAGTCTCCAGTAGTTGACCCTAGTGGGTTTTCAGTTATGTTCAATATTCTCGTTTTCCCATCAGTTAGTTCACTCTCATTCAACCTAGTGCTAGTTTGCATGAATTAAGGGAGGTATGGCTTGTTTCCTCACCTACCTACATCAATTAATTGATTGTGAACTAATTCAGTGATCCGGAGTTGCTTTAGTGAGCTATAGTGGTGATTTTCCCACACTGAGTTAGCACCGGAGTCAGTTTGAGTTGGTGAATTCGAATCCTCCATCACGCATTCGAATTCCTCCTATTGTATGATTACTGTATTATGGAGAGAACAATTTCAATGGATCTAATGTTATGTTCACCATTTTTTATGTCATGTGTGTGTAATTTTCCATGAATCTATTGATCAGTGTAAACTAAATTGCTCTCTCTTTTGCGGCCTTGTTTCACAATTGATTTCATGCAGGCCCGAAGATCCTAGGATTCATTAAATTAAACACACACATGGAAACCAAATTTGTCATCACAACATTACATGAATTATCATTAACTTGTATGCGATACAATGGTGTTGCAATAGGAAAAAATCGAATGCCTTAGTAGGATTCGAATTCACCAACTTGGACTGACTACGGTGCTAACTCGGTGTGGGAAAAGGACCACTAGAAATCACTAATGCAACTCTGGTCAACTAAATCAATTCACAATTAGTTAATTGGTCTAGGTAGGTAAGAAAATGCACCAAACCTCCCTTAAATCATGCAAAGTAGAGGTGGGATGATTAAAAGTGAACTAACCAATGGGAATCATAGCATAATTGAACATAACTGAACACCGAATAGGTTCAACTATTGGTGACTGTCGGTGGCACTCATAGTGGGTTTCTAAATTATAGGGATTAGTCTCTAGATCTCCTAAAATCATGCAAATAGGTGCATCAAGTGTTATGTGGGCCCCAGATGAGTCCCCCATGGCACTAGTAAAGTGGCAATAACCTCCTAATCTAGGAAAAGACAAATAAACTATGGTGTTCAAGGGAGGATTAGTTAAATAATCCTAACACCCCCCCTTAATCCTAACTCGAACATCCTAGGCCATGACAAGTAAGACCAAATTTTACCCACACAGTATAACTGCAAAAATGATTGCTTAACAAACCGAGGAAATGGGGAAAATATCATGGGAAACCCCACCCTCAAAATAAGCAGGAAAAACTAAAAACAATAACTACATCAAGCCTTTATACCAAGAAGAGATATGAGATAGACAACTGTATTTATAGTGAAGTACTTGGGGAATATGTCTGCAATATGCTCCTCTGTAGGACAGTAATGTAGAATGATGGCCTTGTTATGCACTAGTTCCTAAATGTAGTGCATGTGGAATTTAGTGTGCTTGGTCTGCTACTTCTGAACTGGATCGTTGGATATCTTGATTGCACTCTGATTATCACAAAATAAGTCTATTGAAGGAGAAGTGAGAATTCCAAACTTTGTCAAAATCCCATGTAGCCAAACTGCCCGAATAGTTGCATTCATGACAACTCCCCGATATTCTGCTTCAGTTGAAGAGAGAGCAAGAGTTGCTTGCTTCTTGCTTAACTAACAGATTGATCCAAATCCTAACATGAGCATAAATCCTTATGTATATTTATTGTCAGTACTATCATTGACCCAGTCTAAATCAATAAAACCAGTTAGATCTAGTTGTGCACCAGTAGAATAGTGGTCCCAAACTCCCTCTACCTTGCACATAGTGCAATATGTGCTTTATTTCTTTCCAATGCAGCTCATGTGGCTCCTGCATGTATCTGGAAGTAACACTCACATCATAAGATAAATCTGGCCTCGAATGGGTGAGGTACAATAGGATACCAATCAGTTGTATGTAGAGTGTACTGTCAACCAGTGGTGTGGAACCACCTTCTTTCCAACTTGATGTCATATAGGAAGGGGAAGCATGATGTTATACAATCATTCATGTGGAATATTTTGAGCAAGGCTCGTATGTATCTGGACTATGTAATTATGATTTTGAAGCCTTTTGATTTACTTTAAGGCCAATAAACTCCCATAATAGTCCTAGATCAGTCATGGAGAATGCTTCGCTCAAAGCTGACTTAATGCTTCTCAATCCAGTAGCTAAGAAATTAGTAATGAGAAATTCATCCACATACAAAAAAATCAATAGTAAGGAGCCCCCTTTCTGCTTCATGTAGACATTGCAGTCGTACTTACACCTCTCAAATTTCTGTGACATTCGGAAGACATCCATCTTGGCATGACATGCCCTTGGGGATTGCTTGAGCCTACAGAGAGCTTTCCTCAATTTTCAAACTAAGGAGGAATCTTCAGTGTACCCCTCATGTTGTTTCATATAGATATCCTCTTCTAGGTCACCATGGAGGAAGGCACTCTTCACATCCATGTGATGTAGTACCTCTCACCTCTTCGAGGCTGCAACGGCTAAGACTAGCCTTATGGAGTCCATTCTTGCAACAAGACCGAATGTCTCATTTCCATCCATCCCGTGGACTTGTGAGTACCCTTTGCCACTACCCAAGCCTTGTACTTGGTGGTGGTTCTACCACCTACTAGCTTGGTCTTGTAGATCTATTCAAACTGAACTGACTTCCTCCTGGGAGGCAACATTACAAGCTCCTAGGTTTTTTTTCTTGTAATTAATCAAATTCATCATCCATGGATGCCTACCACCTTGGATCATGGAAAGCGTCTCTGTAGAACTAAGGATATGGCCCCATCATGATGAAGCACCTCCTTGCGAGAAGTGGATTTGAATGGAAAAGTGCAAGGTTTTCATTCTGATATTGAGATCTTGTCCTTATTTTGTTATCTGGACCCCCAACACTATTCCCATCATCTTCAATGGGATTTTGGCCCCATTTATTCCTTTGAGTGGAAGAAGGTGTTGCATCCAGATCTGGATCTACTTGAGGTTCATTATCAATATCAAGATCTTGATCATATTGATCCTCATCTTCTGAATATGAAATATTAGTTAAGACATCATCATCTGCAAATGGAAATGGATGAGAAATTATACCTTCTTCTTCTTCAATTGGTTTTGGATCATGCACTTGATCTTTTTCAAATTGAACATTACGCTCTATCAAGCACTTTTTGGATGGAATATCAATGACTTTATATGCATTTGCATCATCTACATATCGCAATGGTATGCATTCGCTACTCTGAGCTTGGAAGGATTTCCTATTGTCAATAGGAATTCGGGCCCATGCTTTGGAGACAAAAACCCTCAGAAGTGGGCATTGGGATTATGTACCATCAATGCTTCAAAAGGAGTGACCCAATTCACTGACTTGTGAGGCACTCTATTATGGATGTACGAAGCATAGTTTACTGCTTAGCCCATATATATGGAGGAATATTTCTTGATTCAAGAAGACATGTATCCATCTCTTTAAGAGATTTGTTCTTCCTCTCAGATACACCATTCTGATATGGTGTTTGTTACCATCGGGATTGAGCCCATAGGTTGTGGCGAAAAAGGGTTCTCTCACGGGAAACAATAGAACCGCTTTAGACTGTGCCTCTATCCCGGCACAGTCAGAGAGGTATCTCTAGATTACTTTCTAGATTTACATCACATAAGATATTCGCTCAAGAACGGTCATGACGCCAGACTCCTGAATGGGGCGGGTGCGTTGATAAAAGATGCTGGTGGGAATATCAGAGAAAGGAACCATTGGGAAATGGAGTCGAAGGTCTAGGTAGGGAAGATATTGCAGGAGATAAAGAATGATGTGAAATTACATACCGAGGAAAGATAGCCGTCGATCTTGCAATCAGGAGATATTTAGCGGGTGATTAGTAGATGAGAGGGAACAGTCCATCACACAGAGCATCTACAAGGTGAATTCTGCATAACTTTAGAAGAAATCTTAAATTAATATATGAAACAAGAGACAGAGCATTGCATGTATGAATTCCAAACCGTTATACACTTATTTCAGACATGAAAGAATTTAACAAACTGGAATGAAAACAGGATGAACATCTCACGTAAAGAAATTACATTTTGAAAGAAACAACGACACAAGAATCTTTGCCTTGAAAGACAATCCTTCCTCTGCAAATTTATTCATAACACAGAAACCAGAGACTAATTAAAATGGAGAGCCTCAGCCCTTGAAAAGTTTCCCAACCCACCCTTATCTCCCTCTATCGAGAGTGTATTTATACTATTTCAGCACTGAGACTATTCTCCGAAACAAAACCTAAAAACCATTTCCAGTCACAATCAGACAATAATAGTTCAAAGAGTGGAACTATCACCATGATTTACAAATATGAACAAACATTATGGGGATACTGCACATGGTAATTCAGAATGACAGCGTAGAGTTTTCTTCATCCAGGTAATTTGGCACTGACTCGGACTGCTCTTTGATGCACTTTTCTGCCTCCTTTGACCAGCCTACTTCCTTCAAACCATGGTGCTCAAAGGCTGACAAGAAAACCTTCCCTCTGGTACTCAGCCCTTTTCCCAGTCCCTCCTTTTTCTAGTAGCACTGTTATAGGGAGGAACTGAAAAAAGGGTGGCCATGCATTTGATGATGATAAACATCTTAAGAGGTTTATCATTCTTGTACTACTCTCTCCCTTTTACGAGGAGGGTTTTCTCGTAGACCACGTAGCTAGGTGCGTGTTTTACCTCCTCCTTGCCCACGGTAAAGATGTTAAGTGGAGATTATAGGGGCGGTGATGAAGGCTTCGAACCTCTACTGTCCTAGACCGAGCATTTTCTCCAACAGCGCAGCCACCATTGTGTGTTGGGACTTCAGAGGCCGTGACTGCAACTGGAGGTGTCGGAGGGATGTCCCTGGGATGTAAAAACCCACGCATAGCGCATATGAAGGTAGGGCTGTGTGGAAATAGGTGAATCCCTCTAGGTATTTAAAATTTGTGCCCCGGTGGTTGGCGATTTCCTGGTGTAGACAACCAGGACGATGAAGAAATGTAATTTTATGTTTTCCAACCATTAGTACCCCTTGTCGAACAAACTTCTCAAAACACACAGCCATGGCTATCTGCGAAAGAACTCAACACTTCTTGTAATTCAACCTCTATCCCTCACCGTCTATGCATTTCCATACTTCAACAACTTCGGAGGATGGCACTATATAGGGCCAGCCGAAATGACCTAGAGAAGGATATACTCTTGAATGCCGGTCGTCGTGACAATAGCATGTGTGATGCCAGGGTGGGGATCCTTTCCTCTAATGTTCAATTATGTTATCTAATATGGATAAGACTTTAAGCACTTTCCCGCATGGCTGCCCAGCTAGTTTAAAGCATTTGGATCTTACCTTTCTTTCCTTTTCGCTTGTTGTGACGGCGGCACTGAGCGGATTCAGTTTGCGGCGTCTCTTCACTTCATGTAGATGCCAGATCCGTCACTTCAAAAACCTAAACCTCCTACTTCCCTACTGTTTTCTCTACGTGAGCCACATGCCTAACCTGTGGAGCCAGGGAAGTCAGTGTAATTGGTCATGATATTCGCCTTAAGCCTATTGCAAATGGCGTCAAGGAATAAGTTAATCTGTCAGGAGGAAGATCATGTGTGGGAACATCTCTTCTACTGCCAGCTCTGCGCTGGATGTGGTACTTATAGCCTTGAGGCCTTTTCAACCCTTCAATTTTGGGGTCCTTCACACCTTCCGTCCACATTTCCTTAACCTCCACCACCATTTCCTCTTTCCTGGATCCAGCGAGCAGCTTTAAACCGCAGTGTGCTTCTTATCCGTCGATCAAGATTGACCTCTCCATGCAACCATTTATCAGAGTGGACCCTACCACTTTCGTGAATTGAGAACCCGACCTCATCCATGCTAGTTCAGATCACGAAATGAACTTCGACCATAGATTTATTCCCTTCTTTGTTGTGACCGTTGATATTTGCAATCGGTGCCAGTTTTCACAATTTGGAATCATGACTTTATCTGCACAAGTTTGGCTTGCGAAATCAACTGGAGCCGTATATCTGCTCATGCTCTCATCTCCACCATTAGATATTTCTGTCCTTTAACCTGTTTCACGATTTGGGAAAAATCCTTCTATCAAGCATGTTTGCTCAGCGAAACTGTCTCGAGCCGTCGATCAAGCTTCGCCTTGATCTCGACTTTTCATTATTTTCCCTTTTTAACAGACTTCGCAAATGCCAATCTTGACCATTCCCTCACGTCTTTTGGCCAAAACCACGCTCTATTGTCGATCTTCTTCATTGTGATCCCAGCCCCTTGGTCTATGACGCCTTTCTCTATCATTTTTGTTGTTACATGTCTTCACCTCTAGAGGAATCTACCACCGCAGATCAAGCTCTCTTCTTTATATGACGGTCCTAAATGATGGAAAAGGTGCATTTGATAATCTGAAGGGTGTTCGTATAATTTTCTAATGAATAGGACCCTTTTGAACTCTATCGGACCCATAAATTGACTGTTGCAAACGTAGTGCTAACAGCTGGCTCCACGAGGGATTCTATCCTCCTAACGAGGCAGCAAAGAACCCTTGTAGACCAAGTTCCAAATCCATTGGGACGTCCCCAATCTTTCCTTTGAAAACTTCAACCTGCACTGAGCTACTGCTATAGCAAATTTATGTCCCTCTGCAAACTATGTGTTTAGCCATACTCTAAAACTGAGAACATTTGTGACTGCAAACCTATGCTTACAACTGAAAATGAAAACATACCTAATTTAGTGTACAAGTCCAATTTAGTGAAATCGAACTTCCAATGAATCCAATCAAGTATCTTGCCTATCAGTTTTATTTCCTTTTCGTGCTTGATGAATAGGAATGAAATACATAATGGAAGAAAGCTATAACAAATAAACTGATCTTTACAGCAGAGATGTGACCAGTCATTACCATTATCGAGCCTTTCCATGTACTCTGCTATGGGGTCATAGAAAACATGGCAACCGCTAGCATATTTTGTCATCTGTTCATGGGAAAGCTATTCAAAACTCCCTTCCTCTGGTGAGCCGTCAGGATGATACTTGAAAGATCTTAAAAAAGGGCCCACAAAATCGTTCTCCAATGAAACATCCACCCTTTCACTCTAAACCCTAAACCCTCAACTAGAGCCTCACCTTCTTTATGTGCCTCAGCATGGATGTCCTCTTTTTCTTCAACAAAATCGAGTAAGCACATTCGTCCTTTATGTGGTGATATCCCTAAAGGTAGAATAATAAAAAATGTATTTATCAGAGGGTTATTGCCTCCTTCTTTGTGACTCAACAACTCATCACAAACTCCTGACGTATCAATAAACGAAGAGGGATTGCACGGCTTTTCTTCTTTATCATCTTCTTTTCCACATAAGTTTATGGAATGCACCATATCTTCTAACTTATGTTTCTGCTTAGAGGCTTTAATCATGTACCGTATTAATTCAAAAGAGGAATAACACAAGGGTAGGCTATCACCTTCAGCACATTTACCATCCTTTCTTATCTGAACCTTCTGACTTTGGATTGCAGCTTGACTTTCTCCATTCGCAGACCTAGGTTCTATAACTGGCTCTTCAAGTATAGTCTCCAGGTACTCCTCCTCATACTCATCGTACACAGGTACACCTAAATCCCTTTTAAAATCGTCATTAGCGGACCCGGTGCTGAGCAGATTGCAAACTTCAGAAAACAAGCCTGCAAAACCCTATGCTTCTATGTCAAGCTGATCATCTTCATGTCTAGCAAGGGAAAGCTTTAGCTGAACAGGGACTCTTCCTTCCCGCTTGTAGGGCCCAACCAATTTTAATGTATCTTTTATTTCACCACCACTGTCCATACCTGACAAATTTTTGGACATCTTGAGGTTTTCCTCAACCTCTAAACAATCAGTAAACATATTTTGTAGAGTGGTTGATTTTCTTTCCAAAAGAAGTAATTCCAATTCAGGAGGAAAGGTGGCCGCATAATAGATCTTAGCAGCATTCTCAAGAGGTTGGACTTCCTTGGGCATGTTATAATAAAAGCTTGCAAATCTTCTGTTAAAACTAGATATGGCCTCACCCTCATGCCTCTTCAGGGAATAAAATTCTAAAAGTATTTGATCCAGTGGCCTTCTCCTACCCCAAAATTTCAAAAAGGTGCAAGAAAAATCTTCCCAGGTATTGATGGACTGAGGCTCCAAGTGTTTGAACCATTCTTTAGCCTCTCCTTACAAAGACTAGGCAAAAGTCCTCATGCAAACATCATCATGTTTTATCTCAAAAAGGTCAGAGAAATGTTCAAAGGCTTGTAGATGTTTCTCAGTAGTGAAGTCTTTGGATTCTCCATCAAATTTGGGGAGGTACTTGTAATGTTTCACAGGAAAATCATGGAGGATAGGAGGCAACTATAGTGGTTTGTACCAGCTTGGAATACTAGGGGAGACCAGGTTAGGCGCGATAGATACTCTATTAACCTAGGTTTCATGAGGTTCATAGGGGTGACCTTTAATGTCATGAGCTTTGGGGGAAAAATCTCGGTCAAAATCAAATGTACAAGACGATGCAATGCTTTTGGTTTGTAAAGAAGGATAAACAAGAATATATTCATAGCTCTGTTCCAAATGAATTGAACCATAGAAGGCTACTTTGACAAATTTAGGAAAGGATAAGAACAAAATTACAAGGAAAGACAAGGAAAGTTGGAAGAAATGTAAACTCGAGTATATTAACCTTTCACCATGCATTTTTTGGCCTTACAAGGGGTTCATTTTCCCCGACGGAGCTTGCCAGTTTTTCTGACAATTTGATTTCTAGGTCATACCACTAGTGGAGTCCCTGAAGTCTAAATCCTTCAAGAGTGGAGTCACTAGGTGAAACGTGCACAGCCTTCTTGATGTCTGATCGTTGTTCACCATCAACCACTAGATCTAAAACTATGTCATTCTTGCCAGGGATGATCTTCAATCTCATCCCCGGCAACGGTGCCAGTTTTTTAGCACCGAGATTGAGCCGATAGGTTGTGCCGGAAAAGGGTTCTCTCTCGAACAACACCAGAACCGCTTTAGACTGCGCCTATGGCCCGGTGCAATCAGAGAGGGATCTCTCACTTACTTTCCATATTTACTTCACGTAAGACATTCGCTCAAGAACAGTCAAGAGGACAGACTCCTGAATGGGGAGGTTGCGTTGATATAAGATGCTGGTGGGAATATTAGAGAAAAGAACCATTGGGAAATGGAGTCGAAGGTACGGGTAGGGAACATATTGCAGGAGGTAAAGAATGACGTGAAATTACATACAGAGCCAAGATAGCCATTGATCTTGCAATCATGAGATATTTAGCGGGTGATTAGTAGACGAGAGGGAACAGTCCATCACACAAAGCATCTACAGGGTGAATTCTGCGTAACTTTAGAAGAAAGCTTAAATGAATATTTGAAACAACAAATGGAGCATAGCATGTATGAATTTCAAACTGTTATACACTTATTTCAGACATGAAAGAATTTAACAAACTAGAATGAAAACAAGATGAACATTCCACGTAAAGAAATTACATATTGAAAGAAACAATGACACAGGAATCTCTGCCTTGAAAGACAATCCTTCCTCTACAAATTTATTCATAACACAGAAACTAGAGACTAATTATAATGGAGAGCCTCAGCCCTTGAAAAGTTTCCCAACCAACCCTTATCTCCCTCTATCGGGAGTGTATTTATACTATTTCAGCACTGAGACTATTCATGAAACAAAACCTAAAAACCGTTTCCAGTCACAATCAGACACTAACAGTTCAGAGAGTGGAACTATCACCACGATTTACAAATATGAACAAACATTATGGGGCTACTACATGTGGTAATTCAGAATGATAGCGTAGAGTTTTCTTGCCCACGTAGGAGGGTTTTCTCGCAGGCCACGTAGTTGGGTGCGTGTTTGACCTCCTCCTTGCCCACGGTAAAGATGTTAAGTGGAGATTAGAGGGGCGGTGATGAAGGCTTCAAACCTCTACTATCCCAGACCGAGCATTTGCTCCAACAACGCAGCCACCATTGTGTATTGGGACTTTGAAGGCTGTGTCTGCAACTAGAGGTGTCGGAGGGACGTCCCTGGGATGTAAAAACCCATGCACATCGCATCTGAAGGTAGGGCTATGTGGAAATAGGTGAATCCCTCTAGGTATTTAACATCCATGCCCCGATGGTTGGAGATTTCCTGGTGTAGACAACCAAGATGATAAAGAAACGTAATTTTATGTTCGCCAACCATTAGTACCCCTTGTTGAACTAACTTCTCAAACCGCACAGCCATGGCTATTTGTGAAAGAACTCAACACTTCTTGTAATTCAACCTCTATCCCTCACTGTTTGTGCATTTCCATACTTCAACAACTTCAGAGGATGCCACTATATAGGGCCAGCCGAAACGACCTGTAGAAGGCTATACTCTTGAATGCCAGTCATCGTGACAATAGAATGGGTGACGCCAGGGCGGGGATCCTCTCCTCTAATGTTCAATTATCTTATCTGATATGGATAAGACTTTAAGCACTTTCCCGCATGGCTGCCCAGCTGGTTTAAATCATTTGGATATGACCTTTCTTTCATTTTCACTTGTTGTGACAGTGGCACTGAGCGGATTCAGTTCGCAGCATCTCTTCACTTTGTGTAGATGCCAGATTCGTCACTTCAAAAAACCTGAACCTCCTGCTTCCCTACTATTTTCTCTATGTGAGCCACGTGCCTGACCTGTGGAGCCGAGGAAGTCATTGTCATTGGTTATGATCTTTTCCTTAAACCTATCACAAATGGTGTCGAGGAATCAATTAATCTGTCGGGAGGAAGATCATGCGTGGGAACGTCTCTTCTACTGCCAGCTTTATGCTAGATGCGATACTTATAGCCTTGAGGCCTTTTCATCCCTTCAATTTGGGGGTCTTTCACACCTTCCGTCCACGTTTCCTTAACCTCCACCACCAATTCCTCTTTCCTCGATCCAGTGAGCAGCTTTAAACCGCGGCATGCTTCTTATCCATCGATCGAGATCGACCTCTCCATGCAACCATTGATCGGAGCAGACCCTACAACTTTCATGAATTGAGAACCTAACCTCGTCTGCGCTAGTTGAGATCCTGAAATGAACTTTGACCGTAGATCTATTCCCTTCTTTGTTGTGACCGTTGATATTTGCAACCGGTACCACTTTTCGCGATTCGGAATCATGACTTTATCCGCACAAGTTTGGCTTGCAAAATCAGCTGGGGCCGTAGATTTGCTCATGCTCTCATCTCCATCGTTAGATATTTCTATCCTTTAACCTATTTTGTGATTTGGGAAAACTCCTATTGAGCATGTTCTCTCAGGGAAACTGTCTCGAGCCGTCGATCGAGCTTTGCCTTGATCTCGGCCTTTCATTGTTTTCCCGTTTTAACAGACTTCACAAATGCCAATATTAACCATTCCCTCGCGTATTTCGACCAAAACCATGCTCTATCATCGATCTTCTTCATTGTGATCTCAGACCGTTGGTCTACAATGCCTTTCTCTATCATTTTCGTTGCTACATTTCTGCACCTCTGGAGGAATCTACCACCGTAGATCAAGCTCTCTTCTTTATCTGACAGTCCTAAATGATGGAAAAGGTGCATTTGATAATCTGAAGGGTGTTCGTATAATTTTCTAATGAATAGGACCCTTTTGAACTCTGTCAGGCCCATAAATTGACTGTTGCAAACGGAGTGCTAACAGCTGTATGGGACTGAGTGTTGCATTTGAATACTTGTTGAAGCACATAGCTACTGGAATTCTCTTTTGACATACTCTCCTCCATTATTCGATCTCAATGCTTTGATCTTCTTCCCAAGAGTGCTCTCATCCAAGGCTTTAAAAAAATAAAAGTCTCAAATACCTCAAACTTATGATTTAGAATGTAGATCCAACAATACCTTAAACAACCATCATTGAAGGTCATAAACTATCTAGATCCATTCATAGATGTTGTAGGCATTGGTATGGAAACATCACTATGAATAAATTCGAGAGGAGGGAAATCTTCTTTCCTTCCCAACCTCATACCTTCGCATTGGACGCTTTCCTACCAAGCAACCAATGCACACACCTTCAGAAGACTTGATGAGAGGCAATCCGTCAACCATATTTCCATTGTGTATCCAGTGGAGATACTTGAAGTTCAGGTGGCCAAAACTTTCATGCCACATCCTGCTTATGTCATTGGCATGAGTCAATAAGTAACTAGGATATGAATTACGAAGAAAGTTAGAAAACTTATATGCCTTAAAGGCATTATTAGCGACTCGTTTCACTATCAGATTACCGGTAGATATTTTTGAGATATCCACCATGTCAAGATCAAATTTGACTCACTTGGGTGAACCAATATGAGTCATCCGGTATACATATAAAATATTTGTTACCAAGGAAGGGACATAGAGCACATTTTTGAACACTCCATGCTCAAATTTAATGGAACCTTTCTCAACAACTGAGATTTGTGAGTCATCTCTCGTGTGAATGCTTGGTCCTCCAAAGAGATATAGAGAAGAAAATGATTCTTTGGAGGAAACCATGTGGCAGTAGGCTCCAGAATCAATGAGAAAATCTTGTGACTGAGAAAATCCTACCTTCAAAGCATGGAACCTCTCATGATCTTCAGTCTTATTTCTAGCATCAGACTTATTTGCACCTTTAGGAAGGGAAATATTGTTATTTTCAAGGATATTAAACATTTGGTCTATGGTTTTCTTCATATATGAATTCTCTGGATGTTTTCCTCTCTTGTAGTAAGAGCACTTATCCTTGTCAAAATTTGTGTGCTTGTCTTTATTAGAGCCTGAGGCTCCTTTTGAAGGATTTTGCTAATCCTTAGGCTTGAAATCAATGTTCTTCTTCTCTTTTCATTTTTTCTTCCCCTTTGCTTGTGCATTCTTAGTCTCCCCAACTAAGAGAGCCTAATTCTTGGAGGATTTGAGATCTCCCATATGTATCAGCTTATCTTGTTCCTAAATAAGAGATTATGTGAAGGCATCAATGGATGGCATTCACTAATTAGGAGTTGTCAGTCTCCCAGAGCGAAAGGTGGATACAAACACTGAGAATTCTGGGCCAAGTTTGCTTAGAATTGAGAGCACCAATTTATCATCCTTCTTATCAACCCCCCACTACTTGAATTGCATGACAAGGGATTTGAATTTTGAGAAAAAATGGCGTATAGTTTTGAAGTTGCTAGATTATAGTGCTATTAGTTCATTCTCCAGAAATTTCCCCTTAGCTAATCTTTCTTTCCAAACAAGGATTCGAGCTTCTCCCATACTTATTTTAGAGTTGTTATTCCATCAATATGGAAGAGTAGCTCCCTAGAGATGTGGATGCACATGAAGCCAAATGCTTCATCCATATTGTTTAGATACTTCGAATTTTCAAGAGCTTGTTGGGGTTCGACCTCTTTGCCAATGGTGACCCTGTACATACCCTTGTTGCACAATACTATCTGCATATCATCCCTCCAATCAATATAGTTTAAGGGTGTGAGGAATCTAGGTGTCAAAGTTGTTGGATTCTCCATCTTACAGCTTCAAGAAACAACTAATTATTCATAAAATCTTTAATTTACCTACAAAAACACTACAAAACACTTCAATTCAAAATCAAACCAATTCAAACACTCTCCACTTCGACATGTACACTTTGTTTAGGTGCATCACACCTAGATAGACTTCTCTGGACAAAATCCAGAGGGAGAAAGGCAAGAATACAGGGAATTGTGTGGAATCCAATTGCTTCTGGTGCATCAATGGAAGTTTCCGAGGTTTGAAGCTAGCCTGAATACTCGCTTTGATACCATGTTTAATTTAGAAAATCTTAAGATCCTCGGGCCTAAATGAATTCACTATGAAAATAAGGCTACAAAAGAGAGAGATAATTCAGTGTAAACTGATAAAAAAATTCATGGCAAATTACACACACATGGAGACGAAATTTGTCAGCACAACTTTACATGAATTATCATTAATCTGTATGTGATACAATGGAGTTACAATAGGAGAAATTAGAATGCCTTAGGTAGGATTCAAGCTCACCAACTTGGAGTGACTCCAGTGCTAACTCGGTGTGGGAAAATCACCACTAGAGCTCACTAATGCAACTTCGGTCAACTAAATCAGTTCACAATCAATTAACTGATCTAGGTAGGTGAGAAAATGTGCCCAACCTCCCTTCAATCATGCAAACTGGTGCTAGGATGATTGAATGAGAACTAATTGATGGGAATTAGAGCATAATTCAACATAATTGAACACCGACTAGGGTCAACTGCTGGTGACTGTTGGTGGTACTCAGAGTGGGTTGCTAAATTATAGGCATTGGTCTTTGGAGCTCCTAAACTCATGCAAATAGGTGCATAAAGTGTTAGGTGGGCCCCATATGAGTCATCCATGGCACTAGTGAAGTGGCAATAACCTCCAGAGATAGGAAAAGACAAAGAGACTATGGTGGTCAAGGGAGGATTATTTAATTAATCCTAAGAATAAGGGCCCTTAATGCTAGTCCTATCCTTCAACGTGAGGGGCCTAGGGGGGGGGCCTAAAAAATAATATCCCTCAAAATATTGGTGAATATCATAAAATGAACAATTATGTGAATATAGGAAAGAATGATGGAAGGAATTAAAGCACAAGATTCTGTGAACCTGTGGTTAAAAGATTGGAAAATGAATACGTTGATGCAGAGGGTCATTCTAGTGGCCTTTTAATGACATGCAGCTCATAAGTAAAAATTGTTTCAGTAAAGTACTATGAATCGGTACTGGAGACTGTTAAAGAGGATGGAGAGTCTCGTAATGTTTACACAATCCTAAATATTTATGGGTAATTTTATGACAGAAGGACCTTTTGGGAAGCCTTGGGAAACTCAGGAACCTTAGAGTCTCCAAATATGATATTGGGGAGGACTTCAATTTAACCCTCTTAGGCAGAGAACAATGAGGAAGGAATTCAATAAATGTTTCAATGAGTCCCTATTTCAACACCTTTTTCGAGGTAAAAGGTCTGATAGATGTACAAAGCTTGAAATTGGAACCAACCTATAGGAATAAGAGAGGAGGAGAGCAAGCGACCTCCAAGAGACTTGAGCATTTTTTGGTTTCAGAAACCCTAATGAATAGTTAGTGGGTAATTCAATTGAATATTGAAACACGGGGAATCTCATATCACAAACCAAGAATATTGTTAGTCAAGGTGTCAAAAAAAATATCCTTTTAAATTCAACCCTTTGTGGTTATAAGAAGAAGAATACAGAACCCTAATAAAGGATTCTTTGCAATAATTATGTGAGTCTCAACACTCCTCTTACATGCAACAGTTTGTAGATAACCTGACAAGAATAAAAAAGATCTCCAAGGACTGGGACAAAAAACATAAATGTTTCTCTTAGGCGGAGCTGAGAGAGGTGGGAAATAAAGTTGAGGAGATGTATGAATCAAACAGGGATGATATGATCTTTGTAGAAGAAGTGGAGACCCTAAAACAATTAGAGTGTAAAAGGAATATATTGCTAACAAAAGAGGAGAAAACATGGATACTGAAGAGTAGGGCGTTGTGGTTAGTAGAGGGAGACAATAATTCAAACATTTTCCACAAGTATGCCTCTCATTGAAGAAGTATAAATATTATTGTTGAAGTAAAGAATGCACAAGGGATTCTGGTTCGGGCCTTTCAAGAAAAGGCTCAGGAAGTTGTGGATCATTTCTATTCTCTCTTTACTAAACCTAAAGGGTTCCAAATAGCAAAAATCTTAGAGGTATTGAGACTCTTTCCCGGGATTATATCAAAAGAAATGAATGCTAAACTTACCAACGAAGTATCTGAGGAGGAGTTGTGTCAAACTCTCCATTCCTTTTAGAAGGGGAAGATTCCAGGGACAGCTGACTTCACTTTGGAGTTTTTTTTAAGTTTTTATGACATAATAAAGGAGGACATTTTAAAAGTTTAGAAGGAATATCAGAGACCATGGAAAGTATTGGCAGTTATAAACTCAATCGTTATTACCATGATCCCAAAGAAATAGAAAACAAGACATTTGATGACTACATACCTATATCATGTTGAAATATGATCTATAAGATAATTGCAAAGGTAATTTCCCAACGACTGAAACCTATTCTTAGTGAGGTTATATCATATGAACAATTTTGATTCCTTTACAATAGACAAATTCATGGTGTAATCTCATTGGCACAGGAGGCAATACATACTATTAAGAAGGAAAAACAATGTGCATTTGCACTAAAGCTAGATCTCTCAAAATCATGTGATATAGTAAGTTGGGCGTTCAAAATATTGTTGAATCCACTTCGTTTTTGGTGCTAATAAATGGGCCTCCCCCCCATTTTTCGACTTTAAAGAGGAATAAGGCAGGGATGTCCTATGTCCCCCTTTCTGTTTCTCTTGGTAGTTGAGGCTATGAGTTAGTTAATGTATCAAGATAAGGATGGAAGGATGATAGAAGGGGTTAAGGTACCAAGTACATAAGAGATTACTCATACTCTCTTTGTGGATGATGTCCTTCTTCTAGGTAAAGGAACCATTGGTAATTTTAGGGCCTTTGCATAGATATTGGAGAACTATAAGGAAATAGGAATGGTAATAAAGATAGAAAAATCAAGCTTGGACTTTAATAGGTTCACAAAAAAGTTGTTATAGATTGCAAGGGAGGTCATCCACTACCCAACAGTACCTATTGCAGAAGGATTCAAATATTTAGGCTTTAACCTAAAGCCTAATTGTTACTCATTTCAAGACTAGGTATGGTTATACAAGAAAGTTGAAACCTGAATCTCTTTCTGGACAAATTGATTCCTCTCAAGAGGGGGAAGATTAGTTCTCTTAAAGGAAGTATTACAGAGTATTCTAGTTTATTAGGCTTTCATAACCTATATTCCTAAAGGAATCCTAACAAATATCAGAAAGTTGTGTTTATCCTTTCTCTGGACACGCAGCAGACAATGAGACAAGATATCCCTAGTGAAATGGTCAACGCTAACTTTCCCGAAAGAGTTGGGAGGTTGGGAGATAAAAAATATAGCTTTATTTTGTATATTTCTGGTTGCAAAAACTCTTTGGAGGTTAGCCAAGAACTCTAAGCCTCTATGGGGAAACTTTATGAGGTCCAACTATTGTCTAGGATCCACATGAGTAGAATGGTTTCGAAACCACGTCAAAATCGATAAAAACGGTTCAACAGGATGGAAAGCCTTGATCCTGACCTTTCCATTGGTGGGGAATTGGTCATCTCGTAAGATTGGAGATGGGAAAAGAGTAATAATTGGTGAGTATCTATCGGAAGGAGTAGGAGAATATTACAGACTATCAGAAGCTATAAGAATGCAGTTGAGAGCACAAAGAATTATAGTACTAACTGATGCACAAGCTCAACAACCACAACAGAGAGGAAGAAATGGATGGAAAATGGCACAAGATCTGAGACTAGATGAAGAGGAAGCTTTGGAATGGAATATGTTTTTAAGTAAACTTGTCACCTCCTTTGTTCACATGGGTGAGGAAGAACATGACAAGTTGATTTGGACAAAGAATGCAACAGATGGGAACTTCTCAGCAAAAATAATATTTGAAGCAACAGTAGTTGAATCCTTTGAAGGAGACTAACAGTGGTGGTGGAATAAACTATGGAGAGTCCACAATCCTTTGAAAACCATTGTAACTTTATGGTTGGCCTTAAGTGACAAACTGCTAACATGGGAAAACTTGAAGAAAAGAGGATTTTAAGGACCAGGTGTGTGTGTTTTGTGTAAAAATCAAGAAGAATTCTCCTCTCATATATTTAGTTCTTGTCCATATGCATGGGAAGTGTGGAATTCCAACTCCAAATATCTCAACAATGATAGGATTGATGTGAGAAGTAATCTAACACTTGAACAACTTACTCAAAAATGGTGGCAGGATGCAGGGGTATGTTGTTATGATGCCTTCCCAACTCTTTTTTGTATTCAACATTTGGGAAGCTCGTAATAAAGAAATTTTCCAAAATAAATGGGTACCACCAAACATAACGATATCCATGTTATTGCAGAAAGTGCAGGAGCGCAAATCTAAGCCAAAACCAAATACGCAGCAGGTGATTGTAACACCAGAAATAGATAAAACTACCCCGTGGGAATATTTTGATGGAGCAATCCAAGGAGAGATGTCAATAGGGGGAGCGGGAGGAATAATCTACCTCTCATAAATAATAAAAATATGCATAAAATTTGAGTCTGTACACACTTCAAATAACAGAGCAGATTTAGCAGCACTATGGGCGGTTCTTAAATTTGCTCAGAGTAAGCAAATAACAAGGTTACATTTATATAGAGGTTCAAAAATGGTGACAGAGTGTGCTAAAGGGAAGTGACATATTGGAGTCCCTCACCTTCAATACTTGCTAAATGAAATCCATGCTTTGGTTTCCTCCTTTGAAAGTGTCTTATATTCTCATATATATAAAGAATTAAACACAAAAGCAAATACACTTTCAAAATTGGCACTAGCAATTCAACCAGGGATAATAGTAGTGGAGTAGCAAAGGAATGGACATGTAATAGAGCAATTTATAGTGATATAAAATTTGTGGAGTGGAAAACAGAACGGGAGGAAAGATTCTAGGATGAATAAGGACTTATTTGCAGGGAATGCACGACTAGACATGTAACATTTTGCAGATAGTATTGTTTGGATTTTTTTGGATGTAAATAGAAAATGGTAATGAATGAAATGTAAGGCAATAGGCCATTGGAGAATCCTCTGAAGGAGGAAGCAAGCTCAAGAAGAAATTATGCAAGTCCTTCATAGAGATTCGATGTTATTATGAATGAATAAAAATATTTTTTTCTCCAGAAAAAAATATAAAAAACAAGATAAATTAAGCCTGTGTTTTATAAATTCGTTAAAATTATATTGCATTTAGTTCAAAATTAATTAACCATATTGAAGGGATTATATCTACCGATCCTATATACACAGAAAAAAAATAATATAAAAAACCACTAAAACCAGTCAAAATAATTATATCTGGAGTTGGAAACTTATATAATCGAACCATTGAGCTTTGCATTTGACCATTGTGAAGTGTCATGCTCTATCCAAAGGCATGTCCCTCAAACAAGCACTGGACCCATTGTCAAAACTGGAGGCTATAAGTTCAATGAAGAGTTCATGGCCGCACTTTCAAGATCGTTAAAAGAATTGCAGAGAGGACTTCAGATTCAAATCAAGAACGTATTGTGAATTGGAGTCTGTCTCGGTGAGAAAGAATAGATTTTATGAGTGTGTAAGGGAGAATAAGCATACCTATAAAGAAGAATCTCTTTATTATTAAAATAGATAATAGAAGACCATTGAAGGTTTATATTTGTATTTGTGCAAACATCATTACCATCACAAAGAGGATATCACAATAAAATCAATTATTTGCTTCTTGTTCTTAGACCTGTCTTGAAATGGAATAATGCAATCTAACAATCTCTTGTATATGTATGGTTGAGCATATTACGTGGACGCTTTATGATGGTATCACTTTCAAGTCAGTTAGGTGTTTTTTCATTTTAAAAATTCAATTTTACAAATTGTCATCAAGACCTACCTGAAATTGAATAAGGTCATTTTCAATCTACTTATTATAAAAGGATCACTTTGAGGTACATTATTGGTATATACCTTATACCCTTAAGTTGACATAAAATCAAGTGAGAGAGTACAAGCAAGTGTGACAAGTGAAAATTAAAAATGGGTTAAGGAGAAATTGTTTGCAAAACCCCAACCAAAAACTCAAAGAATTACAACACAACGTACATGATCTGAATAATTTAAACAATAGTCTTTAGAAGGAAATTAAACCCAGAGATCGATTGATTGAATAACTTCAAACAACATTAACTGAAGAGGAGGAGCTAATGAAGAACATGGTCGATGCATCTTGTGACACAAATGACCTCATTGAAATGATTGATATTACTTGTGACAAGGATGATCTCATGCAAATGCTTGATACAACTTGTGATACTATTTACCTAATTCAAATGGTTGACATAATGTGTGACACTAATTACCCAATACAACTAGGTGATACAAATAAAACAAATGAAAAGGAATAAGTCATAAACAGTGGATTAATAAAGGTAACTTTTTAAAATGAGTCACAAGAAGAAACATTGAGTGATAACAACAATAGTAAATATGATTTTGAAGTTTCACAAGAAAACATTTATGAAGAACATCAAGAAGTACAAAATTATCTTTACACGATGGTTAGCATAGCTTGGGAAGAATTACAGTTCAAAATAAATAAATATGGCCTAGGATATAAAAAGGAAACAACTTTCATATTCTAGATTGCTCTAAACCTATTCAGTTTGTGAGTGCATGATTTCTTGATGAAAATCCAAAGGCGCTAGAAGTTAATGAAGAAGTTATTCATGAAAATTATGATAAACATATGGAAGAAAGTCATGAATGCCAACATTTCCATAAAGTTGGTCACAATGAGAATCGTTGCTTTGATCTCCATTCTTGTCTTAATTGTGGGAAGACAAAACATCTTTCAAAAAATGTCAAAAAAAGAAGAAGGTTCAGAAACAAACAATTCACTATAGATGGATAAGTTTTTGGTGATGGAATCAACAAGTCAAGAAGTTACATAAGTCTTATCATCGAGTTCAAACACGAGTAAAGACACATTTGAATGGTGAAATTATAAAATAAATCAAATTTCAATTAGTTATTACATGTGATGATTTTGGCCATGACTATGGCCCATTCTAAATTGGACTCTCTTGTAACTTAAAGGGGGGAAGTACAACAATGAAAGGATAAAGATAGCCCCTTGCACCTACAGGGGAGGAGTCCATTGAATAAACAAAATGGAGCTCTATTTCAACTAAATGGGGAGAGTGCATTGTTTAAGTGAAAAGGTTAGTGGACAACCAAAACCACAACGTAGTGAAATTGGTTAGTGCTCAACCAAAACCACAACATAGTGAAATTGGTTAGTGCTCAACCAAAACCACCAAATACATAGTATCAAATTCAACGATTGTAGGAAATAATTGTTCTTTGTAAGATTGAAATTAAATTTATCCCCAAGCAAATTGACTACATGCAAACAACTATGACCCGTTCTGCATGCAAACATTTGTAATCCCAGTGAGACCAGCATGAGAAATAGATGCACACCTGCTCGATCTGAACGCTGCAAGAAAATCCCCATGCCCTTATTCTACATAGACAACAAGAATGGTGGCATAGGGGGGTCCTCCCCTCCCCTTCTTGCAGTTGATATTGTTGCATTCAAGATGATGATAGACTCCCTCCAGAAGAATCCAAAAGGAAAACCAATGCATTCTCTATTTGTGAAGAAGGTGGATGACGTCCCAACCGTAGCCCCACCTCCAACTGTTTTTCGTAGAATTTCTTTGGCCTTTTCAGAGTGTACACTGGTGGGCCAGTTCACGGGCATGTGGCCCTCACCAAAACCAATGGAGTATTGCATGGAGAAATCATGGGAACCACTGATCAGGGGAGGAATCAGAGTAGTTGCATGCGGCAAATGATTCTTCATCTTTCTTTTTTCAAATTGCAGAAGACAAAGATGTAATATTCCGAAGTGGGCCATAATTTTATGGATCAAGAGGACTATACTTAAATCAATCGAATCTTGATTTTGATTCAGAAGATGACATACCATATGCAGTCTCGGTATGTGTCAAGTTTCCATGACTACCCTTACCTTGTTGGAATGATGACTGCCTTAGGGCCATATGGAACACACTGGGTATGTGTATAGATAGATCAAAACCCAAAGATCAATAATTTTTCTGTGCTTGAATCTGTGTTGCAGTGGATCTGGAGAAGGGTTGTCGAGTGAAATAAACCTTACTCATGAAGGATGAGTCCACAATCAAACACTGGACTACGAGCAGCTTCCTTTCAAATGCAAGATATGCCATGAGTACGGGAATTTTGATCGAGATTGCAAAAAATCCCCATCGCAACCAACAATAAATAGATCTACCGATGAATAATGGTGGGATCCAAAAAAGACAAAAGGAAAAGGAAATGGTAATAAGCCACCCCCAGATCCAGTTGGTGGCACATCAAACTCAATAAATCCATTTGATGCTTTGTCAAAAGAAGGCGAAGAAGTCGAGGAAGGAGAAATACCATAAAACATAACAACAGAAGAAGAAAATACTATAAATGAAGGAGAAAACAGGGAAGCATTGGAAACAACAAATCTTAGTTTAGAAAATGAAGAACAATTGGAAGTAGAGCTTGATAAAGAGAAACTACAAACTTCACGTGGGGAGAAATCTAGTTCAAAACAAACAACCACCTTAAGGATTTTTACTAGAAATCAAGTTAATCACTATCAACGTTCAGAAGAATGGGAAGGAGGTGATCCAGAAGCAAACAAAAAATGTGGTCGGCAAACCAACAGAGATTCA
Organism: Pseudotsuga menziesii; assembly: GCA_001517045.1. Lineage (NCBI taxonomy): Eukaryota > Viridiplantae > Streptophyta > Pinopsida > Pinales > Pinaceae > Pseudotsuga > Pseudotsuga menziesii. The sequence continues at coordinate 220,078 of LPNX010325057.1, read as the reverse complement.
AGGGAGACAAAGGCTTAATCAAACAAAAGGTAAGGCTCATAGCCCTCAATCACCTCCTCTCTCAAGCAAGGGAGAGAGAAAGGATAAGGAAGAGAAAAGGCGCCAGAAGGAGGAAAGATCTAACTCTATTCGGGTAAGTAATGAATATAGTTTCTTGGAATTGTAGGGGTTTAGGTAGCACTCAGAAAGTGCGAGCTTTAAAGGATTTAACAAAATATGAAAAACCCACCATTCTCCTCGTCCAAAAACTAATCTTGAAGAAAAATAAATGTTGTCCATAGGAAGTAGTATATGGAGGGACAATGCAAGGATAGCTTGCAGTGCACAAGGAGCCTCTAGAGGTATAAGCACGCTATGGATAGAAACAACTTTTGAACTAGTAGATTCTTTTAAGCTCCAAAATATAATATACACATCCTTGAAACAAAAAGACATTGGTTGTATTATGAACCTCTTTAATGTTTATGCACCAGTGATCTACGAAGAGAAGCAATTATTTTGGGACACCCTCAACAGTTTCAAGGAGTATAATTTACATATAAAAATCATAGAAGCAAGTGATTTCAAAACTATCCTCTGCAGCTCTAATAAAAGAGGTGGAAATCTGGTTAGGTCCATTTAGAGAAAGAATGGAAGATTTTATTTCAAATTGGAACATACTATATATAGCTCCAAAACATGGCAAGTTTACGTGGACCAGTAGAAGGACAGGCCTAAGTCATATAGAAGCTCATCTTGATAGATTCCTCATACATAGCGATTGGCTCCTAGAAGGATGGAAAATCACTTCAAATATAATAGCTTTAGGAGAATCGAATCACAAGCCGATCTACTTAAAATTCCAGGAAGAAGAAGACCTCGGTCCTATCCCCTTTCGATTCATCCCTATCTAGCTCCAAGAAGATGGTGTTATGGATCTGATAACATCATCCTGGAATACTCTTGTTACAGGATCGACAAGCTTCATTTGGGAATCCAAATTAAAAGAGTTGAAACGTTCCTTAAAGAGGTGGGAAAAAGAGCACTTCCGCCCCCTGCATTTGAGAAAAAATATGATCAAACATAAACTAACTGAAAATAGTTTAGCAATGGAGAAAGAAGAAATAACTGAAGAGTAAATTCAAAAAGAAAAGAACTGACATACAAGCTCTTCCAGCTAAATAGGAAAGAGGAGGAATACCGACGGCTCAAGTCTAGGAGTATATGGTTAAAGGTAATTGATCAAAACACCGGTTTCTTTCACAAACAAACATAGGTAAGAGAGTTGTGAAACATAGTTAAAGAGATAAACAGGGAGGATAGAGTAAAGATAAATACCTTCCCAGAAATAAAAGATGGATCCTATCAACATTTCAAAAATCTATATACAGAAGGCGGGGTTCTAGTTCAAGAAGATCTGGAAACATATGTTCAACATGTACCCACATTGTTAGTAAAAGAAGACAATGATATTTTAAGAAAGAAGATAGTAGAAGAAGAGGTTATCCAAGAATTTTGGGACTTGGAGCCCGACAAAGCCCCAGAACCGGATATATTTTCAATCCACTTTTTTCGAGCATGTTGGGAACTCATTAAAAAAGACCTCCTCAAATTTCTAAACTTCTCACGAACCAAGAAAAAAGTGGGAGGCGGGTGAAGTGGAGGAATCCGTCTTCAAAGTAAACACCCAATGTAAATAACGTAAATGATCCATATAGTAAAATATAATTGATAAGATGTAAGATATGATATGAATTTTACAAATGTTGGCCTGCTTTTATAATAGCTTGGGCATTTCCTATTTGAGGGAACACACCCTCTCATTTGATTATTAATCTTACTTGTTATTAATATTTATGTGTTTATTAATTATTTGTTACATTACCTTCCCCTTAAGGGAAGCTTTGTCTCAAAGCTTATTGAAGACCAGGGTTATGTCTGATTTTTTGCTTGAACTGTCATCTCTAGATCCTCCCTTTTAGTATTTGTGACACTTAATGAAATGAGGCGATATGAGTTACGAATTCCAAAGAAGAACTGTCGCATCGTCTCCGATGTGGTCCATCCGAGATCTATTTTTATCGAAGCTATTTGATCACTTTGTGGGATGGGTCTTCTCATTTGTTGTTTAGTATTTTGATTTGATGTGCTTGATTGTTTGACAACATAACTCTTATGTGTATGTTCATTTTGACCCTATCGTTCGTCAAAATGACGTTTATAATTGGGGTGTCGATAAGGAGTCTTTGTTGTTTGTTTTTCCGCTTGATTGACTTATTTTTGAACTATGACGATGACTGAATTTATTTCCTAAACTTGTTTTTGTTTTCCGGAGAGTCTGGATGCTTCCATATGGATTTGTGCTACTTTGTTCTCCAATAGATTGTTGTTATTCTAAATCTTCTCGAACCTTTCATCTTGCGAATTTTTGTCCTCTTTTAACTTATCGATTTGTTCCTCTAGTTCTTGATTAAGAGTCCTTAAGCGTTGGTTTTCTTTTTGCTTTTCTAATATCATTCCTTCAAGGTATTCATTGGAATGTTCCATCTTTCGACTATTTTTAGTTTTTTAATCTGTGTAGCTAATGTTCTGTTATGATTTCGTAGTCGAAATAGTTCTTCAATATTGCTTGATAATGTATTGTTAATTTTTGTAATTTCCAACTTATGTATCTTCTTAATGTTGTCATATTGTTGCTGGAGTTTTTCCTTTTGTTGTTGATGTCAACATATCTATGATTCTTGATTTTCTATCTTTCTCTGAACTTGTGTCAATTCACCATCTTTGTCCATGATGAGCTTGTTTAAATGCTTTATTCTTCTTTGAAGTCATTATCGCTTCTATATGGTGATGTTACATCATTATTTGACTTTTTGATTTGGACTTGTAAGTTTTGATTGTGACTTTTTGATCTGCACTTCTAAGTTTTGATTGTGACTTTTTAAATTTGATAATTCCTTGTCCTTATCTAAAAGCTTTTTTTTTTTTAAACCTTCACTATTTTTTTCCAATATTTGATTTTGGATTTCTAATGTATGGGTCCTTTGCTCTTTGTAATGTTCTAATTGAGCCAATACTGCTTGTAATTGAGATTGTAATTTTGATTTTGTAAGCGCTGTAATTCGATGTTTGGTCGTCCTTGACTTAAATGGTCTTCCTTTTACTTTGACGTCTTCGTTAAAAAATGGTCTTTGGCTTCCTTCAACAATAAATGGCCTTTTTTTATAAATTAATAATTGTAATAATTTATACAATTATTGCTATTAAAAATAATATTTTTTTTAATTACATATATATTACAATAATAATAATTATTTAATTATATATATATATTAAATTGTTTAAATGTAGTTTTTTAAAACCTAAGTCATGGGGATAATGCAGGTCGAGAGAGACATGGAGATGGGCACTTGTAGATGGAGGGAATCGATGGGAGTGGGAACTTGTGCGGTGGATATGGTGTAGCTGGATAGAAGGCCTAAGGAGAGGCATGGATACGCGAGTATTAGTGTGAAGGACCGAAGGGGAAATGTTTTAGAGGAAGAGTTGAGGGGAAGGTCCATACGTGAGGGACTAGAATGGAGACGAGAATATCTACAGTGGGGGTGTGTGTACACAAGTCAATGTGGAGGAAGGTGGGAAGAGAGGCAGGAGAAGATGGGCGGATATGGTAGAACAACGTAAGCGACAGGAGGAGATGATGGAGGGGAGACGACGGAAGAACAAGGCAGCATGGGGGCACAAAATGCGGGTTCCGATCGGAGTATGGTCGTAAGGATGCAGGGGGGCGCGGGGGCAGGATGCGGACGAGAATATGGGATACAAAAGGAAGGAGATGGAAGGAAAATGTTGGGGGAAGGAAATGAACTCGAGAGTTGGGAGTGCTGAAGGATGTGGACGCGGGACAGGAGGCGGAGGCGTAGGGAGGCTGGGTGATAGGTAGAGGGAGAGCGAGTCGAGGGATGGCAGGGTGGCATGCATGTTGGTTGAGGCACAATAACAAGGTAAGAGGGATCATCGAGCTGACAAATGGAGGACGTAATAGGAGTGGAGGCGATGGAGGGATAGCTTGGGTGTGGTGGTGTGGAGGTCACAGGGAGACTTCAGTTGTAGGTGGTGAGTCGTGTTGGAAGGGTGAGCTGGAGAGGGTTGCGTTGGAAGGAAAGTGGAGAGGGTATCGGAGTGGAGAGTGCCAAGAAGGTGTGAGAAGAAGGAGGAGCGTAAACCAATGAGTTGTGTGATGGTAAGGGGATGATGTAGTGAGGGTGGGCTCGAAGGAGTTAGGAAGCATGGAGAGGGTAGGTATGCAGTGCAAGAGTGGTGGGCGCAGGAAGTTGGTGGAAGAATATTGCGAGGAGGCCGCGATGGAGAATGGAGTGGTGGGCGCACCGGGAGGAAGAGTAGCATCAAAGGGCCAACAACCTGATTTTGGTCGAATACCTCATATCCGAGAAGCTCTGAAAAGATGGCCAATTGAATCAGTGTTCCATGTGCCTAGAAAGGGGCTCTGATACCACTGAAGTGGAGGAATCTGTCTTCTAAGTAAACACCCAGTGTAAATAACCTAAATTATCCATATAGTAAAATATAATTAATAATTAATAAGGTGTAAAATAAGATTAGATTTTTACAAATGTTGCCCCACTTTTATAATAGCTTGGGCATTTACTATTTGAGGGGATGCACCCTCTCATTAAATTATTAATCTTACTTGTTATTAATATTTATATGTTTATTAATTATTTGTCATGTTAACTCATCCTTCTTAGCTCTGATCCAAAAATATTCAAACTGATGGACTTCTTTAGGTTTAGAGCCAGTACGTTGTGCAATTCAACCTATATAATTCTTATAAATATTCTAGCCAACCGACTCAAAATCTTTCTCCCCAAGCTTATATTTGAGAACCAGGGGGGTTTATGCAAAATAGACAAATTATTGATAATTATATCTTGGTACAGGAAGCTTTGCACTCAAGCAATGAGAGCGAAGAACGAGGTATCGTCATCAAGTTAGATATGGCCAACGTGTTTGACCGGGTAAGACATGATTTTCTTTTTGCAGTCATGAAAAAATGGGTTTTAATAATGACATCTTAAATTAGATCCAAGCTTGCATAAACTCTTCATGGTTCGCTTCGTTGGTCAATGGAAGACCGGCCAAATTCTTCCAAGCCACAAGGGGGTTATGGCAAGGTTTCCCACTCTCACCTCTGCTCTATATAATAATCGCTGAGATTCTAAGCAAGAAACTTGAATATGAGTGATAAGAAGGAAATCTATTGGGCCTGTCCATAGTCAGAAATATTAAAATATTAAGCCACTCGTAGTTCACAGATGATGCTCTCTTGCTAGGAGGAGCATCTAAAGTGATACTTGGGAGTTTAAAAAAAGTTTTGGATAGTTACCTATCTCTATATGGGGGCTAATAAACAAAAGAAAAATCCAAATATATGGCTGGAACTGCTCAAAGGATATTCTTAGAGCAATCACTTCCTCAATGGAATTCCCTTTCTTTGGTAATTGGCGATCCTTTAAATATCTTGGCATGGCAATTTCTCTTCAAGGACAGATTGGGCAGAAGCAGTGAAAAAGTTTAAAAATAAAATCCAAGCTTGGGGGAAAAGATGGTTGAACCTAGCAATAAGAACAACTTTGATAAAGTTTGTCTTATCTGCGCTCCCTATTTATCAATGCTCTACCCTCCTTGCCCCAAAACGAGTAATAAATCAGACGAACATGTTGCTATTTTTGTGGCAAGGTGGGAAAACAAATGGAAAGGAATTCCACCGAGTTAATTGGCACATTGTTAAACTCCCAAAGGACCAAGGAGGTTTGGCAATCAAGGACCTAAATCTCATGAATCTGGCACTGGGGGATAAAATAGTATGGATATTAGTCACAGGTGAAATGGAATGGTGGAAATTGGCCTTGGAAATGAAGTATTTTGGAAGAATGAATTTATCCCAAATAGAAAATTTAAATTCGGAAGGGAAAAAATCACAGATATGGCGACTGTGCAAGGCAGCTCCTAACCTCATTATAGACAACCTAAGATGGCAGCCAGGTAACGGGTAAAAGATCAAGATCTTGGAATATAAAATCATGGGATCTGATTCTCTAGAGGAGCAACATGATATTCAAACTCTCTGACAATGGACCCAAAGTAAAGGTATTACACACCTTCATATCATCACTTAATGGAATATGCATACAGGGTTATGGAAAAATTGGAAACTTGAGGATATCTCCCCACACATAAAAGGACAACAAAAAATATTGTTTTCTTTATTAAAAGGGAAAGCTCCCATCTCAGTTATCCAAAAATATTTCAGAATATGGACAGCCTCCCCTCATCAAGAGTATAGAGTAAAGGTTGGGTATAATAAGTTGTTGCAGAGGTATTGTCTTCCTCCCTCTACACTTTTATGGAGAAACATATGGCATGTTTATGGCATCCCTGAAGTTAAGACTTTATGTTGAATGTTAGTGCAAGTTAAAGTATTAACTGTAGATAATTTGGCTACAAAAGGCATCCAAGGCCCCTCACGGTGTGTGCTATGCAAAAATGATAGGGAAACTTCTGGACACGTTTTTTAAATCTGCCCTTTTTCACATAGTGTTTGGTTGCATGATCTGGGGAAAATAAACTATTCATAGGCGATCCCTTCAACCTAGAAGGACATGTTCAACTGATGGAAACACAGATACAACCATCCACTTCAAACTAGATATGTTATCTCACGATTTTGTACTACACTTCCGAAATATTTGTGCTGGAATATTTGGTTAAACAGGAAGAGAGTTATCTTCAAAAAAATATGCATTTCTCCAACAGAGGTTTCAAATACAACAATCGCTCTCCTCAGCGATGCATTGAATGCAAAAAGGAACAAATCCAAGTGAAATGGATGAACTCACCGAAATGGAAAAGCTTTGGATGAACAACATCAAAACAACCACTGGAAAGCCAAATATCCTTCGTAAGCCAATGCTATAGCAAAACTTTTGTCTTAGAATGGAAAAATATGATTTGAAAATATGGATGCAAGACCGAGGTGGATGTTTTATGTTTTTGATGGAGTGTCGAAGGGGAATCCAGGGGTGGTTGGAGCAAGGGGAATTATTATAAATATTGTTGAGCAAAATTAATACAAGTACGCATGGGAAATGGGGCATGCCACGAACAACCAGGAAGAAATGTTGGCTCTCTGGCAGGGACTTTGGTTACTGAAGCACTGTAAAATAATAAGAATAAATATAGTGGCGGATTCACTCATTGCCATCCATCAATTTCAAGGGAGGCTAAGAAAAAAATTACCATATGGCAACAAGTTGGGTAGACACATTAGGGAGTTTCTCAAACAATTGGAATCCTAATCCTTATATCATATAAGGAGAAATCTCAACAACAAAGAATATCATATGGCCAAGCAGAGAGTTGGCCTCACCCCTGGAACCTTAGAACCAAATGGAAACATCATAGTCAATATAACCCCTCCATGAATAGACATGAAATGATTCTTTTAACGCAAACTCATCTAGATCATGGGAACACGATGCTGGAAGAATTGGATGTTCACAGGCGACATAAGGCAACGAAAAGAAGGCTAGACCACGAGAGGAAAGACACTCATTGGTGATTTTTCTTGGAAACCCAACTAATCAACAATGCTAAGGTCGTCCATCCAAGTTCGAGGTTAATGAAAAAGGAAAATTGGATATTCAGCAATATCAATTTGCATTATGTCATGGTCTCCAAGGAATAAAAATTCTAGGCATTTTTATAGGAAGTATAGTTGGAATTTATTTAATTCATGGAACATATCCATGGCCAAAAGATGGAAGAATGTAAATGAAATGATTTTTTGGTTTTGCATCAGCGGGGTTGAAAAACAAATCTGTCAAATTGGTTATGTATGAAGCTAAGTAAGAACCCATCTCTTCTATTTTTTATATATATAAAAACTTATAATCGTTCTTTTGAAGAAAACAAATCCAATTATTGTAGAAGAATCCAAAGCTTAAGCTTGGATCCCTTCAAAATTCTTTTCACCTCGCACCACACATGGGGGGATATCAATGATGATAGTAGGGATTTGAAATTTGAATCCTTATAAAAAAAAATCAATAAATATTTGTGAATTCTAGCATGGCAATTAGTCTCCTCGACAAGCTATCTACATCAAATCAATTATTCATGAGATGTTGTTTACACCTAATTGTGTTTAAAATTAGAGCGTGCTTCAATGAACCTATTTGTTCACCTATAGAAGACACTAGCTTCGTATAGCTAATTACTTGGCAAATAATCAAATTGTCAAGCAAACAAGGAATGTTCACATTGGAAGTTGTTCACTTCCATAATTTTTTCTCTCTTTCAAATTCCATTTCAGATTAACCATTCAACATCCAAAATTGTCAATTTTTAAGGCATGTCTTCATTAAAGCATAGTTGAGAAGTTCTAAATTGAATATGATACCAACATAGGTACTAGTTCATGTTGCTTTAATAGTATAATTAGTATAATTATTCAGACTTGTGATTGAGTGAAGGATGTTAAACTATAAGGCCATAAACAATTAAAATGCCATAGATCACCTATCATATGAGTTGGTATTCTTATCACTTTATGAGTTGTCATACTTATCCACTAATGAGTTATCAATGAGATCTAGGTCTAGAGGTGACTATGATCCTTGTAATATATAATATCATCAATAGTATGAAGATCGATGTAAGAAAATGGCTTAAACCTTTTTCTCCATTTTTTTTCATGTCTTGTGCTTTGTTGTTCTATTTCTTCATCTAGGTAGTTCATTCCTAATGAGTTAAGGATTTTTCCATGTTAGTTGTAAGTTGACATTATAGGGATCATAGGTTATGGGGTTTAGGGGTAGTTAGCGTGGGGTTAAAATAAACATATAGGTTTAAGGGGTTATAACAATTAGTGGGTTATGGGTAAATTGTAAGTGGATTAGTAGGGAGGGAATAGGGGTTAAGCATCAATGAGGTATGGGTTTGTGTTTGACTAAAACATGGTATTTCCACATAGGTCAAATATCATAAGAAACTGATCACACAAACATATCATAAATCAACACCAATGTATCACATGGTTAAAACCATTAGAGATGAAAATAGTCCAAAACCCCATCCAAATGGCCACTTGAGGCAATATATTAATGCAAAAGAAAATAATTTGCATATGAGTTTCTCACGATCTTCTAGCAAATGAACCTCCATGATCTTCAAATAGATATCATGGATCGATTGGGTATTGAGCCAAAAATCAATATAGACATCAAGAAGAATATGAATCATCATATCACTTTATGTCTAAAACATATCATGATCATCATTTACATAAGTACAAATTTTCATACTAAATAAACACATGTTCGCTAAGACACATTAGACCACATTGATTTTAACTATCTCCTAATTGTCTAAATATCCTAACATCCCCCCTTAAGAACAGCTTGGGATAGGATTGAAGGATTAAAAAACATGACATGGTAGGAGAAGGAGGTATAATAGCCTATCTCCGTAATGGAAACTTCATGAACTCCTAATGTAGATCGAAGTTAGGAAAAATCACTTTTGTAAGAGACGTTGTCAAAATGTCAACAACTTGATCATTTATCACGCAAAAGAGCACTTCGAGAATGCAATCCTAAACAAGCTTTCTACAGTGAAGTGCATGTGTTTCTCAATGTGTTTGTTGTGCTAATGTTGAACTGGATCTTCAATGATCTTGATGGTACTTTGATTGTCATGTTAGAGAGAAGTCAAATTTTGATGTTGGAATACAAACTTTTAAGGATTTGTTGAGGCCACGAGGTTTCTTGACTTGCATGTTGCTTGATACTTCGCTTTTACTGAAAAAAGAGATAGAGCTTGTTGTTTCTTGCAAGCTCAAGTCACATATTCAAAACCAATATCGAAGACTTAATCTATAATAGACTTTCTATCATTACGGTGACTAGCCTAATAACAATCAATGAGACTAGCCAACAGGAGTCCCCCATGAACTATATTGAATCACAAACCGAATTCTACATCCTTAGATATACCAAAGTATCATTTTTGTTGGGTTCTAATTACTTTAATGGTGCATTTTCATATACTAGGGAAACAAGACCAACATGAAGGGAAATATCAGGATGGGTATGAGTCAGGGTACAAAAGGTTTCCAACTAACCAACAATACAAGGTGGCATCTACTTTGGGTGTAGTGCAGGTGGCAACAAGTTTGACTCCATATTGAAAGGAATATGGGGTTGGTTTACAATATTTCATGTGAAAGCGGCAAAGAAGGTCACAATCATAATTACTAAGACTTTGAAGAAAAAAATATTGTTTTGGTTTTAAAGACTTAGAGACCAATAAAATAACGCAAATGTCTTGATTCAATCATTTCAAATTTCTTATTAAGGCTAGATTTCACATGGGTTAAAAGATTAGGGACCAGTAATAATAAGGCCATCAACATAAAGAACAAGGATTATGAAATTGTTTAACCACTCAATACATTGGTGTGTTGATTTGTGATCTAGTTGTATGAGATGTTGCTTAAGGTGTTTCGCTTGTGTGGAAATACCCTATTTTAGTTAAACAATTTCAAGGACCTTTTATATATTTTGTTCATTTGAATGATGTGAGTGACTACTAGCAATGGAATACATACATGTAGAGGATGCACACCAATTGCAATGAAAACTTGGGCACTCCAATTTTTGTCCATGAAAAAGCAAAATTTTAATCAATTAAGTAAAAAATGATAAATTGAAGTGGAAATATACAAAATTCTATAAATCAAAATGAAAAAAAAATATCAAGGACTTAACCTATATAAATAATTATTACTCGGGACTTGGGATTTAGGTAGCCTTAGGTTGATTATTAAGGACAAAGGACTTCAATCTCATGCCTAATTAAAGACATAAGACTTGGGCCTTTGGACCTGTGACTATGACACTACTGGCTTAGACCTTGGGATATAGGACTAGAACATTATAGACTCATGAATTAGGACATAGGACGTTGGCCTTGAGTCTTATGACTTAGGAATCATGACTTAGGACTTAGGACTTACGCCTTAGGACCTAAGACCTAAGAATTATAACTTTGGACTTTGGACCTAGGACCTAGCCTAGAACTTAGACTTAGGAGTTGGACTTAGGATATTAGGATTTATTTTCCTCTTGTACTCAAATTTTTGACTTGACTAGTGTTTTCATAGGTTATTTAGTCCTTCAAAATAGATTTCAGAAATATGGCTAGTAATCCAATCAAAATAGTGAATATGAGGGTAAAAAATAACTTAAATTTAGAATATTTTGAATTAAACATTTTCATTTTCTAGAAAAAAGTAAATAAATATAACCACGAATAACTTGGAATCTGGCCCATTTCAAAATGAAGTATGCCTTTTACCAATATAGAAGCCTTGTGATGAGGCTTGTTTTCTTTGTTTCATGAAGGTAGGGCTCAATTTCTTGGCTTCTTTATTTTTGGTAGCAAGGACACCAACACAAGAGGACAATTATCAAGCAGAGATGAGATTGATTTCAACAGTTGAGAATTTTATTTGACTAAGAGAAGGGCACATATAGGCTTGCCAAAAGGCACGATGAGGCCTATAAGCGTTGTTTGAAAGAATCAAGATTCCAATGGAAACAATCTTGTTTCGAGGTCAATCTTGTTAGGATATTTAGACACTTAGGAGTTAGTTAAGATCAACTTGTGTAATATATTCATTAGGTAAAGTGTGTTTCTTTAGTATGCATTTGTAAATATTCTAATCCGACGGTCACGATATGTTCTAGACATAAAGTGATCCGACGATCACGATATGTTCTAGACATAAGTGATCCAACGGTTCAACTTCTCTTAGATCATATATACCATTGATCCGTGGCTTGACACCCAATTGGTCCATGATCTCTATTTAAAGACCATGGAGGGTCCTTGGCTAGTTGATCGATTATGAGAAGCTCATTTGTAATTTTCTTCTTCTGCATAATAAATTGCTCCAAGTAGCTATTTGGTTGGGGTCGTGGACTGTTTTTCTCTCGAGGGTTTTAACCACGTAACAAACATCGATGTATTTATCTATGATCTAATTATGTGAAGTGGTTTCTTTAGGTGTCCGATCTTTTGGGAGTACCCTGTGTACCCGAACATGGTATTAGAGCGTTTATGAAGAGTCGCTTCCAGTTATGATCAAGATCTGGAACTGGTGTTGCCAAAACTTTGAAAGGGTTTATGGTTCTAAAGTTTCTATGCATTTGTGGGTTGTGGGAGCTGTTCCATTGTGACCGGAGCGTCATTTCCATTGGGAAATAGTTTTCATTTCATCGAAAACTGTTTCCGTTTCATCGAAAACCGTTTCCGTTTGATCCAGAAACACCCATTTCAGCAAATTTGAAGGTATAATGTTACAGTGACAGATTTGTTTTAGTTTTTTTTAAATCTCTCATATTTTATCAGTTTTATTATTAGATCTTTATTGTTTTAGTCTCAGACTGTTTCCTTCCTTGGCTGCGTATGCTCTTTGTCGTGCACTTTGCGCGATCACGACGAATTAGAAATAGAAAGGAATTTTTTTTTCTTGTCTTCTTGGCTACGTATGCTCTTTGTCATGCACCTTTCGCGATCGCGGCGAATCAGAAACAACTAGAAAACTTAAAAGCATAGACTTTCTAGGTAAGCTAACCAAGATCTAACCCCATGGTGTGGGAAAAAAAAATTGTTTTTGTTTTTAATTTTTTTTGTGATTTGCAGAAGAAGAAAAAAGGCAAGCACAGAGAACGAGAGAGAAGAGTAAACAAAAAAACCATTCCTCTTTCCATTCTTTTACATACCTTTTAAACTTAGCTCACTTGGTTCAAAGTTGTTTTATTCCTTAATAGGTTTTGAGTTCAAGTTTTATTAAGTTACTTTTTAGTGCATGCAATTTCTATTTTCAAGTTACTTTATTGTAAAAGTGCATCTCACTTAAATAAAATAAAATAAAAAGTGAGTCACTTAAGTCTTTAATTTATTGCGTCACTATTTAAAAGTAACATTATTGTAAAAGTGAACATCACTTATTTTACAAAAGTAATTCACTTAAAAGAAACTTTCTTGTAAGTGATTGTCAAAAGTTCATCTTGGGAAGAAGGGGGTTCTTTTTTTTAGTTGGCCAAATTAATATCTGCCACATCAATATTGGGGACATATTCAACATTTTCTTTGATGAAGCATAACTTCATCATCCAGAATCAGTTTTCAATGTTGTTTTTTTTAAACAGCCTAATTTTTTGAGCTCTTTGCATCCACAAGTTATTTTATGTTCTTTCAGCCATTATTTTACAGTATGGCCGCCCCTTGTGATATTATACTTATCAGTTCTAACTATTTCTCATGGAAATCTCGTATAAAGGATGTTCTATGAAGTAGGGGACTTTTCAGAATTACCTCAGGGAAAGAAACAGAACCCACTGATGATGATAAGAAAATAAAATGGGAAAATAGATATGATGAAGCTCATGGATTGATTGGGATGTCAATCTCTACTGATTTGCGATTCCACATATCTGGAATTGAAGAACCTGATAAAGCTTGAGAAAAGTTGGAATCTGTGTTTGGTAAAAACAATGAAATTCGAGGTCATCAACTTTAGAATGAGTTGATTTCTTTGAATCCAAGTGGTTTTTCATGCATTCAAAATTATTTATCTAAGTATAAAACTCTTAGACTCTTATGTGAAGAATGCAAGATTAAGAAATAAGATAAACAATGTATTTATCATATTCTTTCCAAACTTGGACCTGCATATTCTGTTTTTGTATCTACATTTTACTCCATGAAAGAATCCTTGACTGCAACTAGATATCAAGAACCTAGTCTTGAATCCTTTTGTGATTCCTTAATTAGAGAGCAAGATAAGCTCATTCATCTTGGAATAATTAACAATGCAGATACATCCAGGAAAGCCTTATTGTCACAACAGAAAGAAAAGTCCAAGCCTCCCAAGAAACAGAATTTTCGCAATAATAAGCCAAACAAGGGTCCCAAACCCTCTCAGTCATCTCCTTTAAAAAATGATAAAATATCCAAGGCAAAAGGAAAGAAAACTGAGCGTCATTGCAATTTTTGTGGGAAAGATAATCATGATGAATCTAAGTGTTTCAAGAAGATGGCAGCCTTGGAAGCAGCAATGAAGAAGCACCACATCAGACTAGATTCGTCTTCAGAATCTACCTCTCATGGACATGCACTTTGTGCTTTTGGTTACTCTTATATTGCATCTTCTTCTTTTACTTCAAATGAATGTCTCATTGTTTCTGGAGCATCTTATCATATGGCTAAGGATCAAGCCATATTTTCTACTATGCATGAATGTAACACCAAACAAATATTTGTTGGTGATGATAGATCTCTAAGTGTTGTAGGATCTGGACAATTCCAGTAGAAAATGGTCATTTCAGTGATGTACTATGTGTTCCAAAAATTTCCTGCAATTTGTTATTAGTCTATCAAATTACTCATTCAGGTGAAGGTAAAACTGTGACGTTTACACCTCACCAAGTTGTAATCAAGAATTTTAAAAATCCTCAAAATGTCTTTGCTACTGGAACTGTTGATGATATCACCAGGTTGTACAAATTTAACAATTTTGGGTCATCGCATTTTCCTTCAGTTTTTGTTGCTCATAGTGATAACTTGAGCAAACTTTGGCATGAGCGATTTGGTCACTTAAATTATTGCTCATTACAACAACTATGTAAAGACAATATGGTGACTGGTCTTTCGATGGTATCTTGTAAGGATGGTGTTTGTTCTGGTTGTGTACTCAGAAAACATAATCGAGGCAATTTTGACAAACATGCCACTTGGCATGCCTCGGATCCCTTGGAGCTTGTGCATAGTGACTTGTGTGGTCCTCTTCCATATGCTTCCTTTTCTGGTTTCAAATATTTCTTAACTTTCATTGATGACTACTCCAGATGCACTTGGGTTTACTTCCTAAAACTTAAGAGCAAAGTATTTAACATGTTCTTGTCCTACAAGGCCCTTGTTGAAAAACAATCTAGTCATCAAATTATTAAGTTAAGATCTAACAATGGAGGAGAATATGTTAACAACAAGTTCACTACTTTCTGCACTGAACAAGGAATCCAACAACAACACACTGTTCCATAAACACCACAACAAAATGGTGTAACTGAACGGAAGAACCGCACTTTAAAAGAAATGGCTAATTGTATGATCCAATCTAAGGGACTAAGTCTTCAATATTGGGTTAAGGCCATAAATTGTGCAAATTACATAGTTAATCGCACACCCACTAAAGTTTTACAAGGTATAACACCGAAAGAAGCATGGAGTAAAATAAAACCAGATGTAAGTCACTTCCGTGTGTTTGGTAGTGAAGCATGGGCTCACATTCCGGATGAAAAACAGAAAGCATTGCAGCCTAAAAGTGAAAAGTGCATATTTGTTGGATATTCTGAAGATGTAAAAGGTTATCGACTTCTTCAGCCACATTCTCATGATATAATCATTAGAAGAGATGTTAAATTTGATGAAAATATCTCGGCCTGCAAGCCTAACTTGGCAGGTGTGTCATCTTTGGCCTACGAGCCTGATTCAGCGATTGTGGCTTCTTCTACTTCCAACTTCCTTGACAGGTTTCCAACTTTAGTTTTCGATGATGATAGTGAAGATGAAAATCCACCTCCGCCTGCTCATGTTCCTCCAATTGCACCAGCACCAATGCTTCCTCGATGGGTCCGTTCAACATGTGAAGCAGCTAGTGATCTTGTCGATGATCCTAGAGATCAACGTCGAACACGTTCTCAGTTTCAGCGAGCCTCTTCTCTTCTAGCTCAAGTTTTCAAGAATCATGATCCCGAAACTTTTGCAGAAGCTTCAGGAAATCCAGATTGGGATGCAGCTATGGATGAAGAATATCGTTCCTTAATGGCGAACGATACTTGGGATCTTATTCCTCTTCCAAAAGGAAGAAAAGTTGTCAAATGTAAATGGGTCTAGAGAACTAAGTATGTATCAGATGGAAGTGTTGAAAGACTTAAGGCAAGGTTAGTTGCCAAAGGTTTTTTCCAAGTTGAAGAGATTGACTACAATGAAACGTTTGCTCCTGTCGCAAAAATGAACTCGATTCACCTTGTTCTTTCCCTTGCAGCCTTACATAACTGGGAAGTCCATCAAATGGATGTTAAGTCTGCATTTTTACATGGTGATTTACAGGAGGAAATTTACATGGAACAACCTCCTGGGTATGTTCAGGATAACTCTAGCCTTGTCTATTGCCTTAAGAAATCCTTATATGGCCTAAAGCAAGCTCCTAGAGCTTGGTATGCCAAAATGGATAGCTTTCTCCTTGACACTGGTTTTTCTAGATGTCATTCTGATCCCAATGTCTATACCAAGAAAGTAGGAAACCATCTCATCATACTTGTTCTTTATGTTGATGATCTTATCCTTATTGGTAGTGACCCTAAACTTTTAACCCATGTGAAATCTAGTTTTAAGCAAAATTTTGAAATGTCAAACTTAGGACATTTGCATTATTTTCTTGGTCTCCAAGTCTTGCAAACCAAAGAAGGAATCTTTATTTCCAAGTCTAAGTATGCTTGTGACCTTCTTCGTCGCTTCCACATGGAAGATTGTAAGCCAACCCCTTCTCACTTCCAGTCTGGAGTCAAAATTTTTGCCACTTGTACTTCCCCTGAAGTAGATGCCACCTTGTATCGTCAGCTTGTTGGTAGTCTCTTATACTTTACTCATTCTCGTTCTGACTTTTCCTTTGTCGTTGGTCGTGTTGTCCTTTATATGCAAACACCTCATGAAACTCATTAGAAAGCAACAAAAAGAATACTTTGATATATTCGAGGTACAATTCAGTTTGGGATTCATTACAGGTATGGGGGGGACACCTTTGTTGGTTGGTTTCACTTATTCAGATTGGGCCGATGATCTTGATGATCAAAAGTCTACTGCAGGTTATGTTTTCAGTCTGGGATTTGGACCTATCACTTGGGCTTGTAAGAAACAACAAACTCTTGCTCTTTCTTCAGCAGAAGCAGAATATCATGCCGCAATTAATGCCAGTCAGGAAGCTTTATGGCTTCTACAGGTCCTTTCAGATTTTGGATTCGAGCAGTAGCAGCCTACTCCACTTTGGTGCGACAATCAAAGTGCCATCAAGCTTGCCAAAGATCCAGTTCTACATCAACGCAGCAAACACATTGAACTACACATGCACTTCATCAGAAATCTTGTTCATGATCGTGTTCTTGAAATGCTCTATTGCCCTACAGATGATCAAGTTGCAGACATATTCACCAAGTCTCTTACAGAAGCGAAGTTTTCTAAACTTCGATCTATGTTAGGAGTTCAGGAATGTGTCATTAAGGGGAGATAGGATCTAATGCCTCCTTCCTTCTCTTAATAGTGTCACTTTTGTAAATCCTTCAATCCTATCCCAAGTTGTTCTTAAGGGGGGGTGTTAGGATATTTAGACACTTAGGAGTTATTTAAGGCCAACTTGTGTAATTTATCCATTAGGTAAAGTGTGTTTCTTTAGTATGCATTAGTATGCATTTGTAAATATTCTAATCCGACGGTCATGATATTTTCTAGACATAAAGTGATCCGAGGGTTCAACTTCTCTTAGATCATACCTACCATTGATCCATGGCTTAACACCCGATTGGTCCATAATATCTATTTAAAGAGCATGGAGGGTCCTTGTCTAGTTGATCGATTATGAGAAGCTCATTTGTAATTTTATTCTTTTGCATAATAAATTACTCCAAGTAGCTATTTGGCTGGGGTCGTGGACTGTTTCCCTCTCGAGGGTTTTAACCACGTGACAAACATCGGTGTATTGATCTTTGATCTATTTGTGTGAAGTGGTTGCTCTAGGTGTTCGGTCTTTAGGGAGTACCCTGTGTACCCGAACAAATCTTATAGTGCTAATAGTTTTTTAGTGGAATTGATGTTCCCATGTGAGTTCTAAGATTTGTTAGTATGGGGTTATAAGATTTAGTGAGGGGGGTGGAGGAGAAGACATGATTTAGGGTTAAAATGAATGTGGGTTTTAGGGATTAAAAAAATGAGATCTAGGGTAAAAGAGGAATTTGCAATCACATTTCATACCTAGAGAAACATATTGGAATGAAGTCGATTCTCTCACACATACACCATGGTAAATCCCTTAGAGTTGCCTCAAGTTAGTTTGGACATTGCGATCATCAATGTAGAAATATGCCAGGTTATTTATAATAGATTCACAACTCCTCTATAAATAGAATAAAAATGTTACAACTATACATAAACCTACATGGTTCTTTGTGCATATGCTTATGCTTCTTTGTACAATGGTTATCCCTTAGGTGTAGATTGAAGGTCAATGATAAAAATATAGTTGAACTACTTAGTATTTGTGTCATTCCAAACTAGAAGTATTTATAGAGCATTCTAATCATACATATCCCCATACATATTCTAATCATATGTTTCCAAAGTTAATGACTGCACATGTTTTGAGGTTTGTTTTATGTTTTTGCATAAGAACTTCCCATGTTTGATGTGAATGAATGAGCTATGCTTCAATCCCTCTACCTCTAGCCTCCCACCTCGGTCTCTTAGTCACATGCGAACCTGTTGGGATTCAATGCCTCCACCTCCAGCTTCCCACCTCGGTCTCTTAGTCACTTATGAACGGAAGAGTGGCGGCTATGGCTACGCAGTGTTGGAGCGACCTGGTTATTGGTAATCTTGCTTTTGCTTTTTTCTCAATATTCAAATTAATAATTATTACTGACAATCATATAAGTGTGCTAATGGTAACAATAATACTTAATGCTCTTTGATTTGTCAATAGTCAATTAGGTGTAACGGTCATGCATGATTCAATGACCATGGATGATGGTGATGGGTTATGTTAATCCTTAAATGTTATAGAGCAACATCAACCGACCATGTTGACTCAACATGGAATGGAAATTCCAAAAGTATATTTTATTTATTGATATGATGATTTTTACGAGTAAAATGCGGCTTTATACAAATCAAGGGACACCATTAAATGATGTGACCTATTAAGTAGTTAATTAATAAATAACAAATTGCTAACTAGGTCACTAAACTATTTAGTTTTATTACAAGTCATCCCTCTCTGGAATACTTCATCCACGAAGTATTGGTAAGGATGGGTGCTGCGAACAAAAATATTCATTCTCCCATGTAGCCTCATCATCTGGTAAGTTTCTCCACTTCATAAGGTATTCATTGAATGATCTAGAGCAAAGTGTTCTAGTTTTAATTTCCAAAATGCATTCTGGCTCAATCCGAACCCCTCAATAATAGTAAGATCCGATCCATCCTGTAAACATGTACTCTTAATCCCTGTCCTTACCAAGATGAATAAACCTGAATAGGAGTCCTTAAACTGTAATTATTGTAATCCTGTCCTTTAAGCCTCTAATAAGACTCTAACTAATAAGGCTAACACTAATTTTCCTTCATTATCTAACATAGGAAATTCAGTTTGTATGTGAGTGGTTGAGCCCAATTTCTTATTTAGGCATGACACATTGAAGACGTCATGCATTTTTCCTTTATTTTGGATGTCTAGAGCATAGGCCACTTGCCCCACTCGCTTTCAAACTTAATATGGGCCCTAGAACTTGGGTGAAAGTTTTTGATTTTTGGAATTTTTTAGTGAAGTTTGTTTGTACAGTTGAAGGTGAACAAACACCCAATTGCCCACTTCAAATTCTCGATCGGTTCTTTTTTAATATGCTTATTGTTTCAAGCGGTTTCTTGCTTGTTCGAGATGGTTCTTCAAAATGGAGATGACCTCATCAGAGGTCGCTAGGTAATCTCTTGATGTTGGAACTTTGAAATTGTTGATGGCATATTGTCTTGTTAAATGAGGTGGATACCCATTTAAGGCTTCAAAAGGTGACATTTTTGTTGATGTATGATATGTACTATTGTACCATCATTCTGCAAGGTGTAGCCATTGTACCCATTGAGTTTGTCGGTCATTCACAAAATGCCTCAAGTATCCTTCAAGGAATTTGTTTATTACTTTTGTTTGTCCATTTATCTTGGGGTGGTACGAGGTACTCATAGTTAATGAATTCGCAACTTGGTGGAACAATTCTTTCTAGAAGTTGCTGGTAAATTTGGGGTCCCTGTCACTAACAATAACCTTGGGAAACCCATGGAGCTTAAATATATTCCTTACATAACTATTTGTGACTTGGCTTGCTTTTGCTTTGGATGAAATACTAATGAAATGAGCATATTTTGTTAATCCGTCAACGACTACAAATATATTATTCTTTCCTTTTGATGTAGGAAGGCCGGGGATAAAATCCATGAATACCTTAGACCATTTTTGGGTTGGAATATGAAGGGGTTGTAGGAGACCAAGAGGAGCCACCATTTCAAATGTCTACCTTTGACAAGTATCACATTCAACCACATATTTACGGATATCAATCTTCGTTCCCTTCCAAAAGAAGGATTGGCAGGTATTGTGGTATGTTTTAAAGAAACCAACATGGTCCATTGTTGGGGAGTCATGGTTCTCTTTTAAGACTTGAGTTTTGAATTTTGATGAATTGGGTAAATATATTCTTTGTGTGTGCCATATGTATTTTTTCCCATTAATATTTAGAGTTGGTTGCCTTGTTGTTTTCAACTTCTTCAATTAGCTTCCTTGTCTCTAGGTCTTTCACATACTCACTTTGGACTTCTAAAATCCATTCAGGAACAACTATGGATATGACACATAGTAAGGCATCACTCTCATGTTTTATTGATAACCTATCCATAACCCTATTCTCCTTACCCTTTTTATACAAAATGTCAAAATCAAAGACTTGGATTTTGCTTACCCATTTCTGTTGTTCGAGAGAGAGATTTTTTTGAGTTAGAAAATACTTCATGCTATTATGGTATGTTTTAACAAGAAATTTTGCCCCAAACAAATATTGCTTCCATTTAACAAGGGCATGCATTATTGCCAACATTTCCTTGTCGTATGTGGATTTTGTTTGCTCACTTGGTTTTAACTTTTGGCTTTCAAAGGCAATGGGATGTTTATATCACATGAGAACAACTCCTAAGCCTGTCCCTAAAGCGTCAAATTCAAGGATGAATGTCTTTGTAAAATCAGGAGTTACTAACACTGATGTGGATGTCATTAGGGTTTCCAATTGTTCAAAACAAGTTTTTGCATCCTTATTCCATCTGAAAGCATCCCTTTTTAAAAGTGATGTTAGGGGTGCTACAATTTGGGCGTAGTTGCGAAAAAATCTTCTATAATAACCTCTTATACCCAAAAATCCTCTTAACGATAATTGATTTGGGGGCTGCCCACTCTCTAATTGCCATAATTTTTTGGGGATTGAACTTAATGTCGTCGACTGAAACAATGTGCCCCAAAAATTCTAATTATTTTTTTCCTGAAACTACATTTTGATTTGTTAGCATAAAATTTGTTTTCTTCTAGAAGATTCAATATTAATTCTACGTGATTGAGGTGCGAGTTCCAATTTTTACTATAAATAAGGATATCATCAAAAAACACTAGCATGAACTTCCTTAGGTAAGGGTGAAACAAGTCATTCATTATTGCTTGAAATGTTGTAGGAGCGTTGGTTAATCCAAACTACATCACTTGAAATTCATATAAACCTTTGTGGGTACAAAAATTTGTTTTGGGGACATCTTCTTCTCGAATACATATTTGGTAATATCTTGGTTTAAAGTCTAGTTTAGAAAAACATTTTGCACCATGTAGCTCATCGAGCAGTTTATCAACAAGAAGAATGGGGAATTTATATTTTATGGTGACTTTGTTTAATGCTCAATAATCAATGCAAAGTCTATACGATCCATCTTTTTTCCCACGAGTATGACTGGTGCAGAGAAATAAATCTTACTAAGTGTGATTATTCCAGTTCTAATAGTTCCTGGACCAAACGTTCGATCTCTGATTTGTTCATGTGAGATTGTATGTATGAATTTTTTCTAATTGGAGTTGATCCTGGCATCAACTCGATGATGTGATCCCTAGAACGTGGGGGTGGGAGACCATGAGGAGGGTTTTGGAAGATGTCACTATGTTCCCCTAATATTTGTTCTAATTCACGTGGGTCATTATTTTGTCTTTCATAAGTTGTTCTTTCCATAGAATAGCAGTGTAAGAAGAAGGATTGAGATCCATTTTTATCATCTTTTCCATTTCATTGGATGAGACAATTTACAGATGGGGGCAGTTAATAATGTAAAGCTTATATTTCCTCCCATTTTCATAGAACCTTATAAATTGTTCTTGTAAGTTTAATATGAATGTCCCCAACATTTCCAACCATTGTGCACCTAAAACAATGTCAACCCCTTCGATTGCCATAGCATACGTTGGCGATCTTAGCTTGTAGTTCTTTATAGCTAGTTCTACTTTATGGCATTTACCATCGCACTATGTGTTCTTATTTCCTGGTATCGATACTTGGAAGCTAGCGGTAGGGTAGATGAATATGTTTAATTATTTTTCTATGCTAGAGTCTATGAAGTTGTGTGTACTCCCATTATTGACCAACATCGTCACCTTAGTGTTTTTTATATGGCCAAACAATTTGAGGGTTTGGGGTTGAGAAATACCTGTCATTGTAGCCACTGAGAGCATTGGTGTGATGTTATCCTCCTCTTTTCCATCTCATCGCTATCTGATTCTGTGTTAGAGGAAGGTGTGTCGCTTGATTCTTCATCAATATCATCACTTGCATTACTTTTTTCACACAATAATATATTCTTATTTGTACACTTATTTCTTGGATGCCAATTAGGGGCATTACACTTACAACATGGATTGTCATCCTTTTTCCCATTTGCTCTTAGGTGGGGTAGTATATAAACCAACGAATGTTGTGATTTTTACTTTTCTTCAATTAATTTTGTTTTATGAAGGGCTTGTTCCACGTCTTTGACATCTAGTAATTTTATCTCTCTTTGAATACTCTGTTTTATCCCACCAATAGCAATTTGCAGGAGTCGTTCTTTAGTTATATCTTGGAGACGAGTGTCCAGGACCAATAAATTGCTAAAATATTCATCCACCATTCCTTCTTGTTGTAAACAAGTGAGCATGCTGTAGATTTCGGCTTCTTCCATGTCTTGAAATCGTTTCAAGAATTTTTTCTTGAAGGTGTTTCAGTCTCTAACTAGTCTTTCTCCCTTCATTGCTGAGTCCCACCATAATAATCAATCACAAGCGGTTTTATCCATGTATATTTTTACAACATTCAATTTGTCATCGTCGCCATAGATATTGTACATTTCAAAATATTTTTCGATTTTGTTGATCCATCGAATCCCGTCTCGATTATTTTAGCCATTGAACCTTGGCAAATCGATCTTGACATTGTGAGCGACGTTGTGGGTTGGGCCTGTATGTGAGTTATTGCCTCCTTTAATTGGGTTTCTCAATGAGAGAATTTTGAGCTTTAGGTCGCGAATGTCCTCATCTTTTTTCTCAATCATTGTCAATATCTTTTGAACTGGATCATCTTCATATATTGAATATAGATGAAATATGGGATATCATATTACAATGAGAGGGCCCACATATATATTGCTTAAAGGACACCTTGGTGAGTATTCATGAAGGGTTATGACCCTTGGACAAATATTATCATTTATTATTTACATTATATTATGTTTATTTGCTTTGGCCTCAAAGCATACTTAGGGAGGACTATCGTGCTTGTTTGGTTCGTACCACCTTCTCATGACCTTATACTTTTGTGGCTATAATATTTGATGATAGAAGATTATATGATTTGCAAAGAGTAAAACAAAATTGTTTAACTATAAATGGATTATACCACTCCATCCTGATCTTTTATGGCATGTGCAACCATAAGATCCTTGGCAAGAACTTGATGTATTATGATTCCGAAGATGAGTTGTACCTCGAGACCTAATTGTTTAATTTTCATCTTATTTCTAGTTTTTGACAATTATTTCACAATGATTTCGAACATTCATTTCATCTCACAATTTCATTGAATAATTGCACACTAAAAATATCAACTTAAATTGCAGTAGAAACAAAGGATCATCGAAAGATTGCCATACACAAGAGACACAAAGATTTTTATCTCGGGAAACCCGAATAAGGAGAAAATCCAACCAACTTTTCTTATAAGAAATCAATCTAATTCAAGTACAATACCATTCATGAAGAAAAACCATAGCACAAGAGAGGTTCACCCTTCTCCACAAGAAACCTAGGAGACAATAAGAACCCCAAAAATTACTCCTTTGACTTTTGCTATGCTTGGCTGAAATTACACACTAGGAGAAGGAATATGTATGTGATGATGAGTGAATATAAATGAAGTGCTAGAGCACTTTATTTATTTCTTCAGTTCACTTGACTTTTTCCTCAATGGGTTCGACTTGCACATTTGTTGGAGCATATTTGTTCTTTCTTTTAGGTCTACTTGTCATTTTGTTTTCAATCCTCTTTGGAACTTCTTCAATGTTATTTGAGACTTCTTAATGGTTGACTTGACTTCTTGGTTATTTCCTCAACATAGAAAAGTTGTCCTTGTTGATGTTCATCTCCTCACATGCAAATCTATTCACTCATAGAGCTCTAACGTTGATTTGATCCACACTAAGAAGTCCTAGACACTTCTTAAAGCCTATGTCAAATTCAACATTAGACTAGACTTGTATATTTCATAAGGGGATGAAAGCCCCTATAAAAGAAACAAGTCAAACACACTAATATATAATAGATCACTATGTCATGGAGCAGGTAATGTGAGAGCACATGGGGCCAATCACCACTAGCATAGCCCTGTGAGTGAATGTATCATTCCCCTTGGTCAAGTTATCAAGACCAATCCAGGAGAATGTCTGCCCGATGGTGCAACATGGAGAAACATCAACACTAATTGTATTCGTATTAAAATTCTTTGGAATATACATCATTCTTTGCTGTTCAGAATGATGTTGTTACATTGTTTGGTTAAAGCCTATATTTTTGTGATTATGATGTCGATAGGGTGTCTTTGTAACACAATTATTCCTCATACTTGTAGTGATTTCCTGATTCACCTTTAGTATTAAGTCGTATTCATATGCCTGAGTCACTTGGTTGA
Source organism: Pseudotsuga menziesii (assembly GCA_001517045.1). Taxonomy (NCBI): domain Eukaryota; kingdom Viridiplantae; phylum Streptophyta; class Pinopsida; order Pinales; family Pinaceae; genus Pseudotsuga; species Pseudotsuga menziesii. The sequence goes on along the minus strand of LPNX010325057.1, from coordinate 194,891 downwards.
TCACATAATTTCTACTGATGAGTGCACTTGGGTTTTCCATCATTTGTACTTTGACATCTAAAGACATTCTTACTTCAACTGGATTTGCATCTTTATGAGTTGTGATCTTGACTAGATTTGCATTGGTTCACTTGTCCTCTAGTTCCTTAGGTTTGGTCATTGTTTCTTTATTAATCAATGCTTCCTTTTTAGTTAGTTGCTTTGAGACCAACGAAACAAAATACAAGTTCATTTATTAAAGAAACATCCAATGTATATAGGACAAAAAAAATAATCCATGGAAGACATATAACATATGTATTGAATAGAGATGAAATATGAGATGTCAATTATAATGAGAAGGCCACACACACAACACGCACATGCACACACATATATATTCCCTACATGGTACCTTGGGGACTATTTATGAAGGGTTATGACCCTTAGATAATTAGTATTGTTATTAATATTTAATAACATTTTATTTATTGTTTACATTTATATTATATTCATTACATTCACAAAACAAATTCTCACACTAATGAAATGTTCAAAACTGTTGAGAATATAGTTGTCATTGATGTCAAAGGTGTTCATAAATGACAGCGGAATAACCAATAGATATGGTAGCTGGATGAGTTCAGCAATGATAGAGGAAAATCAGTAACAGGGTTGATGAGAAGGATTGATTGATTCTCTGATCAATTGGCATGAAAGACAGAGCATGAATTAATCAATTAGATCACTGAGATTTCATGAATGGAATATGTTTCCGAATAACCTTGTTGCAGGTTTCTGGATCAATGATCAATCACTGTAATGATCGATAATAAACGAGACTTAAGTCTGTGCAGGATTAGATGGTTTAGATCGTGGTAGGAGAAAATCAGCGGTTGAAATTTTATTTCACAAGTTGGAGCTACATCTAAGGTAATCCAACACTGCCTAAGTTAAGTCGTCCTCATGATTGTAGATCGTGTGGTGAAGATCTAAAGGTTCCAGATATCTATGACTAATATGGATGTCACTAATTTAATAGTGAGGAGGATAAAAAGGGAGTTAGGCTTGCAAAATCAGAAGTGATTGTGGAAAAACACCTTTATGATTGACGACAGAGGTTGATCATGGAACCAAATTAACGGTGGTCAGCGATTCCGTAAGGAGAACTAGCGCGAACAAATAAAATCCTGGTGTGCATGGAATCTTAATGAAATCCACCTTTTGTTATTTGAAGTCCATCGTCGATATTAATCCGACGATCAACAATAATTCAACTGATTCAAATAGCGAGGCGGTTAACAATAGCAGCTGGATGTAGAATCTCTATCAAATTTGCTTCACTTTGTTTGAAGTCCACCATCGATCTGAGGAAAGCCAGATCCAACGGTTGTCGATCACTCCGTTGATTCAACTAGTAAGGTGGTTAACAACAGAGGTTGGATGCATAATTTTAATGTAATCTTCTCTATAGTATTTGGAGCCCACCGTCGATCGGGGTGGATCAAGATCTAATGGTCTTAAACGACTCCATTGATTCAACTAGCAGGGGAATTGACTACAGAGGCTAAATGCAGAATTCTTATGAGATCCACAAATCTGCATTTGATCGTAGATCAACGGTCAAGAAGACATCCGCAAAAGATTGACAGTGCGGAAAGGAGTCCGTCAGTGAAATGTGGAAGGTGGAAAGATGAAGACAAGAAATCAAGGTCTAAAATAATATGGGTTTCCGCGACCTGAAGTCTGGAAGGCGAAGAATCATGAAAATACTTTGGGAAATGTCACAATTCTGCTAGCCAAAATCTGGAAGATTGACGGTTTGGAAAATATTCGTATAAGATCAACGGTGCGAAAGAAAAATGGCGGAAAGCGGAATGCAGAATGCAAAAGACGAGAAATCAAAGTATAAAGTAATATGGATTTCCGCAACCGAATTTCACCAGTGGAATGTGGAAGGTGAAGAATCGCAAATATACTTTGGGAAATGTCACATTTCCGCAACCAGCAGTTTGGGAGATCGAAGGCCATGGAGAGCTTGAAGGAGATCAATGGTGCGGAATGGTTGAGGCGAAAAGTTAAGTGCGGAAAGACATTTTGAGAAATGTCATAGTTAGGGAATCTGCATACCGCATCCTATCTTAGATCTATGGCCAGGAAGAAGCCCGATATAAAATCAATGGCTTGGGATGGTTGCAGAAATAGAGAATGTGAAAGGTCACGACTGGAAGATTCATGAAGAGGTACGATCAATGAAATGGTGCAATGGTGAAGAGATGCGTCCGCAGGAAGACACGAAGGTATTTGATGACAGAATGATTGAAGGAAATAACTTGTCTCTGTGATTGTGAATGACAAAGTCCAAAAGTGAATCCAGTTCGATAGCAAACTGTTAAAATTTAGTCCAGGGTGGCAGGGCAACACTAGGGCAGGATACAAGCCTGCAAAGGGTGTTGTAGCACCCTTGTCTGTTTTAGTAGGTAGAAACACAAGGTGTTGTAGCATCCTTGTCTGTTGTAGTAGGAAGAAACCCAGGGTGTTGTAGCATCCTTGTCTGTTGTACCAGGAAGAAACCCAGGGTGTTGTTGCATCCTTTCTGTAGCAGCAGATAAATCAATTTTGTAGATTCATCTTTTTAATGAGTTTGAATTGGTGGTTTTATCTTTGAGGTTTCCATGATAAAATTTATGTCTTAACCTGTTTGATTCATTGTGTGTTTTGTTATTTTAAAAGGAAAAAGGAAAAAGACAGTACTGATTCACACCCCCTCTTTCAGTATTGTGAAATAATCTAACAATTGGTATCAAAGCAGGTTGCTTCACTACAATTTAACCACTGGAAGGTAGATCCTATTTAAAAACCACTATGGATCAACAAGAAGGTTTAGCCAGAAACAGACCTCCATTATTCACAGGAGAAAATTATGCATACTGGAGTGTGAGAATGAAGTGCCATCTGATGTCCCTTGGATGGAAGGTTTGGGCAACAACTAAGAAAGTATATAAAATAGATGACCAAGCACCTACAGACCTAGAGGAACTAGGCCAATACGAAGGTAATGCCAAAGCTCTAAATGCAATCCTAAGTGGGTTGACAGACTCTGTATTTACAAAAGTTATGAGATGGAAGACTGCCAAACAAGCCTGGGATAAGTTAAAAATTATCTATGAAGGAGAGTCTAAAGTCAAAGAATCCAAGCTTCAGACATATAAAGGGCAGTTTGAGAGCCTTAAAATGAAAGAAGAAGAAAATATTGGGGAATACCTTCTAAGAGTAGATGAGGTTGTCAATGTTATTAGAGGTCTTGGCGGAAAATTAAACAAGAGAGAAGTTGTGAGAAAGGTACTAAGAACGTTGCCAATGAAATATGACTCAAAAGTATCCACCCTAGAAGAACGAGACGACCTTAACCATGTGACAGTAGATGAAATACATGGAACCCTCACTGTATATGAGACGAGAATGAGACTAAATGAATCCTCAAGAAAAGAAGCAGCGTTTAAACCTCATCCAAAAATCAATCAAAGAACCTAGATGATGAGGAAGCTCTTTTTATTAAAAAACTTGAGAAGGGTACTGGCAAATATAAAGGAAATTTACCCCTAAAATTTTTTAACTATGGAAGAATTGGACATTTTGCTTCAAAATGTACTTACCCTAAACAAGATGATAGTGATGAGAGAGAAACCTCAAAATTCAAAAAGGGTAAAACAGGAAACAAGAAGAAGTCCTATGAGAAAAAGAAAATTGTCTACACCATGGAAGATAGTGAAGATGTAGATACAAGTGAAGACGAGGAAACTGAAATTCTATTCATGGGTCTCGATACTCAAGATTCAAATAGTGACTTAGATGTAGAAGGAGAAGTAGACTTAAGAGATGAACTTGTTAGAGCTCTTGAAGAACTCGAGAAATGTAGGAAAAAGAACAAACATTCAAGTCATATCATTAGTGAGTTGGAAGCTCAATTTCTGGATGCCAAAAGGATTGAGGAGGACCTAAACCTGTAGTTCAAAAGGAGAATACAAGAATCTGAGAGACTTGAAAAAGAGATCATACAATTCAAGAAAAAGCTTGATGAAGGATCTATCAAATCAAAGTTTGAGAATAGCGCAAGGATTCTAAATGGCATTCTCAATAGCCAAAGGGCATCAAATGATAGATCTGACATGGGTTTTAACAAAGAAAATAAACCAGAATGTTTCTCTTTCATTAATCAAGGAGGAAACAAGAAAAAGTTATGCTGAAGCACTAAAGAGTCTGGTTAAAAAGGAAGAGAGCAAGAAAGCTGCCCCAAAATCTCAAGATAAAAACAGAAATAATATGGTGCCTAAGAGACCAAATAGATATCTACAGATCTTGTTAGGTTACTGTTACTCTTGTAATAACTTTGGTCGTAAAGCCTTAAATCACAGAGCTTTTGGGAAGGTTCCTGAATACAAGAAGAAGTCATCAAGTAATAAACCAAAAGGAAATCATAACCTTTTTACACTTCTTCACAAATATGACATAGAGTGTTACAAATGTAATAACAATGGACATATGGCAAGAAATTGTAAACTGATGACTCCTACAAGGAAGACAGTTGCAATTAAGTCTCAAGACACAAAACATAAGAAGTATTGGAGGGAAAAGGAAGAAAAGGAAAGTTCCATGATTGCTCTATGTGTAACAGAAAAAGAAAACCTATGGCACTTTGACAGTGGGTGTTCAAAACATATGACTAATGACCCAAACAACTTCATAACACTAAAAGAAAATAAGGGTAAAGTCACTTTTGGAGGCAATTTTTCTTCCAAGATAATTGCCAAAGGAACAACTGTTGTCAATAACAAGATCAAAGCAGAAAATGTATTACTAGTAGAAAATATCAATCCTAATCTTCTCGGTGAAAGTCAAACATGTGATCAAGGGCACATCTGTATTTTTGTCTTGAAGAAACGTGAGATCAGGAAAAAGGATTCAAGAAGAGTTGTCAGCACTGCTATAAGAAATTCAAATTATGTATACATCCTAGAAAATGAAAATCAATGTTACTTAAGTATGGTTGATGAAATTTGGTTGTGGCACAAGAGGATGGGACATTTAAATTTTGACAATCTTATCAAAATAAGTAAGAAGGAAATTGTAAGAGACTTGCCTAAAATTATAAAACCCCTAAACTTAGTTTGTAGACATTGTCAACATGGGAAGCAGACTAGAGACAATTTTAAAACAAAAGAACATATGACCTCACATCCTCTAGAAATAGTGCACATAGATCTCTGTGGACAAACAAGAACTAAAATCATGCAGGGGGAATATTATTTCATGTTGCACATTGATGATTACACAAGGATGACTTGGGTGACATTTCTCAAAGAAAATCAGAAGCCTTTGAGAACTTTAAAATCTTCAAGGCAATGGTTGAAAATGAGACACATATGAAGATCAAATGTCTTAGATCAGACAATGGGGGAGAGTTTACTTCAAAGGAGTTCGATGAGTTTTGTGAGAAACATGGAATCAAGAGACAATTTCCAACTGCAAAGACTCCTCAGAATAATGATGTGGTTGAAAGGAAAAATAAACCAGTCCAAGAAGCTGCCAAAACAATGCTTAATGAGGTAAAGCTGTCCGATGCATATTGGAAAGAAGCAGTATACATAGCTTTCTATATACTTAATAGAGGACAACTCATAGTGAATAAGGACAAGACCCTTTTATGAACTATGGTATGGAAGACCAACCTTAGTCAAATATTTCAAAGTGTTTGGCAGTAACTGTTACATTAAAAGGAACGAGGATGATCTTGGTAAGTTTGACTCTAGGACTGATGAAGGACTACTTCTAGGATATTCATCTTCCAAGAAGGAATATAGATGTTTCAATAAAGGATACACAAAATTGTAGAAAGTGCAGATGTAAGAATAGATGATATAAAACCAAGAAGTCACGGCGGTGCTAAAGATACGAATAATGAAAACTTACAAGAGGACAAAAGTACTCATGATGAAGAAGAAGGAATAGAGAAATAATATAAACACGAAAGTGAAGAAGACTCCCCAAGACCTGATACAAAAGTTCCATCTAGAAGGATACATAAGAATCATTTGGAGACACATATATTAGGTGATAAAAATGTTGGAGTTAGTACAAGGAGACAACTAACATTTAATGAACAAGCCCTACTCTCAATAATGGAACCTAAGGATTTTACAGAAGCCAGCAAAAGTAATGAATGGGTCAGAGCCATGAATGAAGAATTAGATCAGATTCATAAAAACGAGACCCGAGAACTTGTCCCAAGACCCAAAGATAAGAATGTTATAGGGACCAAATGGGTTTTCAAGAACAAATTCAATCAGGATGGTCAAGTGATAAGGAAGAAGGCAAGATTAGTATGTAAAGGGTATGCTCATGTAGAAGGGATTGATTTTGAAGAAACTTATGCCCTTGTGGCAAGACTTGAAACAATCAGAATGTTTTTAGCACTCTCAAGTCAGAAAAAACTTTAAAGTATATCAAATGGATGTCAAGTCTGCATTTTTGAATGGAAAAATAGAAGAAGAGGTTTATAATGAACAACCTGAAGGTTTCCTATTTTCAGAAAACAAAGACTATGTTTGGAAGTTGAAAAAGGCACTATATGGTCTCAAACAAGCATTAAGGGCCTAGTTTTCAAGGCTAGACAGTTATTTAAAACAATAAGGATTTAAGAGAGGTGCGACTGAAAGTAATCTCTACTTAAAAATCGAAGATGAAAATATGGCCATTGTTGTTGTTTATGTAGATGACATCATATTTGGAAGCAATTTACAAATACTAAGTGTAAAATTTGCTTCTGAAATGAAAAAGGAATTCAAAATATCAATGTTGGGTGAACTAACATTCTTCTTGGGATTACAAGTTTATCAAACAGATAAAGGAATCTTTATCTCTCAAACTAAATACATCAAAGACATTCTTAAGAGATTTAAGATGGAAGACTCCAAACTTGTTAGTACTCCTATGATCACAGGTTGTAAATTAAGTAAGGACGATGAGTCTCTGGAAGTGGATCATACCATGTACAGATCCATGATAGGCAACCTCCGGTATGTGATAGCTACAAGACCATAAGTGATGCAAGTTGTAGGTTTGGTTTCTAGGTTCGAGTCAAACCCCAAAAAAACGCATGTAACTGCAGTAAAAATGATTTTCAATTATTTGAAAGGTACTATGGAGTATGGGTTATGGTACCCAAAAAGTCAAGACTTTATTTTAAAAGCATTTATTGATGCAGATTGGGTAGGAAGTGTGGATTATCGAAAGAGTACCAGTGGAGCAACATTCTTCTTAAGAAATTGTCTGGTTTCATGGTTAAGTAAAAAACAATCTTCCATTTCACTCCCCATGGCAGAGGCCGAATATATTGCTGCTGCGTCATGTTGCACCCAGGTCATCTTGATGAAACAAAAATTAGAAGACTTACTTGTGAAGTATGAGTACCCAATAATAATAAATTTTGATAATAATAGTGCCATAAATATGTCAAAAACATTGTCATGCACTCCAGGACAAAACACATTACCAATAAAATATCATTTCCTAAGAGAACAAGTGTCCTAGAAGGTTGTCAAACTGGAATACGTTGACACAAAATAAAAAGTTGCTGACATTTTCACCAAGCCACTACCTAAGGAAGCCTTTGAGCATCTTAGATAGAATATGGGAGTAATTCCCTTACAAAAATTGTAAAGGAGGAAGCACAATCCCAGGGGGTGATATGACGACATGGGGAGTTGTCAGACAGGAAATCCTCAATAGCATAAAAAGTTATCCTTTGTCATTGTTGTCAAGGGGGGAGAATGTTTAGATGTTTCCATCAATGCCAAAGGGGGAGAATGTTTAGATGTTTCCATCAATGCCAAAGGGGGAGATAGTTGTCATTGATGTCAAAGTTGTTCACGAATGACAAAGGAATAACCATTAGATATGGTAGCTGTGAGTTCAATAATGATAAAGGAAAACCAGTAACAGGGTTGATGATAAGCGAAAATCAGTAACATGGTTGATGACAAGGACTAATAAATTCTCTGATCAATCGTCATGAAAGAGAGAGCATGAATTAATCAATTAGATAATTGAGATTTCATGAATGGAATATGTTTCAAAATAAACTTGTTGCAGGTTTCTGGATCAACGACTGATCACTGTAAGGATCGATAATAAACGAGACTTAAGTCTGGGCATGCTTAGATGGTTTAGATCGTGGTAGGAGCAAATCAACGATTGAAAGTTAATTTCACAGGTTGGAGCTACATCCGAGATAACCCAACATTGCCCTTGAAGTTAAGTCATCCTCATGATTGTAGATTGTGTGGTGGAGATCTAAAGGTTCCAAAGATCTACGACTAATATGGATTTCACTGTTTTAATAGAGATGAGGATAAAAAGGGAGTTGGGCTTGTGAAATCAGAAGTGATCATGGAAAAACACCTTTATGAACGACGATAGAGGTTGATCGTGGAACCAAATCAATGATGGTCAATGTTTTTGCTGGGAGAACTAGCGTAGACAAATAAAATCCCGGTGTGCACGAAATTTTAATGAAATCCACCTTATGTTATTTGAAGTCCACATTCGATCTTAATCCGATGATCAACAATAATTCCACTAATTCAAATAGTGAGGTGGTTAACAACAACAATTGGATGCAAAATTTCTATCAAATCCGCTTCACTTTGTTTGAAGTCCACCATCGATCTGAGGAAAGTCAGATCCAATGGTTGTCGATCACTCTGTTGATTCAACTAGTAAGGTGGTTAATAACAGAGGTTGGATGCGGAATTTTAATGTAATATGTTCTATAGTATTTGGAGTCCACCGTCGATCGGGGTGGATCAAGATCTAGCAGTCTTAAACGATTCCGTTGATTCAACTAGCAGGGGAATTAACAATAGAGGTTGGACGTGAAATTCCTATGAGATCCACAAATATGCATTTGATCGTAGATTAGTGATTAGGAAGACATCCACAAAATATCGATGGTGCGGAAAGGAGTTCGTCAGCGGAATGCGAAAAACGAAAGACGAGAAATCAAGGTCCATAATAATATGGGTTTCCACAACCTGAAGTTCAGAAGGCGAAAGCGGAAGGCAAAGAATCGCAAGAAGAATTTGGGAAATGTCACAGTTCCGCTACCCGAAATCTAGAAGATTGACAGTCCAAAAAACATCTGCATAAGATTGACGGTGTGAAAGAAAAATGGCGGAAAGTGGAATGCGGAAGATGAGAAATCAAAGTATAAAGTAATATGGGTTTCCGCAACCTGAAATCTGCCAGCGAAATGCGGACGGTGGAGAATCACAAATAGACTTTGGGAAATGTCACATTTCTGCAACCCACAGTCTGGGAGATCGACGATCATGGAGAGATTGAAGGAGATCAACTGTGTAGAACGGTTGAGGTGGAAAGCTAAGTGCGGAAAGACAATTTGAGAAATGCCATAGTTATGCAATCCGCATACCGCATCCTATCTTAGATCTACGGTTAGGAAGAATCCCGATATAAAATCAACGACTCAGGATGGTTGCGGAAATGGAGAATGTAGAAGGTCACGACTGGAAGATTCATGAAGAGGTACGATCTAAGAAATGGTGCAATGGTGAAGAGATGTGTCCGCATGAAGACATGAAGGTATTTATTGATAGAATGATTGAAGGAAATAATTTGTCTCTATGATTGTGAATGACAGAGTCCAAAAGTGAATGCAGTTCAATAGCAATCTGATAAAATTCAGTCTAGGGTGGCAGGGCGATGCTAGGGAAGGCTACATGTCTGCAAAGGGTGTTGTCGCATTCTTGTCTGTTGTAGCAGGCAGAAATCCAGGGTGTTGTAGCATCCTTGTCTGTTGTAGCCGACAGAAACCCAAGGTGTTGTAGCATCCTTGTATGTTGTAGCAGGAAGAAACCCAGGGTGTTGTTGCATCATTTCTGTCACAGCAGATAAAACAATTTTGTAGATTCATCTGTTTAATGAGTTTGAATTGGTGGTTTGCTCTTTGAGGTTTCCACGATAAATTTTATGTCTTAACCTGTTTGATTCATTATGTGTTTTGTTATTTTAAAAGGAAAAAAAAACAATATTGATTCACCCCCCCTTTCAGTATTATGGAATAATCCAACAAAAACCACTTTCAAATTTGCTATGAAGGAAAATTTAATAACATGGAAGAAAATATTCAAATTTGTAGTAATAGAATCCTTAATGTGTATCAAATGAATGGGCCCAATGAATGTATCCAACACACACACACACACACACACAAACTAGTTATTTTAAAAAATACATTCTTTTAAAATATTTATATCTACTATTTCCTTATTAGTTGGTAGGATAAAATTAAGGTTTCAATTTTCTTGAAAGACAATTTTACATAACACTTATGGGATGGGTCAAAACTCTTTGGAAGGGTGAGGTCATGTTCAAATTTGATCTCTAATTACAACCATTTGGAGATGTGATTCCCTATGCTAGGAACCCTTAACGTACCCTCATCCCCACGATGCTCTGTAAAATACGCATCATCCAAGTGCATTTCACTGCACATATGTTCCACATCCTAGAAACTTGGTGGAACATCATCTCAAGATCACTAAATGCTAAGGTAAATACATAAATATAATGACCTAACATATTGAAAATTTATTTTTACTTTCATAGCTAGTGCATGATACAATGTTCAAACTTCTCATTCCACTCATCCCCATTTTCAAAAAACATTAAAATTTGATAATAAATATAAAAATTAGAAAAATTCAACTTTCACAAATTAAATTGCAGATCCAATACTATACTATACCAATCCCTATAGTTCAACCCCCGTTATTTTATTTTTTGAAAAACTTAATAAATGGCAAAACCTATTTTCTATTATATAAAAACTATGTGTAAAACATGTTATGAGAACTTGGATACTTAATTATACATGTGTAAGACATGTTCAAATTGGAATATGTAGTATGTGAAGTTGTATCCTGAATTGATTGTATAATTAGATCACTCAAATGGTGCTGATGAAGCATGGCAATTTACACATGTTAAAAGGAACATGATTGTTAACTAATTATGTATCGCGCACTAGTTATACCTTTTTAAGGCCCAATGGCCTTCTTTGATTCCTTTCTTTGTCGTATGGTGGCCTTGTATGCATTGTCACCAGCAGTAACCGGGTAGTGTCTCCTGCTTATAAATACAAATGCATCCAAATTGGATCGCAGTCCAAATGCTGGTTCTTCTACTGGCCATATCAGTAAGTAATTCATGGCATTCATGGCTGCTTGTTCTTCTTTTGCAACATTCCATGTCCATAACCTTGGTTCGAACCCGGCCATGGCCACTTTTCATGGCAGTCAGCTGAATTGGAAAGGAGGGAGGAACCCCTCTTCTTGCAAATTGCGCGTTCACTTTGCAGCAAAAGCCGTGGGTTCGGATTCCAATGACAGCGCCAGGCAAATGAAGGTGATGTAGATTTAGGGTTTATTGTTTCATTGAAGTAAATTCTAGTTATAAGGATCATTAAATAAGTTTAATTTTGAATTCTCAGATGTGTCATTTAATCTGGTTTTACTATTCTATAGTTTACCACAATCAGCAGTAAAGAATTTGTGTTTTGTAACATGTTTATATTTATAAGAAGAGGGCTATTTTTAGTTATAATCATTTTTCGTGTTCAAAGAGATTCTTCCAAAATCTGGGAAGTTTCTGAACTCTACCATCAGTACTAACAATAGCTTTCCTACGTCTATACAAGCATAAAAAAGGGACAGCACTGTCTTCAAACATTTTCATTACAGAACCATACATATCTTTCCTGAAAAACGAGTACAAACACTAACTGCAGAAACAAAGTTACCGAACAGAATATATCTTTTGATTATTCTGAAGCCTGAGTGCTTGTGTGGTCTTCATTTTCCTGAAGTCATCTTATCGTCCCGAGATGGAGGTTCTTCTTTGATAAACAATTGAGGCTGGCAACTGTAGGCGTCATCTACTAAGATTTCCAGACGGCTGGGATTTTTTGTTTTGTTTGAATTCTTGCTCCTGCCCAGGTTTGGCTGAATTGTGGCTTTCGACGTTTGCGCAGATGCCTTCCAGAAGGTTATCATCCTCTCCTCAAACGCGCCCTGCAACTGGGCAACTTGTTCATCCCCATCCTGAAGGCATTCTCCCATCTGTACCAGATGAGTATAGATTTTAGAATTTGACACTTGGCTGCATCTGCAGGGGCAAGTGTCAACATTGGATGAGCTAGCTCCTTGGCCCTGCGGGGATGTAAAATTATCGAACCACAGCTTCAGGCTGGTGACTGGTCCTTCTATGTGGCTATTGAAGCTATGGTTCGTGGGTGGGCATTCTCTCCTTCTTTGCTGGTTCTTCCATCCTTGGCAAGCGAATTGAGCTGAAGGAGAGTGATTTGCTGTAACTGCTCAGGATATGCGACATTGAGGACAATTCCAAACCCGAGAGAATTCAGAGTTATAAAGACAACCATGAACATGTGGAAATCTAGCTATGTTGTCAGATTACATACACATTTAAAATTGAGACAAAGATATAGCATTAAAGCTCTTCCATTAATCATCAAAATGGGGAAAATACATAATAATAACAACCATCGAGGGAGAGATTGAGACATATCTCTGAGGAGAACTGTGATTTAGAATCTTGTTCTCTACGTGTCTAAAGATCTAAAAGCCTTAACAAAATGTATGTACAAGTATTTATACAAATACCCCTAGCTCTGTTACAGAAACAATTGGCATTCCAAAACGATTTTGTGCAATTATTGATATTCCCGGCTGTAGGAGCGCACACATAACACTGAAGTATGTGTGCACGAAACTGGAACTTGGCGTGCATGCTTGGAGCTAGGTGTGTGCGGTGTTGTTTGTGCCAAATGTTGTAGAGATTTCTGGGTGCTGCCCTGAACCCTGTGGGGATGTTGCCCCTCAATGGGAGGCTGCTAGGGACATTGCCCCTTGGATCTCGGCATGGGTGCTGTGCACCCAAATGTGGGGGTGCAGGGGTTGGCCCATGCAGTTGGGGGTGCTGAGGTGGTCCACATGTCCTTCCATTTTTGTGCTTGGATCAGAGACACTGAATAAAAAAAGTGACAACTTGCATTCCTTCCTATGATTACATGAAAATTTTGGAACCCCAACCCGGTTTCAAGTTTAGTTTCACTGCATATAGTTTAATGCTCAAACCCAGCATGCATAATCATATTATAATTAAAAAATTTCACTTTTGCTTGAAACACATGGAATTTTTTCAACATAAACAACTCAGAAATTTAAATGGCAGCCAACTTTTTCACACTCAGAAAATTATAACAACCAACACACTCGTGAAATGTAGACTCAGAATTTTGACCAAAATGGTCCAAGAAAAAACTTGAAGAGAAAACCTGTTTTGGAGAGAGATTTTATTTTTCAGGCAAAAATTCAAATTACAACAGCAGTACTTATCTCCTTGTTTCTGCCTCGAAACACATGCTAGAATCACTCTGAAAACGTCTTTACAAACTTCCTGAATCTTCCAGCCTGTATGGTCTCCACACGTGTGATAGTACTGACTGTATTTTTCTGCTGTACAGTCTGTACTTTTCTGGAAATTCATGCCCAAATATCAGTCTCAAAATTTGTGCCTTTCACCTCGAACTTTGTGCATGTACGGTTGCTGTACAAACAACATTAAATGGCTACAGTATGGCCTTGGGATTTGTGCCTAGTCTGCAACAGTACGGCCCTCACACGTGCGAATAAAATTTTTGTTGTACGGTCTTCATTAAATGCAGCAATCTCTTGGAAATCGTGCCCAACATTAATGACTCTACTTTTCCTTGAAGTTTGTGCCCTTTATCTGGAAATCATGCCCATCTCAAGCTCCTCGATTCCTGTGCAAATCTTCTTCTCTCTCTCAAGGGTTCGAAACTTTGACCTCTCTTCTTGCTCTTCTCTCCAAAAATCTCATTTGGAAAGTGAACAATGATGCTCTCAATGCCTTTCCGTAGCCTTTTTGTTTGAGTAACCACCACTTTGAAATCAATGGCTATGATTAAAATCCAACTAAATGAGATCTAGGGCCTTTATTAAATCTCACATATTCTCATTAAAAGCATTAACTCACTTTTAAATAATAAATGAGACATTTAATATTCATCCACCTTTTTAATTATCATATAGTCACGTTTTAAATTTTTAATAACTCAAACTCAATTGAAAAGTCACTTAATAAAAATAAAGTCATTCTCACTTTAAAAGTACCCCAGGGACCACAATTTTTAAGTGTTTATGTCCACCCCAAGGCATCACAAGGTGAACAAACACTTCCTTGGTTATTTTTCCACGCTCCCTCTTACTGAGGAAGTTGTTATTCACCATTCCCGTCTTGTCTTTGAAATCAATATGCTGTCCTCTTCCCAACGACTTTGTGAGAATGTTATCCAACTGCTTTTTGGTAGATATGTACTGCAACTCAACAGCCCAACATAATCTCTATTGAAGTGATATCTGATCTCTATGTGTTTAGACCTGTCATGTAATACTGGATTCCCAGAGAGCCGGATGCAACTTTGATTGTCATAGTTTATAACTGTAGGCCTCAACTCCTGATCAAACAAGTCAACCATCAACTTGCGAAGCCACAAAGCCTTGCAACTAGCCTGGCTGGATGCCATATACTCGGCCTTAGCATAACTCAAAGCAACGGACTTTTGCTCTCTACTGAACCACGACATTGTTGCCGAGCCAAAACTAAATGTGGTCTTCACATCCATTTGGTGAATCTTCCAACCCATCTCTGCAACTATGGATATCATTGATATGATGGAAGAATAACGAACAACCAACGCAAAAGTCTCCTCATAGTCAACTCCCTCAACCTGCGAGAACCCCCGCGCTACAAATCGAGCCTTGTACTTCTCAATGCTACCATCCGTAACATGCTTTATCTTATAAGCCACTTGGAAGTCACAACTGACTTCCCCTCTGGTCGAGGAACAACCTCCCACACACCATTCTTCATAATGTAATTGTACCCTTCCATCATGGCATCTCTCCAAACTTGATGTGTGGATGCCTCCTCAAAAGTAGTAGGCTCTGACTCACGTAAGCTAGTCACCACTGCCATGTAGCTGAAAAACCTCTTTGGTGCCTTGCTTTCCCTGACCTCCCTCCTGGGTGGTTCTATAGACTCCTCAACTTCCTTCTCAAGCTCCTTAAGCCAACTTGGCTTTCCCTTCCTGGAAGTAGCTTCTTGTGGCAGACCCTCCTCTTGAACCTCCTCATCTGATGACTATCTCCGTGACGAAGTACTTGTGGTCTGAGATCCTATGCCTGGTGAACCTGAACTTGAACCAAGTGGACTCGAATCACGTGAAGGTGTAACCTGTGAACCTGTAATCCGAGAACTTGTCCCTGTACTAGAAGTCCTTGTAGATTGTGTCCTTGAAACTAATGATACTGACACCTATTGATCAGTCACACCTGAGACCTGTGACCTTGTACTCTGAGATGCTGTCACTTGTGGAGTAGAAACCAACTCCTCCATCTCATACTCCCGAGATCTCCTAAAGGCCCTCTCCTCCTCAAATCTCACCTTCCTCCTCACTACAACTTTCGTCTGTGCATGAAGGTGTATGTGGAAGGCCTTTGAAGTCTCATCATATCCAACAAAGATGCCTTTCTTTGCAGTACTCTTAAACTTTGTCTTCTTTTTAGAAAGGACATGTGAATATGTAAGGCATTCGAAAATGCGAAAGTGGCCTATCTCAGGATTCTTCCCAGTAAACATCTCCTCAGGAGTTTTACTCCCCAATGCTCGGTGAGGACTCATGTTTTGAACATAAACAATAGTATTACAGGCCTCAACCCATTGAAAGAAAGGAAGACTTTGGTCATGCAGCATGGCTCTTGTTGCTTTCACTATCGCATGGTTCTTCCTTTTTGCAACTCAATTGCCTCTTTATCCCCTCCTGTCTGCAATACTCGTCAAACTCCTTGGAGGTATACTCACCCCCATTGTCTAATCTGAGCACTCTGATCCTCCTCTCGGTTTGGTTCTCCACAAGAGCTTTGAAGTTTGAACTCTTGGAAACTCTTCATGACTTCTTGCTCCTCAGGAAGTAGGTCTAGGTCTTCTTGGAATAATCATTAATGAATGTGATGTAGTACTCAAAACCTGTCAAAGAGGCTGATGACATAGTCTTGGTGTACTTTCCCAAAGCACACCCTCTACACACACCACTCTGCTCCGTGCCGAAATCTGGCAAACGTGTAGTCATGTCTCTCAGCATCCTCAAAGTTGGATGATGAAGATGGGCCATCCTCCTGTGCCACAACTCGCACTACTCACTGTTGCTGCTAGTATGTGCCAGTGCATGATGAGGCTGAAAGAGAAGCTTGTACAATTTCCCACATCTAACTCCGATGGCATATGAAGCAGATGGTCCTGTTGCCTTGGGAAAGACACGAACTTTCCCATCTAGGACATATACTCCAAAGCCCCTCAATAATGGAAACTGAAACAAGGTTGTTCTTCAACCCACATACAATACATCCCTTTGTGTCATTGGCTCCATGGACTCCCTCTCAAAAACAACAATCCCACGCCCAATTGCTCTCACCACTGTATTATCACCCAACACCACCTCCAGATCCAAGCCTGTCTCAGTCATCTTGGTGAACATGTCTTGAACACCTGTCATATGGCTCGAAGCTCCACTATCAATATACTACGTGGAAGGAGTGGTGGACGCACTCAGTGAATACCCAACTATCATGGAATGCTTTGTTTGGTCCTCCATATCATCACTGGTGATAGATGATGCTCTCTCTATACAACCACCAGCAACGAGAGAAAACTCTCTCAAATCTCGCAGCATACTCATCAATCTCAGCTGCTGTTGTTGTCTGCTGTTTCTTCTTCTTCTTGTTTAGACAATACCCAGCATAGTGCTCAAACTTTTGATATGCAAAGCATTTCACTTTGCTCATGTCCTTCTTCTACTCACCTGTCTGTTGCTCGGTCCCACCCTTAGGACCCTTCTTGGACTTCTTCTTCTTACCCTTCATTGCTAAAGCCACATTCTCCTCTTCATCTTTGCCGTGAGATGTAATGCCCTGTACATATTCTCTACGAGTCTCCTCTTGTATGAAATCGTCTCAAAGACGGTCCCACGTAGGCATGTCCTCACGTGCAACAATTGACTCCACAAATACAGCCCATGGCTTTGTCACGCCATTCAGAGCTGTGCAAACCAACTCAACATCCAATACTCTCTCCTCCACCGCTCCAAGCTCATCTTGAACATGTGTACTTGTGGTAAAGGTAAGAAACCATGTTCCCCCCCTTGTTCATCCGAGTACTCTTTAGCTTCTCCCTTAACACCATTTTCCGTTTTTCATTAGAACTTTGGTATAAGTTGGTCAAAGCTGTCCACATTTGATGAGCATAGTCTTTCCCAGATATATGTGGTATAACATGGTCTTTTATGGCATCAAGTATGATTCTTTTTGCTTTAATGTCCTGCTTGTCAAATACGACCCTATCAACTGCAACTGTAGGAACTGTGACTGGATTGGCAAAGGTACTGTTCACTATGTCCCATAGTTCGTTCTCTTGCAATATCAACACTATTCTAGCCTTCCATGGGCTAAAATTAACTGCTCTATCTAACCTGTCTTCTAACCTTAGTCCAGTAGCCATTACTCCAAATCAACCCAAGAACCTGTTTCTTCACAAAACCCTGTTTTCTCTTATTTCTCCAAGTCTGAAATTTCAATATGAGTTTCAGTTTCATCCCTTCACTTCAGCTTTGATACCATGAAAATTTTGGAACTCCAACACGGTTTCAAGCTTAGTTTCACTGCATGTAGTTTAATTAGAGTTCCATGGGGACGCGTCTTTCAGGGTCGAAGGCACACCCCCTGCGCTTCCCACGCCCCGGGGGTTGGGAGGCTCCATGGGAAACATTTCCCAGCGCCCCCCTTTCGACGAAACTTGGGGAAACACAGGTCTAGGAGTTTCTCGGATTGGGGGGCTCCCACACGACCCCTCTTGAAAATGGGGGGTTCCCACAGGCCCCCACTGTCACAGCCTTGCGGCTCGTCGTCCGACTCACCTTGCCAAAACCGTGCGACATTGCCAGGGAGCACCTTGAGGGCTTGGCCAACTCAAGGGCGCACCTGCAGACTATGCCTAAACCAACGAAAGTCTTTCACCTAACTGTATTAAGTTTACTTATTAACGCCTTAGGCGACACATTTAATCAAGTTTAACAATGTACACAACATCCACGAAAATAACACAGAATAGATAGGTGGGGTTGCCCAACCAGCGAACCCTAAAACTTTAAGTAAGATAGCAGAAATTTATATCAATGGAGTTGCCCAATCGACAGAGCTTTGTGTGCGCCCAACAAGCTAACACACGACAAGATTACATAAGAGAATTTCCAGACTACTTCGTGCTTGCGGTTGCAGCTGCCCCAACGAACTCTCTTCTGTGTCTTCTTGCCGAAATTCATGTCTCCCTTCTTGCCAAGTGAGCGCACCTCCTTTATAGGTTGCCTCGGTGAGCGCTCTCTCAAGTGGTGCGCCTTTGCTTGGCGCCCATGCTTCCTCCGTTAGTGTCCAACTCGCACGTCCACCATCCGTGTGCTCTCCTTTGCTAGCGTGCTGCTCAAGTAAGCTGGCGCCTGTCGTGGGAAGGGGTGTCACGTGCCACCTTTCAGTTGTGCTAAGTGCCCAGTACTTTGTCATGTGTGCGCGTCGCATGACCAAGGTTCCCCCTTGTCGTGGGATTCTAGCGTGGGTGCAAGGTGCGTCGTGAGGCTTGCCAAGCGCTCACGCTTCGTTTGGCCGAGGAGCGTGCCCACCTTGCTGGCGTGTCCTCAGGCGTTCGATGCGTCTCGAGTGGGGCGTGCGGGAGGGCCATGACAGACCCCCCCACCTGATTGGTCACTGTCCCGGTGATGCTTCATCTTTCATGGGTTTCGTTTGGTTGGGAGCCCATGCTCCTCTTGGAACGCTTTGATAAACTCCTCTGACTTCCATAAAGTGTTCTTCCATTCCCAACTGTTCTCCTTGTCCAGAAGTCCCTTCCACTTGATGAAGTACTCCAGCCGTGACTTCTTGCTGCACTTGTTGAACCGGTTCTCCAAGATGGCTTCTACCTCGCGATCAGGCCTGTCTATGATCATAGCAGGAGCACGTGTAGGAACGTTTCATTCCGGTTCATCTCTATCAGATCGGCTTCTGCGAAGCTGGCTGACATGGAAGACTGGGTGATATGCGCACAGGTGTTTCGGCAGCCTGAGCTTGTAAGCGACCTTTCCTACCTTCTCCAGAATCTCATACAGACCGTCGTATCTCCTCACGAAAGAGCTTGCTAGACCCTTCAGAGGAGCAAATTGCTCGCGTCCAAGTTTGAGGAGGACGCTCTCTCCGACTTGGAACTCCTCATCCCTGCGTTTCTTATCCGCCCACTTCTTCATCCGTTTGGTTGCGCTCTCCAAGTGCGCCTTAGCCAATTTCAACTTTTCTTCCCATTCCTTCATGAACACCACCGCACCTGGGTTCGATCCTTTCACACCTATCGCAATGACCTGCGGTGTCAATGGCTTCTGTCCGGTTGCCAACTCGAATAGCTTGTACCCTGTCGCTGAACTCATGTGCATGTTGTAACTGAATTGAGCTATATCGAACAGTTCCAACTAGTTCTTTTGGTCCGCATGCACAAAATGCCTCAAGTAGATTTCCAGATTTGCATTAACCCTCTCCGTCCGCCCGTCCGTCTCTAGATGGAAACTTGAGCTAGTGAGTAATTGCGTCCCAATCAACTTCAACAATGTTGGCCAAAATTTCCCGGTGAACTTGGCATCCCTATCAGACACAATGTTTAGTGGCAAACCTCAGTATTTGAGAACAACTTAGCCACATCCGTTGCTTTGGATGGTGACTTCATCAACATGAACGTCGCATACCTGGAAAAACTGTCTACCACCACAAATATACCATTGTATCCCTGCGCAACTGGTAGCTGAGAGATGAAGTCTATTGAGACTCTCACCCATGGCCTCTCTGGAACCGATAGTGGCTGTAACAAACCTGCGTTCTTGTTCGTACTTGACTTGTCCTGCTGGCAAATGAGGCAAGTGCGAATGTACTCTTCCACATCCCTCCATAGGTGCTCCCATAAGAAGCTCTTCTCAACCAAGGCGTGTGTCCTACGCTGCCTTGGATGACCTGCCCATGCTGAGTCATGACACTCCTGTAGCAAGTCTTTTCAAAGATGAGCTGCCTTAGGCACATGAGTGTCCATAAAAAAATTGTAGTCCATCTTCCTCCTGAAACCTATTCGTCTTGCCTTCCTTGATTTGCTTCAAGATGCTTCTGGCCGTCGAGCCCCCCCTCAAGTTCTCCCGAATTCTTTGTCGCAAGTCAAACACGACTTGAGTAGTCGGGTCGCTAGGCTGTCCCTCCAAAGCTGTGAGTTGAGCCTTCTGCTCAACGCATCTGCGACAACATTCAGCCTACCTGGTCGATACTCCAAGACCATGTCAAACTTTGCCAAAAAGTCTTGCCATCTAGCCTGCTTGGGTGAGAGCTTTGGCTGTGTGGCGAAATAGCTTGTAGCCACATTGTCTGTTTTCACAACGAACAGTTTACCCAACAAGTAATGTCGCCAAACTCTCAAACAAATGCACAACTGTCGTCATCTCTTTCTCATGAACCGGGTATCTCTGTTCTCGATCCTGAAGCTTTCGACTCTCGTATGTGGGTGACCTTCCTGCATCAACACTCCTCCGATGGCGTAGTCAGACGCATCCGTCTGCACTTCAAACTCCTTTTTCAAAGTCAAGCAACCACAACATTGGAGCGGTTACAAGTCTGCGTTTTAGATCATCAAACTCCCCTTGGCATTTTTTAGACCACTTCCATGCCTTGTTCTTCTTAAGCAACTCGGTGAGAGGCGTTGCAACTCTAGATTAAATCTCCACAAATTTGCGGTAGTAATTCGCCAAGCCAAGGATGTTGCGCACTTCCTCCATTGTCCGGGGTTCCTCCCAATCTTGGATAACAACGACCTTCCTATCATCCATGTGAACCTGTCCTTGTCCAATCCTATGGCCCAAGAACGAAATTTCTTCCTATCTGAACACGCACTTAGACTCCTTCAAGTAACAACTTGTTCTCCCGCAACGCATCAAACACCTCTTTCAAATGTTGCCTATGTTCCTCCATTGTTTCGCTCTAAACGACGATATCATCTAGATATACCACAACTGATTAGTTCAAGAACGACCGCAACACATCGTTCATCAAAGTGCAGAAAGTCGCAGAGGCGTTGCACAACCCAAACGACATTATGAGAAACTCAAAACTTCCATACTGCGTCACACACGTTGTCTTGTACTCATCGCCTTCTGCGATCCTCACTTGGTAGTACCCTTGCCGTAAATCCAGTTTCGAGAACATCCTCGTTTTAGCTAACTTGTTGAAACAATCTGCAACCAATGGTAGAGGGTAATGGTTCTTTGTGAATTGCTTGTTCAACATTCGATAGTCCAAGCACCATATGGCGACCTTGAAGCCTGTATGAAACCAACATCCATAAGCTCAGTAATCCGTTGTTTCAACTCCTCCAACTCCTGTCTTGATAGGCTATAGGTCTAGAGCCTGAATCAAGCTCAATCTGGTGATCAAAAGTCCTTCTCGAAGGCAACACCTTGGGTAAGTTCTTGAGCATCAAGTTCGCATAAGTAGCTAGAATATCAGCGAGGATGGGAGGAGTAGGCATCCCCACGCTTCCCGTACCAGACTCGTCTAACAGAGCTGCAACATACATCTGCGTTCTCAACCGTCGAGCCACTTTCTTCGTGCTTTGTGCATAAATGAGCTTTTCCTGTCTTCTTGCCTTACTAGCAATGGTGTGCACCACATTAAGTTTTCTCCCACTTAGAATCACCATCTTATCTGCAAATGACAGTAACACGGCTTTATGTCTCTGCAAGAAGTCCTGACCACGGATCATCTCCTAATCATCAAGAGGCATCATGGTGAAATCTTCCTTTCCCATCCAATGTCCCAGCTGAACTGGCATACTCGAAGCGACACCTACAGCTGCTCTAGCCAAAGAGTTAACTGCCTTGATGTTTATATCGTAGCTCTTTCTCTTTAGCCTAATAGCGTTCGCAACCTCTCGCTTCACAAAATTGTGAGAAGTGCCTGTGTCCTCTATGTTTATGCCGTAGCTCTTTCTCTTTAGCCCAATGGCGTTTGCAACCTCTCGCTTCACAAAATTGTGAGAAGCGCCCGTGTCCTCTAGGGCCCTCACGTTTCTTTCGTTCACGATAGCGTCAATGAAGCACAAGGCATTTGTTGTTTTTCCGTTTCGAATGGTACCAAGACGATGGCAAAAACCGCCCATCATTTGGCCATGCTCCGTTTCTACTGCCATAGCAGCGCCCTCCTTCCTTAGCGCACCTGCTGTAGCGTCGGGCTCCTCTACCCGGGCGCTCGTTCCATCAGCATCACTTGCCGAGAACGACGAGACGCGTGCTCTCCAACAAGCGTCTGCAGCGCGCCCTTCGCAAGTGTTTGCCGGTGCCGCACTTTCCATGAGCATTGTTGCCATTTCGCTGAGGAGTGCTCCCGTCGAGCACTCATTTCAATCGCTGTCGCATAACGAATTCCGTCCGCGGGTGCTACCTGTCGTGCGTCTACAACACGTTCTGTCCGAGTGCTCCGGACTCTTTGTCGTGTGCCCGCATCGCGTCTCTTTCGAGCGCTCCGCACTCTCTGTCGTGCGCCCACATCGCGTCTCCTTCGAGCGCTTTGCGCTAAGGCACGCTTCCCTTTGAGCGCGGTTGACACCTTTCTATTGCGCACTGTGGTGCATCTCTCCGTGAGCGCGTCCACATCAGTGCGTTCGGTCGTTGAGTCGTTAGTGCTCTTGGCGCACCGCAGAGCGCACCTTTGCCAGGAGTGCATCTCTCCAAGATGACGCTCTCTCCACTAGCGCTTCTAGTGAAGTGCGCTCTTCCTTTGCTGTCCTCGTCGCACCCTTCAACTTATCCAACCACGCGTCCGGTAGTTGCGTCGGTGACTTTGGAGGCTCTTCCAGCAATAGTGTCCAAATCCGTTTTTGTTTTTGCCACATCCTTAGCGACTTCGGTTGCCTAGCTTTGCTGTTCATAGGGACCTTTTTTGCCAAGTGCTCTAATAACATCTGTCACAGCCTTGCGGCTCGTCATCCGACTCACCTTGCCAAAAACGTGCGGCACTGCAAGAGAGCGCCTTGAGGGCTTGGCCAACTCAAGGGCGCACCTGCAGACTACGTCTAAATCAACGGAAGTCTTTCACCTAACGGTATTAAGTTTACTTATTAACGCCTTAGCCGACACATTTAATCAAGGTTAACAATCTATACAACATCCATGAAAATAACACAAAATAGATAGGTGGGGTTGCTCAACCAGTGAGAACCCCGAATAACTTTTATTAAGATAGCAGAAATTTACATTAATGGAGTTGCCAAACCAGCAGAGCTTCGTGTGCGCTCAACAAGCTAACACACAACAAGATTACATAAGAGAATTTCTAGACTGCTTCGTGCCCGCGGTTGTAGCTACCCCAACGAACTCTCTTTTGTGTCTTCTTGCTGAAATTCTTGTCTTCCTTCTTGCCAAGTGAGCGCACCTCCTTTATAGGCTGCTTGGGTGAGCGCTCTCTCAAGTGGCGTGCCTTTGCTTGGCCCCCACGCTTCCTCCGTCGACGTCCAACTTGCATGTCCACCATCTGCGCGCTATCATTTGCTAGCATGCTGCTTAAGTAAGTTGGCACCCCTTCGTGTGAGCGCCCATCGTGGGAAGGGGTGTCGCGTGCCACCTTCCAGTTGTGCTAAGCGCCCAACGCTCCATCAAGTGTGCGTGCCGCATGACCAAGGTTTCCCCTTGTCGCGGGCTTCCAACGCGAGTGCAAGGTGTGTTGTGAGGCTTGCCAAGTGCTCATGCTTCGTTTGGCCGAGGAGCACGCCTACCTTGCTAGCATGTCCTCGGGTGTTCGACGTGTCTTAAGTGGGACGTGCGGGAGGGGGCCATGACACCCACCCCCCTCAAATTTTTAAATTTTTTTACTTAAAAACAAAAATGGTTCACCTTAAATTTTAGTCTTTTACACTAAATGGTCATTATAAATTGAAATAGAAACAAATAAAAAAAAAAAACATCGATATGATATGCTTGGCTATAACGATTGCATTTACATTACACTAAACTCTTCGGGAACATAAGAGTTTATATGTTGGGGTTCATATTTTTATTATTTTTCTTTTTTTTTATAATTTTAGAGACCTTGACGCACCCCCGTCCCCCGAAATACCCCAAAATTTTGGGGTGTCTCTACACGTCCCTAATGTGTGTTTCCCTGCTCCCACGCTCCTGTGTCCCGGAAACTTGGTGGAACACTGAGTTTAATACCCAAACCCCTGTATGCATAATCATATTATAATTGAAAATTTTCACTTTTGCTTGAAACACATGGAGTTCTTTCAACATAAACAACTCAGAAATTTAAATGGCAGCAAACTTTTTCACACTCATAAAATTAGAACAGCCAACACATTCATGAAATTTAGACTCAGAATTTTGACCAAAATGATCCAGGGAAAACCCCGAAGAGAAAACCTGTTTTGGAGAGAGATTTTAATTTTCAGGCAAAAATTCAAATTACAACAGCAGTTCTTATCTCCTTGTTTCTGCCTCGAAATGTGTGCTAGAATCACTCTGAAAACTGCTGTACAAACTTATTGAATTTTCCAGCCTATACAGGCTCCACACGTGCGACAGTACAGACTGTACTTTTCTGCTGTATGGTCTATACTTTTCTGGAAAGTTGTGTCCAAATATCCATCTCGAAATTTGTGCCTTTTTACCTCGAACTTTGTGCCAATACGGCTGTTGTACAAACAATATTAAATGACAACAGTACGGCCTTGGGATTTGTGCCCAGTATGCAACAGTACGGCCCTCACATGCCAGTAAAAATTCTGTTGTACAGTCTTCATTAAATGCAACATTTCTTGGAAATCGTGCCCAACATTAATGACTGTACTTTTCCTTGAAGTTTATGCCCTTTATCTGGAAATCGTGCCCATCTCAAGTTCCTTGATTCATGTGCAAATCTTCTTCTCTCTCTCAAGGGTTCGACCTCTCTTCTCCAAAAACCTCATTTGGAAAGGGAACAATGATGCTTTCAATGCCTTTCCCTACCCTTTTTGTTTGAGTAAGCACCACTTTGAAATCAATGGCTATGATTAAAAACCAACTAAATGAGATCTAGGGCCTTTATTAAATCTCATTTTTTCTCATTAAAAGCATTGACCCACTTTATAATCATAAATGAGACATTTAATACTCACCCACCTTTTTAATTCTCATAAAGTCACTTTTTAAATTTTTAATAGCTCAAACTCACTTTAAATGTCACTTTATAAAAAAAAGTCATTCTCACTTTAAAAGTACTAGGGACCACAACTTTCAAGTGTTTTGATGTGAATATTTAATTAAATATTATTAATTATAAATAATCAGATTATTAGGTTACTAGTGAAAGGGCCTAACCCTTCACTATGTTGGCTCAAGCCGTATAAAGGCGAGCTTATTGTACATATATATTCATCATCTAATATATTATTCTTATTTTACTATCAAACATGAAAGTTGGATTCGACTATTAAGAGTCCAACCGGATACGGTTGCTCCAAGTGGTATCAGAGCGGTTTCGCTCCTCCGGTGAGCTCGGATTCGACTCCTCCCACCTTTGAGCTCGGTTTCGGCTCATCTCAACCACACATCACATCTTCCTTCCATTTCACCCATATCTCTCTCATGCTCATTCCTCCCATTCGCTTCATCTCCAACCTTCCTCCTTCACACCCATTCTTAACTTCCACTACTCAGCTCCTCCACGCACCTCCCGCACAGCTCCATTCTTCTCCACTCTCCGCTGCTCCAATCCATCCCTTTGCACTCGCCCTCTATCGCCGCGCTTCACCATCCACCTTCCACCACCGCCAACTGCTCCTCACCACGCCATCATCCCATCGCCCTCCTGCCCTCGTCGATCTCCTCATGCCATCCTTCCAGCCGCCAGTCATCACCAGCGCCGCTCCAGCCCGCGTCTACTCCCACCTTTGCCGCGTCGTCGCCCTCCAACTCCAGCACCCGCCACCCACTGCGTCCCCTGCTGCGCCATCCCATCACCCTCTCGCCTCTGCTTTCCCCTTCCACTCCACGCCTTCATTCACGCGCCGTCTCCTTGCTCCTCTTTTCCCTGTGCCAATTCTCCTCTGCTCCTCATGCGCCGTCATAACCTACAAAAAAAAACAAAAACAAAATTATTATAATATATTATATTATATAACATAATATAATATATTATATTATAATATTTTTTATTTTGTTTTATTATATTAAAACAAAAATAAAATAAGGTTTTATTATATAATAATTAATTATTATTCCTTAAACCTCACCATTTCCACCATTCTAAGTAATTTTTTTTTCACACCTCACAAGCCAAAATAGCTTTGAAGTACACACCCCCGCATACAAGGTCCAAGACCATGACGGAACTAAAATAGCAAATTGAAAAAATGGAGAAGGACATCAAGGCCCTTGTCGCTAACAAAAAAAAACTTGAAGGAAGAGATAAAAAAATAACAATACAGTACTCAAAGACGAGCTTGTTCTGGTACTAGAAAGAAGGTTGGATGAAAAATTTGACATCCTGAACGAAAAAAAAAAGACTGGGATGACAAGATGAGTACCATTACTCAAAACATAAACACCTTAACACAGAACTTGAGCACCATGATGCAGAACCATAATACATTAATCGAGGTGTTACAAAGACTCATTCCTAGTCTAGACCAAGTTAGTAATCCAGACATGTTAGATGCCTCATTTTATGTTGCCACACAGGAAACACTCACAAAGAATCAAGAAGATTTGTAAAAAGAAATAAAAATTAACAATGCGACGCTTAAACAAGAGATAGAAACAAAAATACTCTAAGATATGGGGGCACAATTAAACAACAAAATAGACGCTATCAGTAAGATGGTAGAGAATAAAAAAACTAAAAATCACCGCCAACAACGAAGCAATTCAAATATGTCACTTGCATCGTCTAGTAGCTTTGAGCCACCATCAAACGGTAAAGCAAAAGGCAACCAATATCGTCCTTACTTAGTGTACCCAACTAAGGAAAAAATAGAGTTGTCGAAATACAATGGAAGTGAAGACCAATGTGTTGCCTGGCTAAACAAGGTGGAAGAATACTTCGACATTTACAATATTCAATCCGATGAGGAGAAGGTGAAATATGCGTCAATGCATATGGAAGAGTACAACTATAATTGGTACTTATGGTGGAAGAGAGACAATTTTGCCTACACCTGGAACTTGTTCAAAAATGATTTTTTTAATAGGTTTCAAGGAATCAGAGGAGATGAATTTTTCAGTAAACTTACCAGACTACAACAGGTCGGAAGCATTGAGGAATTCACACATCAGTGGGAATCCTTATTGACACGAGTATTTGGGTTGTCTGACAAGCAAAGACTCGAAACCTATTTAGGAGGTCTTAAACCACACCTCCAAAAATAGTTAAAGTTACATGACATACCTAACGTAGAAGTAGCAAGACATAAAGCCAAAGCCGCAGAACGCAAATCGGAAGGAATAAGAACAAGAGGCGATAACCATTATCGACAAGAAAAAGAGACACAATGTAGGTACTGTGAAGATACTTGGTCACCCGACCATCAATGTCACAAACCTCAATCATATGCCTATGAAATGGAAAATAGGTCGAAGTCTTCTAACAGTTACTCTGATAATAGAAAAAAGAAGAAAAACATATGTCGTCGATGCGGTGATGACTAGACCCTTGGCCATAAATGTAGGAACAATTAGACAATACAATGCAGAATCATCAATGGAAAGGAAGTGCAAGTCTTTGCACCAAAAATCTCGTTTAATTCTAATACCGACACCGAATCAGAATGAAGGATGACATTAGGAAAATACTCAGGACAAAGCTTTTCCCAAGGGGAAGGCAATGTTGTGAATATTTAATTAAATATTATTAATTATAAATAATTAGATTATTAGGTTACTAGTGAAAGGGGGTAACCCTTCACTATGCTGGCTCAAGCCGTATAAAGGCGAGCTTATTGCACATTTATATTCATCATCTAATATATTATTCTTATTTTACTATCAAACATGAAAGTCGGATTCGACTATTAAGAGTCCAACCGGATACGGTTGCTCCATGTTCATGTCCACCCCAAGGCATCACAAGGTGAACAAACATTTCCTTGGTTATTTTTCAAACAAAGGCAAATGTGCATTTTTCAGTGTGGGAGGATTGCTGATGTGTAGGGCTGTACCATCACAATACAAGGGATGTACAACCTGTCAACCTTGTTGTAGAAATAATTCAGCGGTGGTGCTTCAATCATGAAAGATTAATGAGCTAGGAGGGTCATTAATCAAGATTGGGGGCAGATCCTCAATGTTGAGGTTGGGGAGCCTCAGGGCATAGCATGCTAGCTAGGGTCTCTTTCCAATTGTTTTTTCGACTGAGGGGTTGTTTTCTCGCTGCATAACTCGATCATTTTTAATGGTCATTCCCCTGTTGGCAAGCCAGTCTGCAATCTGGTTGGCTGACCTCTTGACGTGTTCAAACCTGCATGTGTCAAAAGCACCTATAACCTGCATAATTCAAGATGACTGGCTGACCATTTCCCAACAGTCCTGATTTTTCCTATTCAGATGATCTATAACTTCTAAATCACCTTCCAAATAATTATCTTGAAACCCAACTTTTAAAGTGTCAGTGATATCGATTGCTAGGACTTCTATTTCAGCTTGGCTGCTTCCTACGAATATTTGAGAGACTGCAATGATGTTCCCTTGACAATCCCTAAAGATCCCATTGGCCGTAACAAGACTTGGGTTTCCCTTGGAGGCACTGTCAAAATTTTATTTTATTCTTGCTATTTTAGGGCTGTGTGTGTGTGAGCTCCAAGCCTGCTTGTTGCCGCCTTTCACACACCTGGGTCACGTGGTAGAAATCTTCAAGCCACTTGGTGTGTCCTTGGGGGCAAGTCTCGAGTCAAGGCTGTCACCTTGTTCTTGACTCCTCCGTTTAGGCTCAACTCCTAACGAAGCCAAGGGGGGTAGACCCTATTAAGTTACTAAAGATAATTACTTAGTATGGTGATGTCAAACTGAATGAGTTGCTTAGGAGTTTGGAAATTAACTATAGACAATCAAAGATGACAAGATATGAAAATAAACACACGAAAGCACAATGCTGAGACACAATATTTATATAAAGCAAGAAAATAACCAGTGCCTTAGAATGGAGTCAAACAATAAGATCAATATACTTGCATGTGCTTGGAGTGAATGTTTTGCGATTGCCCCTTGGTACGTTTTAAGTTAAATTTGAAGTGTGAGTTGATTAAAATTAGGGGAAGGGGGGACTCCAGATATACCCGAGAGTACTTGGAGTATGTCCAAAACTAAATCTTCACAGCTACTCCAAAGGAATATGTGGGCTGAAATGGAGTCTCTGGGGCTATTGTTCATAACGCACCCGTTAGGGTGTGATAGAGATTGGCGCCTCGAGGTCACTTTTCAGAAGTTCTCGCTTCCTTTGGGTATTTTGCCACCGTGATGGTTCGACCTAGGTGTTGGATTTTCACCTGTTGGGTTGTTAATTTGGGAGAGTGAGTCCTAATTATACTAGTCACTCAAGTGCTTTTGATACAGCTTGATTGATCGGACGAACCACAGCCAAGTGCAGAGCATACACACTGGAGTCTTGTCAATTTTAGTAAGTTTTAAACTGGGTGTTCTTGTTTAAAAGAAAACTCTCCAGGAACCTCTTTCGATCCAAGTGGATCTCAATCGGGGAATCGAGGAGGGGTTAATTTTATAATAGCTGAAAAATAAATGATCAAAAGAAAACAGATACACAATTCTATTTTTCTAATTAGTCCTACCACGAATCTCTTTCCCCTTTCGGGTCAATCGGGAAGTTGTGGGGTAAGTATTAAGATTACTTTGAAATATAAAGTATGGAATATGAGATTAATAATAAAATAAATTATACTACCCTGCAGATTAGATCAATGCTAGTTTGAAAAGAAATGAGCAAAAAGCAACAAAAAGGACATCGACGCAAATCCCCCCAGGGGGGATGGGGAATGGGCTCGAAAGAGCCTATTCAAAAAATAATTTTATTAACAGCGGTTACAATATCAGAGAACTGATATAATTCCTCTTGATCCTTATATGGATTGAAATCAAGAGATTACAAGGTGCGAAAATTAAAGGTTTTAGTCAAATGGAAGACCCCCGGGGGGATTTGAACGCTCCTGAGGACACTTCCGAACAGCAGCTTCCTTTATTTTTTGTTACACCTGCTAAAAACCAGCGAGCATGTTAGAATAACATATGCCTAAAAGCACTTTAAGAGTACCTTTGGATCAGCCTACCTTAACTCAAAAAAGATGAAGTTAAAACTAGCTAAAAAAGTGAAAAAGGAACCAAGGAAAGCAAGCTTTCCTTGGGATTTTGGCTTGCTGTTTGTGCAGCCAATGAAATATGCACTGATTGCTGGATTTATCTTTTATAACAACAAATAGAAATCTAATGCATGCAAGCTACAAGTTTTCTTTAAATTTCCATGCAGAAAGGACGATTTCCCTAAAGCTAGATCTAGAATGCTTATGAAACTTTTTAACTACAAGATCTAGACTATGGGCTTTGGTAAGATAGATCTATGTTGGAATTACTTTTAAGATGGTAGATCTAAGCAAAATCAAAGCTATGAACAAAGTAACCGGGTAAAAATGTTGATTTTGAGGGAGGAAGAGGAGGAGAGAAATGCTGGTTTCCTTGAAGATCCACAGTGGAACTTTCAGGTGGAATGTCGAGGGACTATGCCTTTGGAAGGTTTTGAAGAGAGTGAAGAAGCAAACTAGATCAGCATCCTCTCCAATGTAGGAACCTGCAGCTCAGCTGAAATCAAAGAACTTGCCAAAAAACTTGTGAGATCCGATTAGTACATACACAGAGATTCAAGATAACATGCATATAAGTTTATAGGACATGCTGAATCTAGATCTCTAAACATGCATCAAAGGAAAGAGACGGTCAATAAACTTATTGAAAAGCACCTTTCCTATCAAGATTATAATAAGCCTATTATCAATCTTAACAACGGATCTACAAGTAATTAGCAAAAAATGAACACAGATACAGGTTATCTCAGTAAAATAATGGCAATAATCATCCACACATGTAATGGCACAACACCGTCTAGCCTCCAAAGCTTTTCTTTATTTCAAATGAAGAATAACAACAGTACAATAGCAGCAGCACCTCAATCCCAGTTCTAACTCCTGGAAGAGGAGGCTTATGCTTGGATATATACAAAAACAAGGAGATCCAGCCCAGGGGGGGCGCAAATCCCAAGGAGATAGACCAAATATGCTGATGGAGAGTCCATCAATGCCTGATCTGTGTCTAACCAAGCCAGATCTGAGTCTCACCGAGTGCAATTGTCAATCGGAGAGTTGATCTGACTGACTCCTCAACCTGTTGATTGAAGCATCCACCAAAACTCATCCAGATGAGCCAAAACGTGTTGAGGAGAGAGGGAGGGCGAAATTCCCCATAAAGGATGTTGAAGATCAATTCTGGATCTGATTTGATCACCTCCTTCAGTCAAGGATTTGTCAGATCCAGTCAATCTGTTTCAGATCTGATTATGCTTAATCAAATCGGCTGAGAATCCACTGATCTATGATTTTGGATTTGCTCCATTATTCATCAATTTATTAATTGAAATAATCAATAATTGATTTTTGGGGCTTTCTGACCTGAGCGATGGAAAATCACTCAAAACTAGGAAATAGTGGGTCCATGGGTTTACATGGTGCTCTTAGCTTGAAAATGAGCACCTACATGACTGAAATTGATTATTTGGCCCACTTTTATTACAAATTCAATTTTTCCAATTAAACTATTAAAAAATAGCCTAAGTTTTGGAAAAATTAAATTTTAATAAAAAACACTGAAAAAATTAAAAAATTCAAAAATTGAAAAACATCTAGGGGACTTAGACATGTTCATATGACTCGACCATGATGTCTTGCATGCTTATACATTGACACATAGACTCTAATAACCTCAATAGGCCTAAATGCCAAGCCGACCACCCCAACTTTGGAGGTATGGAGTGAAAAACTCAGAAATTATCAGTCGTTTATTCAACAACCAATAATAACCAAGGGAAAAAACACCCTGGGCTGATCGGATTGACAAATAAAGTCTAAGAGACCGAGTCTTTTACAGACACTATCATGCCAGAACATTTATTACAATTCCCCCATGGGGTATGAACATGTGATATAGTACAACAAGCACTTCCCATAAGTATTTCCAAAGGTTTTTTGAAGTCCGAACAAGTTATCCTTGTCCGGTTCACCAGGCTCACTTGATAAAAAACCACTAAGTACAACTTAGGTGGTAACACTATTGTCAGTTATTCGCTTTATCTTCTTTAACATAAACACCATAGTGAATCCACCCTTTACTTGACATGAATGTTAATGAGAGTATGGTGTGATCCTTCTAGTGTTAACAAGGGACCACTTATTTATGTAAATAGTAGGCTTCCCAGGAATTGGGCCTAACTGAGAAATTGACTATATAGGAGATTATTATACTCATTAACACAGGCATTGATTATTTCATAATGTTACATATGCATTTTCATATATTTTGGAACCGTGCTCCACGTTTATATTTGGTGTATTCAATATTTATTGGGCTGTTTTGGATAACTTGGAACTTTACAGAATCTATCTTGCAATTATCAATTAGCATTACACTTATATATTAATAATGCACATAACTAAGGGTAAGGGTATCTGCAGTTTGTTTATGATTCAATGGAACCAACAGAGAAGTGCAGGCAGCTTGATACCAGCCCAAGTCCTCACAGTTTATCTCTGTTCTCACCATCAAAGGTACTGTACACCTTTAAACTCCTGTGCGTTGCTGTTTCATTGCAAGGAAGAATTAACATCTCAATTATTTAGGTGTGCGAGTCATTTATGGTCATTGAGCTAATTTTTTATCATGTGGCATACAGATCAATGTGTTTCTGAGAATAACAAACAAGAGACCTGATGGTTTCCATGATCTGGCATCACTGTTTCATGTTCGTATCTGTTGCCTTTCAGCTGTAAAATTTGTTTCTTTTTTTGCATTATTTGATTCATCTCATATGGGGCATGATATTGATACAGTAACTAAGAAGTAAATGATTAAGTGAGAAGATGTCTTACCAAAATTGAGGTACAATTGGATCGCATAGTTTTCATAAAAGGATTTATGTTGCATCCTGCATCATATAGGGTACATTACAAGAATCTTTTTAATAGCATTGACTCTGAAAGAGCAAAAGATATTCTGGTCCTATTAATGATGAATCATAGATGTATTATAGGATGCTATACTTGATAAATCATTTGTAATCAGATGCATCTTTTGTGAGATTGATAGTGTTACCATAAACAACAGGATTCCTCATTTGTTGACAGGTAATTAGCTTAGGAGATATAATTAAGTTTTCTTTATCTCCTATGAGCACAAAGGATTCTTTATCAACTAATGCCCAAGGTGTTCCACTTGATGAAAGGAACTTGGTAAGTTCTAAGTCTTCTTCACTTCACTTGCTTCTCTGCACAAATGATTAGCTGCTAAACTTTGCTTCAAATTTTAAGCTGATATGTAAGTCGTGTCTTATCTAAATTCATCTCACGACATTACTGAATCAATGATTAACGTTGTATAGAGATGTCTGATCGACTCATTTGTAAAGTAATTAATAGAAGTATTTCCAAGCAAAATTAATGTTCATTTTGTGACATGAAAAGACAAGCTTGTTATCCTTGAGTCGGCGTCAGCCATAGTGTTTTCACTCTCTTTCTCTTTCTTTGTTTGGTATCGATGTTGTGAAGGTGAGTCTTATGCACCCCTGGCCCCTGGGAAGTCCTACCGAGAACATTGAAGTGACAGGTTCCCTGCCAAAACCTTGCAAATGTGCAAGGTTCTGGGGAAAGAACTGAACACTTCAATGTTCTGGGCAGGTCTGGCGCCTGTCAGAAGGCTTCTTAAAGGTGCTTTTGAGGGGTGCATAAGGCTAGCTTCTTGTTAATATGTTTAAGTAATATAATGCATGTCTTCAAGCAACAGAATCATTGCTAAAAACATTACTTTTTCTCTTTCTTACATTGCTGTCTATTTCTGCTTGACTGTTTTTGCAGATAATCAAAGCACTTAACTTGTACAGAAAGAAAACAGGGTGTAAACAATTTTTTCAGGTAGGGTTCTCAATCCAAAAAATGGTAGTTGAATGAGCCTATTTAAAGCCAATGACAATGTTTGCTATTATTGATTCTGGTTGATTTTCAAATCTCTACTGAAACAATAGTTCGAAGATATGAAGCGCATTTTTGTATTTACACACCATTTTGTCTAACTGTTGTTACCTGATGTGCAGATTCAACTTGATAAAAAGGTACCCACGGGAGCTGGACTAGGTGGTGGAAGTGGCAATGCAGCAACTGCACTATGGGCAGCAAATCAATTTAATAATTGCCTTGCCAGTGTCGAGGAGCTTCAGGAATGGTCTGGAGAAATTGGCTCAGACATCTCCTTTTTCTTCTCTCATGGTGCAGCATATTGTACTGGTCGGGGTGAGGTATGTTGAGTTGATTTATCTCAGCTTGCTGTCTATCATCAAGTGAATGCAGTTAAATATCATGAGATTTGGTGCAACAAAGCAGCTCCGCTACAGCTGAAAACAAAGTCTACTTCTGTTCAATCTTGTGGGCTACTATAGAAGGATGCTGTAAAGTTAGGTTACAGCATTAAAATTAATGGAACGATAGTCATAGAAGTGCATACACATAAAATAAAGAATTTTGTACGAGTGAAATATCAGGTACATCGGACCATGTGTAATGCATAATACGCCTTAAGAAAAAGAGTGCAATACATTGAAAGGTAAAGTTCTGGTAGCTCCTAGCAACATAATATTCAGAAAAAATCAGATCCGTCACTTTTGAAGATACAACTAGGATGGAAGGTTTCTTCTAGTAGATTGACAACTTCCTAGTAGCACTTTGAGAGGCAGTTTGGGTAATTGCTGTCAATTTTTATTTGTCTACAAATGTTAGGAAAGATGCTTCTTGTGCACCATGACATATTCACCACTTTTGTATTACAGATCCCAGACCTACTCGTACATTCTTCTTTTGCATCAGCTGTCTGTGTACTTATCTCTTCTAGATTGGCTCTCCATCTTGGGAGTTTGCTCTTTTTTGGTTTTAGGTTAGTGTCTTACCTCTTGCTTTATATAGGAACTGTCTTAGCGCTCCCACTTTGTATTGACATCATGGTACTGCACAGTCCCCATTGACCGACTTTTGTGGTCATTTGTTGGACATTAATAAATTTATCTTTGTCTACACCTCCAAAATAGGTGCCTTATTTGAACAATGTTGGTGGCCTTTCAACCATCCTAGGTGGTATTACATCGAAACTACCTAGGTAACCATTTTTAATCTTTGTTCCTTTTTATACTTTACAACTTTTTGAGAAGACATTCATTTCAGGACTATAAAGTAAAATTTTGTCCATTTGGTAGATAGAGTTTGTGTGCTCCTTATAATCAAAGTATATGATCATAGCAACACTCCCTTTTGAAAAGCATTGATGTCAAAATGGTTCCGTTTGTCACAAGAATAAAGATTTTCTTTAAGATGCCATGCTGCATCTTTTATTTGGAATTCTACTTACTTGTTGGGAAATTCCATTGTAGCCTTGTTTTATAGTTTTGCCCTTGTTTGATTCAATACCTCTTTTGATATTAGCTGAAAGGTGAAATTTGCCTTCATCAGACAAAGTTGTAGTTCATTCAATGTCCTAGTCTATGCACTCAACTGCGACTTGAGCATAGATACATGGAACAGGCCTTGTGTTGTGTACCTAAACACAACCTAGGTAATATCTTGTCATAAGGTCACATGTGTACAAGGGCCTCCTTTATATAATAAAGGGCTAGACATGTGACATAAGGTTAGGGTTACAGACTACAGTTTGTGCATCTTATTGTTATAAATATGGGATTCCCTTCTATATTATGTATCTCATTATCTTTATCAATATAACAACCAATTTCAAGTAATTATTCATGGAGATATCTTCCTTCATTTATCTAAATTAGCAGGTGCTATCCAACCCCTGGGTGTGTAGGTGCCCCAACTTTTATTGTTTATGTTCTGTTATTTCTAGTTTATGTAGCTTCTGTCTCATTTGTTACTTAGGGTGCAACACGTGGTATTAGAGCTTTAGTTAAGCTTTGTAGTGTAAATTTCATGCACTCGGGCAATTAATGCAAAACTGAAATTTCAACTTTTTCCTTGAAAGTTTCCTGGATCTTAGCCCTAGCATTTTCAGCCTTAATACTGCTGTAAATTAAAGTATAAAACAACAGCAGAGAGATCACAATAATTCATTCAAACAGCCCCACACTTCACAGCTATTCAAGGAGAAAAGATACCAATCAATAAGATAAGTTTCAGCCCCTTCTAGGGCAACTGATCAGCCAATAACTCTTAATGAACTAACCCCTTCATTGGTCTTCCTCCCTTTGACTCTGTTACCGGTTGAAATGGCAGTCCAAGCCACTGGTAAGCATATACGGGAAAAGTGACCATGTCACCTTAGTCACTTGTCCCAACTACTTCGGAAGTCGAAATCTCCTAGGGGAGAGCCCTATCCCGATTTCCTGTAAGGACACTAAACACCAAATGTTCTCTTTCGAGGTTGTTAGTGATCAGTGCCTAATGGAGTCTGAAAGGTGAGTAAAGGGGTTGTATGTTTGTATAGTTTTTATAGCAGCGATATATCCTCCCAAATGTTAGACTTATTCCTCAATGTTACAAACAAAACATAAGTGCAATATTTATCAAGTATTTATCATGTCAAAAACATAAATACAGCAGTACAAGCATGAAATTGATAGTTATGACAGCATTGATCCAAGTACAGCATGTATATATTCAGTCCTCACGTCACATTCAGTATTTATAGCAGCATAAATCATGTGGAAATAATGAACAGCAGTATACACAATGGTATCAGTCATTTGTCAACATTTATGAAGGTGCTCAATATGTGCGTTTAGTTGAAATAACTATCACAAGGTTTGGAATAGCTGTGTATGACAGCAGCAGTAAGTATTTGATAAAGCAGCAGTGTGTTCAGTCATCAATCAAAGCCAGTATTTATGTCAGCCTTGTAGTGTCAATTGTACACAGCATTTCATACTAAACTTGCATAAATTACATTCACAAATGACAACATAAGTGTGGCTTAACAATATAGATTTATATTCAGTAGATGACTGGTCATTAAACAATTGCATTAACTTTACAGACTGTGTTGTAGGTTGTGTGTGGAAAGTCCATAACAGACAATGCGTACTAACCTTTTGTCCTTGTCACTGTGTAGGCCTAGGGGCAAGGTACAGTAGTAGCATATAGGAGGGCTGCCACTGTAAAGGGCAGCCCTGTAGGATGGGAAGAGGACTGTCACGCAAGGGAAAGACCTAGATCAAAGAAGGCTGAAAGTGTAGATAACTGTGGATGGAAAGAAGGTAAGGGAGCAGTAACACTACCCTAAGGCTGTGAGGGTTTTAGGAAGGCCTAGGGCTGCCTTTAGGGCAGGCCCGTGGTGGATAGAGAGCCTAAAAAGGGCAGCGAGGAGGGGTGTTTAGGTAGAAGAAAGCTAGCGAAGGGAGTTTTGGGAAGGTAGAGAGGGTAGCGAGGGTACTTAGGAAGGCTGCTAGGGCAGTGAAGGTGAGGAGAGAGGTGGAAAGGGACTGGCAAGGGTTAGGTAGGCTAGGTTAAGGAGCTGCGAGGTTGGTAAAGGGGCCAGCGAAGGTGGTAGCAGTCTTAAGGAGCAGCAGCGAGGGTTTAGGGAGGTCTGCACTAGCCCTAGGATGAGGGGTGAGAGCTAGGAAGAGGGCAAGCAGCAGGCTGTTTAGGCCTGCGGTGGTGAAAATTAGGCTTGGTTAGGGCTAATTCTAACCTAGTCCTTCACTAACACTAAAACTAACATAAAATGCTAACCTAAGGAACTAACCCAACTAGCCCTAAACTAGATTTTGAAGAAGAAAAAGAGTGTGAAAGCCAAGGAAATCTACCCTAGCACAAGCCCTACCCAACCTAGGGATTCTAGGGAGGATGGCTAACCTAGTGAGGAAGGGTTTCTAGGTCAAGCAACTAGTCTAGAAAAACTAAGGAGATACCCTAGGGCACCCTCACAAGGAGACGTGCCTTAGTTTGCTAAGGTGACAACCTATCCTATGGAAAAAGTGCAGCACTAGGCTACCACTTAGACTTGAACATGCATCATCAACCATCAATCAAACCAAGAGATGAGAAGCCTGATCTCCTTGTGCTCGTGTTCAACCAACAAATCAAAACATCACCAAGCAAAGAATTTCACCAAAGATTCACCAGAAAACAACTTGCATTAACCCAAACAAACTTCCTCAAGAGGAGTGCATCCATCCAAAGAGCCCTAGGAAGGGTAAAACAAATGCATAGTGTATTATCCCATAAGTTTTGTCTTTAAAATGAAAGTGAGGAGATTTATTTATATGATCTCACACTCACTATTTACTAAATTTCTAGGCCTACATGCCTTAAAATAAGTCAACTTAAAATTAAAAGAAAATAATAATAAAATATAGCCTAAGGTAGGCTACCTAGGGTATTTGTACCCCTAGGCACTAAAACACGCTCAAATAAGTGATTCACTCCTAACGAAAGGCTGGTGTGAGTTGGAGGGAGGGCGTTATACCCCATATAACCCCTAGAATGTTGTAAAATCCCCCAATGCCCTTTGCAAAGCATGAAAAGGCTTGACATGGAGGGTGTCTTTCCTCTGAGGAGATAAGGCTAGGGAGAGAAGGTGCCCATTGACCGAAGGGCCAAGAGGATGTCCAAAGTGGCTTCGAATGAAGACGAGTGTCTTGTAGCTGAAGCAGAGGCCACTAGAGCTCAAGAACAGGATATGGAGCCATGTGACCCAGTGGTCAACCCTTAGGGGCCCCAGACACCAACCTCGAGGTTAAAAACCCCAATAAAGGGCAGTCAACAATGCTATTAAGCCATAGTACCCCTAAAGGATGACCAAAGGGCCCAACCATGACCACCATTGCTCGATAACATGACCACCATTGCTCGATAACACTCCTCTTGGTCAAAAAAATTTGGCCCTCTCTCCCTTGGGTACACCTGAAGGTGCGCTGGGTACAGGTGTAGCGTAGCAAACTTCATTTTGCCTTGGGTGCTGGCACTAGTCTTCATGGTTCTCTCATCACCCCTTTATATACTACAAAAGACCAAAATACCTATTTTGCTAAAGCTAACTCTTCAAATCATATTCTGCCCCTATTGCCATAGCCTAGCAATCCTAACCCCAGGGAAGCTTCCCTTGAGTTGGAGAAGAAGCCCCCCTTGAGTTGGAGAAGAGACAACCTTGTTGAATTTTTAGCATTAGCATGAATTTTTTAAAATTTTGCAGATTGTAAGATAACAAAAGACAAGTATAGTAGAAACATCAACAACATTACACACATTGAACACAGTAGTTTTTCACGGGGAAACCTTTAAAGGACAAAAACCCCAAAATCATTAGTAATTCATCTCTTAAATGATATGACTTGAGTTTCTCAGAATTCTGAGATGAATGTTCTTCAGTAATTTTTCAAACCCTAATAGGTTTGATCCACAAATCCAAAAATTCACAAAAATGATTTTACAGTAAATTCAAATTAGGGCTTCAAGCCCTAATTTCTCTCAGCTGCCCAAAATTCGAAATCTCTACCTAGATTGTACCTGCCTGCCTAGTCTGTACCTGCATTGCCCAGATTTGTACGACAGTGCCCAGATCTGTACGACTGCCTTTCTAGATTGTACGGCTGCTGCCCGAGCCTTTTCTTTGTTTGCCTGAGCCTGCCCGAGCTTTCTGCTGCCTACCCGAACTTTCTTCAGCTTGCTTGAGCTCCTGTCACCCTGCCTGAGTTCTTGTCTGCCCTTGGCTTTTCTTTTCCTTCCTGGATGCTCAGGCTGCTGCTCGACAGCCTACTACAACTGCTCGAGCTCCTGTTGGAGCTTCCCGGGACAATTAGCAGCCTATGAAGGCTGTCGTGAAGAATCCAGGATGCCCATGAAAGGTTTAACCCAACCCGTGAAGGATCTGACCCAACCCGTGAAGGATCTGAGGCTATCCGAGAAGAGAGAGAGAGAGATGCCATGAAGGAGAAGGGTCTAAGGTTAGGCCCTAGTTTGGATCTATTGGCTGAGACTGAAAGGAGATAAACTCTAGCAGACCTAGGGTTATGTTGTAGTAGAAGGTGGAGATGCCCTAGCTAGAAACCTCCATGCTAGGGCATAAACCACACAAGAAGCTTCCTTCTCTTCAATAACCAAAGAATACTTTTGTTGGAGTAGTTGTAAGATGATGATAAGCAAGTGCGCAATAATGAAATGGATTGATCTTCTTTTATAGCCTTTGATACACCTGTAAGTGGACCAAAACTCAAAAGAACAAAATAATATTATTTTATTACTTTGACTTTTATCTTTAGTGGTATTAAAGGTCTTTTTGCACTTTCACTTTGAATCCTTAGTGGTCTAAGGGTCCTTATGTATTTTTGACTTTTACTTTAGCCTTCTTCAAGTGCCCCTGTGGTCAAAACAAGTGGTCATAGGGTTCCTTCATCGCCACTCAAAGTACATCATCATAAATAGAGATAATTACTAATGCTTTTATCTCACATTCCATGTGTCACCAAGATCGGGTACTAAGTTCTTAACCAAGGGTAGCTAAGCCTTGGAGAAGATCACGAAGCCCACCAATGGAGGGTTAGAGTGTCTCACATGCTTAGACCCGGTCTAGGGCTTATAGTGATATCCTGGCAATAGACTAGGTGCCTCAGCCATAGGCTGCATAATATTGACCTAAGGTCAAATACTTGGTAACAGATCAAGCACCTCCATTCTCTCGGAGAATGGCCCTTAGCCCTAGGT
Organism: Pseudotsuga menziesii; assembly: GCA_001517045.1. Taxonomy (NCBI): domain Eukaryota; kingdom Viridiplantae; phylum Streptophyta; class Pinopsida; order Pinales; family Pinaceae; genus Pseudotsuga; species Pseudotsuga menziesii. Next base: position 153,620 of record LPNX010325057.1, on the reverse strand, counting down.
TGAGTCCCCCAGTACTAGACTGGGACATCTTTCTGGTAACTGCCCAGGTGCCTCCATTCAAAGAATGGCCACTCAGCTCTAGGCTGAGTCCCCCAGTGCTGGATTGGTTCCACATCTTGGTCCTTGACTAGATGTCTCCATTCAACAGAATGGCCACTCAGCTCTAGGCCGAGTCCCCCCAGTGCTGGACTAGTTCCACATCCTGGTCCCTGACCAGATGTCTCCATTCATTAGAATGGCCACTTAGCTCTAGGCTGATTCCCCTAGTGCTGGACTGGTTCCACATACCGGTCCCGGACGAGATGTCCCCATTCTCCTAAGAGAATGGCTCTCGATGCTGCTTAGGAAAAATCAACAAACCTAAAGTGCAGGGAGGTGGTTATCAAAGTGACAATGGGTAACACCTCTAGGTTTTGGTATAGCTTTGTTCTTTGGGGTTTAAATCAACACATGCTAGTTCAAGCTGTAACACAACCTTGGGTGTGCAACTAGCCCCACTGTTACTATTACTATTTTGTTATTTTCAGTTTATTTAACTGCTATTTCATTTGGTATTTAGCAGTGTAGTCATATTTGCCCAATACTCGCTGAGTATGACGAGTCTGTCCGAGTTGTGAACGAAACGGGTCCTCACCCAACACTTGCTGGCTATACTCGCCACTCGCCATACTTGCGGAATACTCACCCTAACCACCAAACTCGTGGCTTACTTGTCGGCTCGCGAGTTCGTGGTCTATCCAAGAAAACCCGTGTTTGTTAAATCTTAACCAACGCTTGTAGTTTTGGAGGGAACTGCTTGGAGTCGTGGATGCGTAAAACCTTTTAGAAGGCATGGGTCTCATCTTTCCGTCACCATGATTGCAAACTGAGCCTATGCAGTGACGCACTGAGCGTTGACAAATATATCGAGAGAGAGATCGGTATAAGGGCATCACTAGAAAACACAACTGGGGTAATGTACATATGTCCCACTAGGTCAGACTGTCAAATCCTTTCCTATATAATTTTTCATCCATTAATTTAACCTATGAATGCATTCATTCAACAACAAATTGATTATAGGTAAAGTCTTACGGAAGTATATTGTTTGAAAAGCCTATAGACAGGCATTGTGTTTTGATGCTATTTTAGGGTAAAGTAAATAATTTATTTACAATTATTGAATTTTGACATTCGTTAAATTTTATTAATTTAAAACACAATGCCTTAATTATATTTAGTATTTAAAATTTCACCCTATAATTTAACCCGTGAATCAATAAGCACTAAATAATATACTAGGGTACTGTACATATGCCCCTCTTGGTCCAACCATCAAATCCTTCAGGACACAATTTGTTTAATAATATGTCCTATATATTTTTCACCCAATAATTTAACCTATAAATGCATACAACAAATCAATTATAGGTAAAGGCTTACAGAAGTAGTGTTTGAAAGGCTTATAGATGAACATAGATTATGATATAGAATGCATAACATTGAAATTTGAAATTACAGGGTATTGTGAAGATAAATAAAAATATAATATTTTTCAGCTGAAAAAATAAAAATATAATATTTTATTTTAATTTAATGGATAGTCTCATACTACATATGGTTTCTCTATGGCGAATTTTATTTCTATAAACAACTATAATTGGTATTCCAACGTTTTAAATCACTCTTTCAATTATTGCCTCACTACAAACAAAACATATTACACAGGAACTTTTTCCTTACAAAAACAATTCAATTCAATTTTTTTTTTGTTTTGGCAGGCTGTGGAGGCTGCCATCACAGTCCACAGGCCTGTAGGCAGACACAGGGGGCAGCCTACATGGATTAGAAATGTCATTATGTATGTTTTTGTGCACAGAATTGTTTGTATAACTTATATGGATTAGAAATGTTATTATGTATGTTTTTTGTGCACATAAATTACTATATTTTTTCATTTTTTTCATTTTTTTCATTTTTGCCGAGTCTTTATTGAGTCTTATCCAAGTCGCCGAGTCTCTTGAGTCCCAAGCCAGCCGAGTATTTGCCGAGTACAAGTCTGGGTACACTGGTATTTAGGGACACAACATCCTCCATTCTACTGCTGGAAGGCAACCAAAGCTCATATTTTAAAGTTACATTTTTCCTAGTAATTAATGTCTAAATTAAATTAATTGTAGTTCTCTATTGTACTTAGCTGCCACTATGACCATTTGTTGTCACCTTGTTGGACATTAATAAAATGATCTTACTTTATGTATTGTATCTATAATTTAGGATTTCTTGTACAGCAGTAGTTATAGATTCACCAAGTCACAAACTGAAATTTCTTGTTCCATTCATTGCATCTCTGCCGCATTCTTTTTTCTTGTATAGGCTTGGGGAAGACCTGAGATATCCAACTAGGGACTAGGGGCTTATATCTTTTAATAACATGGTCCTATGCTTATTTAATTAAAATTTTACTACACATATTGGAAAACTAAAAAGTGAATTATTAGATTTAATTTAAAGAACATTTTTGCTGGCTTAAAAAAAAACTCTATGTGATGGATGTTTCATGTATTGACAACCTCTGTGTATTGTCAGGTTGTGCAAGATATCCCACCTCCAATTTCCTTAGATACTCCTATGGTTCTTATGAAACCGCAAGAGGAGTGTTCAACTGCTGAAGTATATAAGGTATATTAATGTCAGGAGTTAAAAGGCAATACAGGTCTGTGCTTCATCATTTTCAGAGGGATACTTTGCAACTAAATTGTTATGCTTCCATTGCAGCGGTTCCAGCTGAATAAAGCTAGTACAGTAGACCCTCTTCGCTTGCTTGAAGAGATTTCGACTAATGGAATTTCTCAAAATGTCTGCATCAATGATCTAGGTGAGTAATGGCAGATTTGTGAAGTTTAGATTCTGATTGATTTTGTGTCTTAAATTTGATATACTCTTTATGTTTATAATGTATCGAACCTATTTGTTAAACACACAATTTCTTAGATTTTTTGGCATTAAGTCTTTTAATGTGTTCAATCTAGATTTTGGAGACATGATAATCATATTATCTACTCTTGTATAGAACCTCCCGCTTTTGAAGTATTACCCGCTTTGAAAAAGCTAAAACAACGAGTGCTTGGAGCAAATCAAGGCCACTATGATGCAGTATTCATGTCTGGAAGGTAATTATGTGATCTAGCTTTATTGTTCTACTTTTTCTTGAGTTGCAGTTTCTTTGATGGAACTGATTTACTTTAGTGCAAGTGTTATTTGCGTTCTCTCTTATTTGAATCACATGTATTCCTTTTAGATATTTGGGCTAAGTTACCGGATTTGGCCCTCGGCCTAACCGCACCCGAATCGGATTCTCGGATTCTTCATCAGATAACTTCCACCTCATTTTGACACATCTAAAGTTGTTTACGTAGTATAAATGTAGGATAATTAGGGTTAGGGTTTCGAATCCCCGATTCCTAATTTTGGGATGAGTGATGCACCCGTATCGGATTCTTCAGTGGATTCCGATCGCACCCACGGTTCGTGTAACCTTGTTAATTTGGGTATTGTGAGTGACTGAATTTGAATATCGTACTTGTATAGCTAGAATAGTTACTATAAATTTACAGGCGTTCCAGTATACAATGCATTCATATCAACACTGTTATTTAAAGCTATTTTATGGATATGTCCAGGTCTAAGCATATGTCCATGAGTATATTATAAGCATAGAGCTAGTTTTATGCCTAGGTATGGATGTAATATTTTTGAGCAATCTTTATGAGTCATCCCATCAATCCATGTATTCTTAATGTTTTTTCACATGGAGTGATTTGCATAGATGGCAAGTTAGCAATATACTATTGCATATGTTTTGACTCTCAAGAGATCATAGTTTTTCCCTTTATTTTTCGTGTTATGGGTGTTGTATCTGAGTAGAGATCAAGGATAACTTAGGGATCATAGTCTTCGATCTGCTGGTCTGTTTTGAAAACTTAAAGGGCTGCTAGAAGGGTTTGTGCTTGTGCATACTTCTTTCTATTTAGGAGCTGTGTTGTTGATGTCAAAATGTTTCAGCATAATTTTTGTTCATTGCATTAACTAGCACTCTGGATTTTGAGGCTTTAGGATTTAGATAGGTCAATGGGACAAGAAAATACAATCAGTGATACTAACCTGTAGGAATGCTCTAGGTTACTTTGAGTTTGAAAGCATAATGATAAAACAAAAGAAATGCATGAAATAAGTAGTACATTAATGAAAGAAAAGAAAAAGAAGAGTAGAAAAATATCCACTAGATGTTTGTAAAACAAGATGACTAGGCAGAGAGTGGGGAGGAAGAAGTATCTGCTGCCGCATCCTTCACTTCCAAGGTACCAATACACTGTTTGAAGATGTTGTCTTATGAGTGCCTAGGGCTACGAGGACCTTGTTGCGCAATCTTGGGAGGAGCACGAGAGATATATGAGTAGATAAGATAAGATAATTTTATTAATATTCAATGAATGACCACTAAAGTAGGTCAAAGGGACTATAGGGCACAAAATGATGTCAATGCAAAGTGGGAGCACTAAAACGATCCTATGAAAAGAAATACGCAGAAAGTAAAGTATGATTCTAATTTAAATCCTGGAAAACCAACTCCAATGATGGAGAGTTGATCCGAGAGTGAGACGTACAAAGGGAATGGATCTAGAATCTTTGATACAAATGGTACAAACTTGTCATGGTCTGCTAGAACCATCTCTCCTAATACCCAAATCTGAATGGAGGAATCTCAATATAGAAGTCTATTTGGAGGAAGATTTGGAAGAGGAGTTGGAGCATGTAATGTGTTGTTGCTCGGAGGAGGGGTCCTGTCTCTGTGGTCTAGATGATATTAGTTGGTTGCTTATATGGGACTAGGGTTGGCAATGTTGCTGAGGTTTTGTAGAGCGTGTAATGGGGCCGAACAATGAGCTTGTCCCTTAAATCCATGAAGTGCTCTACGCAGAATGCCATCTTCAGATGTAACTCACCCTGAGGGTTGATCTGGATGACGTGCACAAATTGCATGTAGATATCATCTCGGATGATCCTATTCATTTCCTACTTGATAAGTAAGAGGTGGCTAGGTGCATCCAGGGAGTGTCTAAACGGGGGAAGCCGATCCATCGCAATACCAATAGATTCCAAACGATCTAAGACCCCTGCATACTAGCAATGAGTGCAGCCTGAAGGTTTGGCTAAGGCAACAAACTCTGATGAACAATAGGCCAAGTGATATTTGATCTCAATGTGCTTAGATCTGTCATGAAAAACTGGATTCTCAGAGAGTTTTATACAACTCTGATTATCACAGTAAATCATTATGAGATCCAACTCCTGATCAAATAAACCTGTAAGCAATTTGCAAAGCCATATGGCCTCACAACTTGTTGAACTTGCTGCCATATACTCTGGCTTTGCTGGGCTGAGTGCCACAGAAGTCTGCTTTTAGTTGAACTAGGATATCATCGTAAATATCAAGATGAAGCAACACCCTAAGGTGCTTTTCTTGTTTGATGCACTGTCTTCCCAATTTGAGTTTGTATACCCTTGCAACTTCACCTCAACATTGCTGAGATATCTTAGCCCATACTCCATTGTGCCCCTCAAGTATTTGAGCACATGTTTTGCTGTTATTCAATGCTCTTGCCTCGGCTCCACCATGAACTGGGTCAAGGTGTTCACCACAAAACATATATTTGGCCTAGTGTTGACCACACATATCAGGGAGCCTATTAGTTGCTTGTACATAGGATCCACCACATCTGAATTTGAAGTAGTTACCTTCAAATTATTGATCATAGGCGTGGCCATGGGTTTGTAGTCCTCCATCTGAAATCTCTTCAGGATTGTGGCTGCATACTTACATTTTCCAAGGAAAATCTCCCTTGGTCTCTTCCAAACCTCCAACCCCAAGAAGTAATGCATCATGCCAATGTCTTTCATCTTGCTCTTAGCTTCCATATCTGCCTTGCACCCTGCGATGAGCTTCTCTAAATTTGTAAGAAATAGGTCATCTACATATACTACCAAAATGAACAAATTAGCCTCAACAAATATGAAATAAAAGTTAGGATTTGCTTCACTTTTGGTGAAACCTATGCTCTGCATGTGTCCATCGATCTTGGAATACACTCTCTTGGTGTTTGCTTGGGTCCATAAAACGCCTTTTTCAATGTGCACACATGGGACTCCTTTCCATTGATCTCAAAGCCCTGAGGCTGCTCTATGTACATTTCTTTCTCAACTATACCGTTGAGGAAAGTTGTCTTCACATCCATTTGATGTGCCCTCCATCTCATAATGGAGACTAAAGATATCACTGTTCTAATGGAAGTGTATATGGCGACTGGAGCAAAATTCTCCTCATAGTCCTCTCCCTCTTTCTGAGAGAACCCTCTCACCACAAACCTCGCTTTGTACATCTCTATGCTGTGCCATATGCCGCATGCTTGATCTTGTAGAGCCATCTGGAATTCACCATTGGTTTCTCCTTTGGTTTGGGCACAATGTTCCAAACATCATTCTTCATGATGGAGGTGTACTCCACCATGGCATCCCTTTAAACCTGCTGTTCCGCTACCTCTTGAAAACTGGAAGTCTTGGAATCATGATGCTGCTCATCAATGCCATGTAGTTTGGAAACTTCTTCGGAGGTCTACTCTCCTTGAATGAAATCCTGGGAGCCTCAACATGCTCCTGAGCATCCCTTAATGTCTGTGTGAATCAAAGAGTTTTCCTGATAGAGTTGGTAGGAGTTGACTCCTCCTTTGCATCTAAAGGTTGCTTCCCTGAATTGGAAGTCACTAGTGACCTTGGCTTAAACTTTGGAGCTTCCTGCTCCTCATCCTTTGCCATTGGAATAGGCTCATGAAACTTCTTTGGTGTAAAGTCTTCTTCAAACTTCACATCCGTGCTTACACTTGTCTTTCTCTCCCTTGGAATATATATCTTGTTGGCTTTTGAAGTATCACTGCAACCAACAAAATCTTCCTATGGAGGGATCCAACTTGGTCTTCTTCTTGACTGGTACATGGATGTAAACTGGATAGCCAAAGATGTAGAAATGACTCATCTCTGGCCCCACAAAATCCTGTGAGGCCACTTGTACTGGATGTATACTGCTGCATTGCTTGCTTCTGCCCATAGAAACATCGACAAATCCTGGTCATATATCATGACCTTATTAGCCCTTATGATGGATCGGTTCTTTTGCTCTTCAACCTTGTTTTATTGTGGGTTGTATGGAATAATGAACTCCCTTTTGATTCCTGCAGCCTTGTATAAATACTTGAAATCATTGGAGATATACTCACCCCTGTTGAATTTTACAGGTTAGATGAGTTTTAATACTAGTAATAAACTTCAATACATGAACATATAAAAACTTAGGTAAAGTTTAAACTGTAATAAAATTTAACTACATAACTTTCATCTCTTTCAATTTAACGCTCTGTTGTTCACTGCGTTAACTTTAACACTCTACTGGTCACTGCGTTAAAGTTGATCACTGAGATGTTTTTCCAAATGTCATGTACAGAAAAATAATCATGTGCAGTAAACTCAATCTCAAATAAACTAGTGCAGTAAATTCAATCTCTAATAAACTACAGAAGATAAAGAATCATAAGCATTCGTTGGATTCGCCTCATACTCAGATAGTTTTGAATTTGATCTTGTCACTGAAAGAACAAGTCAAACTAGTTAAACCATATACGTACCTTGAGAGAGATAGAGTTCCGGTAGAAATAATCATACCTTAGGTTCTTCAATCAAAGTAGCAGCATAATCATAACAGTCAAGATAGGAAAGAGATCATGGGAAATCGCACTGGTGTAGAATCTAGATACACTGGTGTGTTCGCAATGCTGAAGTATAAACACAGACTCAGCACATGGTGCAGCAAGGAACACGAGGGATAGACTCAGTCTAATCCCACAAATACAGATTTTAGTCTAGCAGATAATCAGCAGATAAGAAGAGACCGGATCCGGAAAAATTAGCAGCCAGCGGGAAGAGTCACAGGTTGGCTCACAAAGGAGCAACTAGCGGGCAAAACAATCAGCAGACGAAAGATGAAGGAAGCCGGTGAAGAAGGGACGAGGACAACCCGTGGATATAAACTGCAGATAGCCCAGTGAAGGATTTAAACCGTGAAGGAAAACTGCGAAAGGTAAGAGCCCGTGAAAAACAAACCACAGACAGAGACGGCAGGTAGAATCGTGGAGGGTCAACACGTGAAGAAGCTAAGCCGCGAAGGTAGCTCGTGAAGTAAAGATGAGAAAGAATCGGCAAGTAAGCCCGTGTAATAAATCATGAAGGAAAAAGCCGCGCAGGTCACTAGAGATATAACACGTGAGGAAAAATCATGAAAGATAGATAGTGCATAAAAGTAAGCTCTTTCGTTTATTTATAGGTTAGGGACAAGTTAAAAGATAAAATAAAAAATAGGTGGTACAAAAGTAAACGGTTATGAAATAACAAAAGTCCAAAAGTTTTATTATAATAAAACCAATAAAACCATAAAGTAAATAATTGGTCCAAAAGAACTAATAAGGGTAGTCCAAAGATTTAGAATAACTTAGGAACGAGAAAGTGGTCCAAGTAAAACATAATATAAAAATAAAACCAAAAAGTAATCATGACATAAGACTTTAATGGTTCACAAGTCGTTATTAATAAATCATAAAGATTTTATTAATAAGACTAACAAATAACTAATTAAAGATAAAAGTCATAAAGTGAAAGGCCACAGGTCCAACATAAAGTGGATAGTCCAAAATCATAAGTGGGTCAAAGGGTCCTTTTAACAAAACATAAGGTAACCATAACAATACAAGGTCCAATGGTCTTTAATAAATAATACACTCCATAAAATAGGAGTCATCATAATCAAGGGTGCACACAAGTGAGAGTGCTAGGACCAAGTACGAAAAGGACCAAGAATCAACAACCACAAGATCAAAGTGAATCGTAAAGGTGGACAAGCATTCAAATAGGACCAACAAGATCAAAGACTCTTCTCTCTCTAAGGTACATAGTTTTATATATATTTTGTCATCACTGTATAAGGGGGAAGATCCAAACGGATGGTACAATCCTTTTGTCCTTAACACTGCTCCTAAGGGTTAGGTACTAGGGACATCGTCAAAGGGGGGCCAGTCCCTTGAGAAGCAATCTAGCGATAATCGATTAGGAGAGGGGACATCATTATCTTCCATTCTTAATGAATGGCGTTTAGCCTTAGGCTGAGTTTCAGTCTCACACTGAATCATGTTGATCAATCCCTAGACCCTGACCGAGTCCTCCATTCTCTCGGAGAATGGTTCTCAGTACTAAGCTGAGTTTCAGTCTCACATTTAAGTTGATCAACTACCTGCAAGACCTTCTTGGACATCACGTCCCTGGTTCCAGACCATAATATGTCTCTGCCTCTATCTGCAGGATCTACTTGGACATTGCGTCCCTGGTCCTAGACCAGAATACCCTAGAGGTATATAGGGGCCCTAGCCACATGCTAGGGGCTTTTCCATCGCATCAACCTGCTTGGTCTTTGACCAAGAACCCAGGAGACTATTGGGGGCCCTAGGATACCTTCTAGGGTCTTACTCTGTCCTAGTCAATTGACTAGGGTTCCATTCTTTGAGAATGGGTCTTGCAGCTGCACTAACATTAACAACCCCCATTGTCCAATCTCAAAACTTTGATCTTCCCTATTTGGTTCTCCACTAGAGCTTTGAACTCTTGAAACGTGCTAAAGACCTCACCCTCGGTTTTTAGAAAGTAGATCCAAGTTTTGCGAGATAAGTCATCAATGAAGGAAACATAGTACATGCTTCCTATGATTGATGCTACTTAGATCGGTCAACACACATCCTAATGCACCAAACCGAGGACCCCTTAGACCCATGTTCATTGCTTGGGAAAGCAGCCTTGGCATGCTTGCCAAGTGCGCACCCTCTGCATACACCTTGTTGCTCAATGCTGAACTCTGGAAGACTTGTGATGATCTCCCTTAGAATAGGCACTGCTTGGTGATGTAGGTACCCCATCCTCTTGCACAAGTTATATGTGTTATGCACTAGGGCTCAGATAGGTTCATCTTGTAGCTTTTATAAATTTTCTTCTCTAACCTCAACCAACTGAGCTTATCCTGCACTAGACTCCTTCGGTCTTCCGAGGACTTGTTGGTTCTTAAACTCTATTACATAGCCCTTATCTTCCATAACTGAAATTGAAAGCAAATTCTTCTTGAGAACTGGAACAAATAACACATTATCAAAGTCTAAAGAGTTACTTGACTTGAGTTGGAAAGGAATGGTACCAACTTCCACTATTGGATACTTGGCATCATCACTAAGCTCAACCTGAACTCCAGAGATGTGCTCTATTAGACCTGAAAATAGTTCTTGGGCCTATGCCATATGCCTCAACGCTCCACTGTCCACATAACACGCTTTCTTTAGAACTCTACTAGAAGAAAGGCAAGATAGCATCGATAAATCCTTCTTGAATTCAGAGGCCATTCATCTGAGTTTTAGCTGAGGGTGCTGCTTGATTTTGTTGCTGCTTCCTTTTACCCTTTTTCTCTAGACGCTGTGATGCATAATGGTTGTTCTTATCACACATGAAGCACTTGATTTTTCTCAAGTCCTTCATCCTTGGTTGTGAGGCCAACTCCTCCTCACTCTTCATCTTACTATTGTTGGGTCCTTTATCTCTACCCTTCTTTGTTTGACCAATTGGGGCATAGTCAGTGTCACCTTCTTGCTTGCTAGCTTTGGACTCCATTCGAGTTTCCTCTTGGATATAATCATCCCATAGTCTTTCTCGAGAGGGAAGGTTTTCTTGAGCACAAACACCCTAGACAAATTTTTCCCATTGAGGTGGGAACCCATTTAGTGCCCTGTTTACTAGCTCTTTGTCTTCAACCTTCTCCCCAATTATTGCAAGCTGGTCAGAAATATGTGTGACCTTCATTAGAGTCCTGGTGACAGTGTTTGATTTGGTCATCTCAACAAATTTGAGTTGCTTATGCAATCCTTCTTATTAATGTCTCGCTTCGGTAAAGGCTAACTAGGGCATCAAGCACCTCCTTCGTCATCTTCTTCTTAGATATATGAGGGATTAGATGATCCTTTATAGCATCCATGATCATCCACTTGGACTTCACTCCTTTCTTCTTGTGAACTGCCAAATGATGTGAATGTGTCGATAAAGTCATTGCATCCTTGATGATATCTTAGAAATCATTCATGTTTGCATCTTTGGCTATCCAATTTACATCCATGTACCAGTGAAGAAGAGGACCAAGTTGGATCCGTCCATTGGAAGCATTTGTTGGTTGCAGTGATACTTCAAAAGCCTACAAGATATATATTCCAAGGGAGAGAAAGACAATTGGAAGCACGGATGTAAAGTTTGAGGAAGACTTTACACCCAAGAAGTTTCATGAGCCTATTCCAATGGCAAAGCATGAGGAGCAGGAAGCTCCAAAGTTTAAGCTAAGGTCACTAGTGACTTCCAATTCAGGGAAACAACCTTTAGATGCAGAGGAGGAGTCACCAACTCCTACCAACTTTGTCGAGAAAACTCGTTGATTCACACATACATTAAGGGATGCTCAGGAGCATGTTGAGGTTCTTAAAAGTTCATTCAGGGAGAGTAGACCTCCGAAGAAGTTTACAAACCACATGGCATTGATGAGCAACATCATAGATTCCAAGCCTTCCGGTTTTCAAGAGGCAACAAACCGACAGGTTTGAAGGGATGCTATGCTGGAGTACACCTCCATCATGAAGAATGATGTTTGGGACATTGTGCTCAGACCAAAGGAGAAACTGATGGTGAATTCCAGATGGATCTACAAGATAAATCATGTGATGTATGGCACAACATAGAGAAGTACAAAGCGAGGTTTGTGGTGAGAGGGTTCTCCCAGAAAGAGGGAGAGGACTATGAGAATTTTGCTCTAGTCGCCAAATACACTTCCATTAGAGTTGTGATATATTTAGTCTCCATTATGAGATGGAGGACACATCAAATGGATGTGAAGACAACTTTTCTCAATCATATAGTTGAGGAACAAATGTACATAGAGCAACCTCAGGGCTTTAAGATCAGTGGAAAGGAGTCCCATGTGTGCACGCTGAAAAAGGCCTTGTATGGACTCAAGCAAACACCAAGAGCATGGTATTCCAAGATCGATGGATACCTGTAGAGCATACGTTTCCAATTTATCGCGATATATTCCTACTTTATTGCGATATATTCATTGTATCCCGACACATTGAAAATACTAGAAATCTCGCAATATTTAAGATCCGATATATCGGATGGGGGTTTAACTTGGCGAAATATCCTATATATTCGATATATCGCTGATATGTGCAATATTGCTTCTAATAGAAGAGTTACCTTGACATTTTGTGAAAAGAAATTTTGTCTTTCCATGAAAGGAAATTCGAGGCAACATCCAATCTGTCCTTGAACATGAGGCTCGTTGATGCCATCTTTGGTTTGCACACAAACTCCTACTCCTCTAATCCTCTCAATCAAAGTAGCTTTGATACCATTTAAATTTTCCTAACCCTAGGTGAATGTCGTCCTTATGTTCTCAAATAAATAGAGTTATTTGATTTGTAGAACTTTAATTCTTCATGTACCAGTATACACCCATATAGCTGTAAAATGAATAGTGAAAACATAAACATAGTACATAGATAATTTACTCCTTCAATAATATTTTCATTAATAGATCAAAGATTACAAGGAAACCTCCACAACTTCCAAAACTAACAGTTGTATGGCACACTCAAACTTAGCAAAATCTGCACACTTGTTGAGGAAATCTGCCCTACAAAATCGAGAAATAGCCTGCCGGTCATTGCTTGCCGTGCAAGCCTTTCATATGGTTGTACAGACTTGTTCCGTACGACTATAGGGATTTGCCCATATGACACTATGAATCTATCGGTATGACATTATGGATTTGTCCTGTATGAACCTGCACTTTGTCCTTTGCCTAGTTGCTAAACTAGCCCCTCTCTGGCACTCTAAATCTACCCAACTAACCTGTCTTTGAGTGAAATAATGAATATGTCTTAACCCTTTACCTTGACTTTCTTTTATACTTTAGCTGAAACCCTAATCTATCAAAACTCAAATCTCTTAGTGAGACGTATGGTTGAGATTAGTCTAAATCACTAATGTATTAAAAATATACTTTATTAGTCTCAATAGCTAAACATAAGACTCACATTATTAATAAAGTGATTTACAAAATAGATTTTACTTGGATGACTTCATGCATGTTTGACAATAAACCTATGCAGAAGTTCTTGTCCAAGCTACAAACATCAACAACTCGCATCTAGTATGTGTTATAACCACTTTTGGGTAAACTTTGGAAGTGTTCACTGTTTACACCATGTTTGGGGTGCTTCATGAGATTTGGGGTGCATGGTGTATGATCAACCCCTGGGTGGTCTGAGATGGATTGTAGCATGAGAGATGGTCCATGATGGATATGCACATTTGTGATAGCTTGCTCAGTGGATGCCAGATCTCATATGGTCATTGGCTTAGTGTTTTTCCCTAGGGCATTGGAGATCTCTTGCCTGGATGGTGGACACCTTTCATGATGGCCACATGGAGGATTTACATGGTGGCAGTGTTGAATTTTTACCTAGGAAGTGTTTGCCCACTCATGCCTTGGGGTGGACAAGGACACTTTAAAAGTGGTCCTTAGCTCATTTAAAAAGGTGAGATTGACTTTACCTTATAAAGTGACCTTTTTAATGAAAATTTGAGTTATAATGATTTTAAAGTGACTTTATGAGTTTTTAAAGAGTGCGTGCATTAAATTTTCATTTATTAATTAAAAATGATTTTTAATGAGGAAATGAGATGGACCCTAGATCTCATTTAGTTGGCTTTTAATCTAAGCCATTGATTTAGAAGTGGAAGTTACTCAAACAAAAAGGGCTTGGGAAAGGCAAAATCTCATTCATTGTTCACATTCCAAAGAGAGAATTTTTGGAGAGAGGAGGAGCAAGAGAGAACAGAAGAAACAGAGAGTAAACCCTTGCACAAATTTGCAAAACCAAGAAGAGAAGGAAGGGCACGGATCTCAAGACACTTGTACCAGCAGAATGGCATGAATACCAATGCAGTCGTACAGTAGTTAATGCAGCAGACCATATAGTCTGTACAACACAGAAATTGAGGTGAGAGAGGGCACAGTTTTCAAGGTAGAGTTTGAAATCTGTATAATGCAAATTTCGAGGCAGTTACAACATTTATTGTTGTCCGTACAGTAGACTGTACAAACAGGTTTCAAGTCAGTGATTGCACAGAAATCGAGGTGTCTGTACAGTCACACGTGTGGAAGAAATTGAGGGTTTCGTACAACAGGTTGTCAGTGTGTTGTTCTGGCACATTTTTCGAGATGGAAAAGAGATATGTACTGCTGTATTTTGTTGAATAAATTTGTCTCTAAAGAAATAATAAATATCTCTGAAGAACAGGTTTAACCTTCGGGGTTTTTCCTGGACCAATTTTGGTAAAAAATCTGGGTGTTTATTTTCATGTGTGTTGCTTGAGTTTAAAATTTCTGATTAAGAGATTAGGGCTGTTATAAATTTTCAGAGTTAAAAAGTTGAAAAAAAATCTCACCTATTTCATGCTTTCGGTCAAAATTTAATTTTTTATTGTACATGCATGATGGGGTTTGGGCATTAAACAATATGTAGCACTGAAACTGAAATCGGGTTGGGGTTATCAAAATTTTCAGGCAGAACACCCTACATGATATGAGTAGTGTTGTGCATTGTGGAGGAGGGCTATAGGCCCTAGATGGCATGTGGTAGCTTGCTTTCCTCTTCGGAGGATTGGAGATGGCTTAGGGATGCTTGGGGCTTCGACATTGTTCTTGCAGGGGGTAGTCGTCCCAATGGAGTACTTGGATTTGGAGGATGGATGGAGTCAGTGGAGGCTTGGGATGGAGTGGTGTGGACTTGCCTCGGATAACTACATCACCGTGGGTCAATATTGTACACGACATCATTATTGGAGCTTGACACTTGTACTCTAGTAGTGGAGCACTTGACTTGTGTGGCTTAATTATGTTTAGTAGGTTTGCTTGTAGAGCTTAGGTTGACCTATGTTACATATTGTTGGCCTCCATTGCATCTCATATAATGGAAGGAGAGAGTTTTTCCAAATAACAAATCATATCACACATTCATTTGTATCTCTTCTTTGGAATGCTTTCTTAGTGATGTGCCATGTTTCATTAGGGTTTAGTGATGTGCTATGTTTTATTAGGAAATCCTAGTGGAGCATATGAGGAGGTGGATGATTTCTCTCTCTTGAGATTCTTATTTGTACATTTTATCTCTCTTGGGCACTAGGGTTTCTTGGTCTCTTGGAGTATCTTGGATTCTAGGGTTAGAGTTTCGTCCCTTGGAGGCTAGAGATTAGGATTTATGAAGAAAATTTGACTTAAGAAAATGAATTTACACATTCTGTCAAACATTTACAGAAACTAGGGTTTTAATTTAAATTATTGGAAAGTAAAACCACACTTCTGAAATGTACTTCAAAAAATTCTGCCAAATACTGAAACAATCTTTAAGCAAATGAACACAATGATTTTTGGTCAATGACCCGTCAAAACCCCACTGCTTGGGGAAAACCCTAGAAGAAATTTTTTCTTTAAGAAGAGTGAAAACTCAGAAACTTCTTACAATAAATTTATGTTTCCTTTTAAACCCTTACAGACAGAATTTCACAAAACAGAACAACAACAAACACTACCTTGAAATCTGTGCCAGAAAAGTACTGCACGGCTGCCCACACGTGCTGTACGAACTGTACAGCCTGCACACTTTTACTCCTCGAAATCTGTGCCCACACGTGCCAGAAAAGACTCTGCAATACGGTTGTCAGTCTGCAATAAATGCATCAGCAGCTGCCTTGGAAATTGTGCCCACACGTGCTGCTGTAAGGTTCTGACAGAATGCTGTACGGATCTCTTAATAGCTGTCTTGGAAAGCGTGCTGCTCCTTCTCTTGGGAAATATGCCCTTCTTTGATAGGGACCTCTTCTTGGTCTTCAATCTTCTTCTCTTCCTCTCTTGATGGTAAGCGATCTCATTTGTCCTCTCTCTTTGTTTTATACTTGTCTTTTGTAACCAACTTCATCAACTACCTAATCTAGAGTTAAGATTTATTTACAAAATCAAGGGTCTACATCATAACTCACTTTTTAATAATTAAAAACTTTAATTATTAAATACATCATTTTAAGTGTGACCCACTTTTCTAAAGTATAATAACACATTCACTTTATTTATATAACCGTCACTTTGTTATATAAATACATAAAGGACAAAAGTTTTTGGTCCTCTCATCACACCCACACCAAAAAATAAAACATGGGAGGACCTCCAGAGTTAACTTTTCAACAATTTGCAAACGGGAACCCTTGGATGTATTTGGGGAAGAAGAGGAGGATGTCTTACCTTGGAGATAGTGTTGGTCCTTGAAGGTATTCTTGCACTTGGAGGAGCTAGTGTTTGTTGACTAACCCTAGCTAGAGCATCTTGGGTGGTCGGGTTTTGTCCTAGCTTTGATAGGAGTCTAGGGTATGTATGTACTTCATTCATTAAGCATATATATATGAGATTTCCAGCTGTCCACGACTCCATGTATTGTGTATATTGCAGATTTGATTTCTGCATTTTTATCTTTTTGAGATGGTTATTTCCAGCTCTTAATCGTCTTGCTGATTTGACATACTTAGGAGCAAACTGTTAAAGGTCTTAACACTGAGATTGAAGATAATAGTACAACCATCTATTGCTGTTGTGTTTGCTGTTATATCTGCTGTATAAGAAGAATTTTCAGATTTGGTTTATGCATGTGAAGTTGCCCAAGAGGGCTGGAAATTCATTGGAATGATTCGTATATTTTCTCCTTGAATTGCCGTGGATTTTGGGGCTACTAGAAGTGAATTATTGTGATTGATCTGCTGCTGTTTTACACATAATTATCAACAAAACATAGTGCAGAAAAGAGAAAATGGCCTTGTCTTGCTCTACAACCCTTGCATGCCCAAATGCCCTGGTTCTGCAGTTTGCAGGTAGCAAAGTTTTTCATTTTCATATTATTACATTTTAGTTTTCATTTTCTGTTGTTTTTTTAAAATCTTTACATTACTTTTTCTTTGAACTTTTTGTAAGATTTAAATTTACATAGATTCAAATTTTAAATTCCTTATGTATAAATATGTTTTGAAAAGGTTTGAGTATGTATTTGTACAAGGGCCCATAATGCCTGAAGATTGTGTCAATTGCTTGACACAGGGTCATACACATGTGTGCATGTGCAATACACATGCCTGTGCAATGCACATACACACATAACAACTAGGTGCTGAAAACTCCTATGTTGGCTTGTAATACTACCATGAACTGCTTGACCATGAACCAGGTTGGCCTATACTATACTACCATGTATCATGGGATCTGTTGATCCTCGTTGACCAGTGTTGTGTAAAGTTGGGTTTTTCCTAAAATTGGGTTTATGAGCTTTATACTTGTTCATTGTATTTCTTGTTTCTTCTGAGATCAACATAATTTTGTCGGGAGTGTCTGTGCAGCCTTTCATAGTGCTTAAAAGGTATTTTGCAGGGTTACAATCACTCATTGTTTTTTCAATCTAGCTGACAACTTTCTTGGGCTGTAACAGACCCGTGATTCAGATATTTCAAATTTTTATTTCTTACTGAGAAGCTTTCATAAATGAGTAATCACATATTTGTTATTTACTTGTTTCCATTGGGTCCATGAATCATTCACTTTGATGGTTGTGGTACTGCTCAACTGTTATTGCCAAAAAAACACATAGGATGTTGTCTATCACTCTGGATCTATTTTTAAAATGTAGGTAGGTTTAGAAATCTGTAACTTTTATGGTTCTAAGGGACAATTCATTATTTTTGCTGTTTTGAATAGAGTGAAAGAAAACAAAGAGTTGGGTTAGTTGCAATTAAAGATCTTGCATGTAGATGTTATATTGACTCTAATTGGTTCTTGGTGCAGCGGTAGCACCATTGTTGGGGTTGGTGATCCGGCACCTCCACAATTCATCTATGATGATGATGAATATAGTGATATATTTATATCAGGTGAGTTCATTATTTAGTTCTCTTTTTCTTGCAGGTTCTCTATTTCTGTTCTTGTTCCTTGCTAGATGAATAAGATAAGTTTTTTAATGTCCAACAAATGACTAAAAGTAGGTCAACGGGACGGATCAATACATAAGAGGCAATACACTGTGGGAGTGTGAGGGCCATTTCTAAGAGAAAAAAAGCAAAGCTAAACTATAAAATCTAAGACTATTGGCTCAAAGCTAAAGTGAAATACAATGCTCTGGAAGAGTGTACATGGTATGATCCGAGGGGGGTATATCTGAGAGTAAATGTATATGATACGACTCCAAGTAAGGTATATATGGGGTTAAATATATGTAAATGCATATGTAATAGCGTCAGCCTAATAAAATGGCCACATGTGCAATGAGTTTGTAATATTCTGCCTTAAATCTGATCTCAATTACTGGCTACTTTGTGTGTCAAGAACTTCAAATATCCACTGCTGATTTGACTTCTGATTTGTTGAGTTTATAATTTATGGTTTTCTTATGGCTTTGCAAGATAGGCAGCAATATATTATATCAAGTATACTAATCAGGAATTCAAGCTGTTAAACTTGTCTACCTTTGTCCAACAATACACTGTGCTGTAGGATTCTACCCTTCTCTTCCAACACAGATTATTTACTGTGTGTTTAATTATTGTGTAGGAGTTTCATAGTGGTTCCATTACTCATTAATTGCCATCAATAAACATTATTCCAACACCAATAAAATATCCAATGTAAGTAACATTCATAGACTCAGGGAAAGTGTTATAGATATATTATTTGTAGACAAGGATTAATATGAACAATATTAAGGTCCAATAACACATGAATTTCTGACCTGATTTTTGTGGTTACATAAAGCCTGCACTTTACCCAGATGCACAGTGAAAGGACTCCTTTTTCTCCAGTGTAGAGCCCTCTTCTATGACGGGTTTGACCACCTTTACAACAGCAGTGACAATACCAATCGACCCAAGGATAAATTCTGTAGCAGCGATATGGGTAGATCTGGTATATTTCCTGTAGGTGGCTGATCTCTCTGAGGTATAGAGTTTCCCTTCTTCTGAACCCACAGTTTAGTGAAGGAATCAGTCCCAGAATTTAGCAAACACAACCAACAAGGTAGAGGATCTTCTCATTAACGAATAAACACAATATTTGAACCAGCAGGAGAGGAATGACGCCCACAATTTTCCCTTGTGACTGTCTTCACTAATGCATCCTCTTTTCACACAACAGCTGTATATCTACTGGCAAATATTTTACTTTATATGCTATGATATCAGGGTGCTACCTGTCTAGAGATGACAAGGGACAATTTAGATGACCATGACCTTCAACATGGAGGAACAGGGCTAAGGTATGAAGTACGGAATCTGTATGGATCTGTACGGAATAGTACAGAAGGGTACTATTTGGTATGGAACTGTCCTCTACAGCCTGCCATGAGTTGGTCTACTTGCCCCTTCTCCGTCCAACACAAAAAGTGATGATATTTTTCTCAAACGAGCATGAAATCTCTGTCACAATAATCCTTAATG